>SJYV01031710.1:0-186049 GCA_006410875.1 Neotragus pygmaeus | reverse complement strand
CTAAACAAATATTTATCCAAAAAATACATACAGATGGTCAACAAAGCCATGAAAAGATGCTTAGCATCATTAATTCCTAGAGAAATGTAAACCAAAACTATAATGATGTATCACCTCACACCGGCCAGCCTATCATTTAAAAAAATCTACAAAAAATCATTGTAAAGCAATTATCCTCCAATTAAAAATGAAATTTTAAAAATTATACAAACAATAAATGCTGGAAAGAGTGTAGAGAAAAGTAAACCCTTTTGCTGTGAATGTAAATTGATACAGCCACCATGGAAAACCATAAGGAGGTTCCTTAAAAAAAAAAAAACTAAAAATAGAACTACCATATGATCCAGCAACAATACTACTGTTCTTATACCCAGACAAAGCCATAATTCAAAAGGACACATGCACCCCAATATTCACTGTAACGCTTATTACAAAAGCCATGGCATGAAATCAATCTAAATAACTGTATATATGTACACACACAATGGGGTATTATTTACCCATTAAAAGGAACAATACTGGATCATTTGTAGAGGCTATCATACCTAGATGGTGGACCTAGATANCTTATTACAAAAGCCATGGCATGAAATCAATCTAAATAACTGTATATATGTACACACACAATGGGGTATTATTTACCCATTAAAAGGAACAATACTGGATCATTTGTAGAGGCTATCATACCTAGATGGTGGACCTAGATAATGGACCTAGAGATTACCATCTAGATAATGGACCTAGAGACTATCATACAGAGTACAGTAAGTCAGAAAGAGAAAACCCAAACATCATGTATTAACATATATATGTGGTATCTAGAAATGGTATACATGATCTTATTTCCAAAACAGAAATATAGACACAGATATAGCATACAAATATATGGACACCAGGTGAGGAGGGGTTGGACGATTTGAGAAATTGAAATGGACATATATACACTATTGTTACTATATATAAAATAGATAACTAATGAAGACCTACTGTATAACTCAGGGAATGTTACTTAGTGAGTACTCTGTTGTGACCTAAATGGGAAGGAAATCCAAAGAGGGGATATATGCATATGTATAGCTACTTCACTTTTCTATATAGTGGAGACTAACACAATATTGTAAAACAGATATACTCCAATAATAATTAATTTTAAAAACATTTTCCTACTCTTGGCCTGAGGATGTTCCTTGATTAGATTTCATTTCTGCTCCCTGAGATACTTAACCTGTTCACAATCCTCTGAATCCCTCAGCTCTACCTCTAGGGTTTTCCCCTCTTTGGGTAAAAAATATCTGTTATTCTCACTCTGATTTCTATCCATAAAATGTTAGAAGTCCAGAAATCTTACTTCTTTTTGAACTATTGCAATTATTTTTGTCCAAACAGGTAATTATTTTATTGGTATAATGGACTTTAAAACTTGATGAATTTTATATGAATCTGATGCATATCTACTCTATATAAGTCCTAAAATTCACTACTTCTGAAGTAGTGAATTGCATCCAATTTTTTTTTCCAAGATAGGGCTTTCTCTACGCTGCTTGCAGCAAACTCCTGTAGGGAAAAAAATAATGTCCTTAGGATTATTAGCAGCCTATTTGTATTGCTGAGGAATTTTATATTTAGCTTAGAACTTTTAGAGGTATTACAACGGGTCTTCTCTCCAAGTTCCTGTAGATGAAAATTTTGCCAAATGTTCTATGTCATAACTTGGTTCATCATTTTCTTAAGTCTCTACTAATGCCTCATTGTTTTCCAACCTCCATCTATAGCCTGAATTCAAAGCCAATATTAAATACTTACAAATTATTATGAAAACAAAGCCTAAAATGGGCAAAATCCACTTTCAGATACTAGTTTTTACATCAATTAACTTTTGCTGTTTTAATATTTGTTTTAAATAATAAACATTTCTAACTTCTTAAAAAAAAAAAAAAAAAAAGCTGTTTTCCCAAAAGCGGGCGGGTACAGTGTGGCAGTTGTAAAAGTTGGCAGTCATTGTGTAGCTCCTTGGGAAGTTTTAGCCAGACCATTAGAGGAAGTGCCCCAGTCAGAACTTCAAATCTGATGACAGTCAATAGAAATTTAGGATTTGGCACTAGGGAGTTTTAACACAGCTCTCATGAAAACATTATCATCACATAGAATGGACACAGGGGCAGACCCAGACACCACTCCCTCTCCTTCCTCCTGAGCATCACCTTTTACAAGAAGCATTTTCCTCTGTCTAGTCACGCAGCCTCCTAACTTCCTCTCTTCCTCTCCCTCACCTGGGTCAGATCAAGCCTTTTTGTGGTCTCAGGAGAGCTGAACCCTGGACATAACTGCTGCCACTGACCACCAATCCCTCCTCCTTTAGCTTGTCACTGGCAAATATAGAAAAGGGCTTTTGACCAGATAAGTATGATTTTAGGCTTTCTTCATCCCTAATGAAACTTTCCAAAGGAAATTGGTCTTGGTACAGACATATCCTTCCAATCCCTGCTCTACACTTCTTGGCATCATCACAGACCCTGTCATAATAAATAGTAGATTACTAAATGCGAGGCACTGAGACATGCACTTTACATACATATTTTATCATTTAATCCTAACAATAAACCTGTGGGGTGGGCATCAGTTTCCCTAAGGAAAATGGTACAGAGAATTTTTAATATTACATCCCTGTTCATGAAGCTCATAATAGTACATTCAGGAAAGGAACCAAGGTCTTGCTTGACTTTAATATTGACACTAATGACCTTGTTCACACAGAGCTGGAAGGGAAAAAAGAGAAACCAACACTTTAAAAATTTCCCCTACATCCCCATGCTGTCCACAAACATAGGACAAATACCTATATACCTCAACCAGCCCCAATTATGACACTGATAACTTATTGTTGTGTTCAACCTGGGACATACTTACTCTTATGCAGCCTGAAGGCATTTCACAATATTAGGCAATGCATATCCAAGGGCTCACATCTCCTGTAAATTTCCCAATACTAGGCCTTCTGTGAGTAACTCTCATGACCAACATGGATTGCCCAACAGCTCTTGACCTTTGATGAATGCCTCAGCCTCGGCTGCTGACATTGCCTCACTTTGCTCAAAGTTTCTGAGTCAGTGAATGTCAGCCTGGCAATGTGGGCACATTACAGCTGACAGGGTGATTGCTTTACCAGAAGTCAGCCTTATAACTGAAAACTACTGGAATGTTTCACAGGCTTCTGGGGAAGCACTCATTCCATTTAGATTACTGACACAGGTCCTGATTGTTTCCCTGTGGGTTACTGAGAGGAACTTATGCCCCAGACCCTGAGATCAGTAAAAAGGATTGTCCCTAGCTCCTGAATCTTCTCAGAACTGTTTGCCACTTAGGGATGCTTCCACTCTTTCCCTGAGCAAACTTGAAGCTTTCAGGTTGGGTCTCAAAATAAGCTACAGCATTTCTATCTTTGTCCAACATAATCAAGTTCAAGATGCTCTACACTGAATCATCCAAGCAGTGACTTGCCATTCACTCATTCCCAAACTGCTTGTGCATGGGACAAAGGACACACTTTTCTGGGCACCTATACCTAGAAATGACATGAACAAAGCTTCTGGCACTCTTCCCCTCCTTCTGATCTTTCTACCTCCCCTTCCTAGTTCCCTGCAAGGTAAGCAGTAACAGAAATTGAGAAGCCCCATATCTAGGTCAGCTGAGCCCTTGAGATGTCAACCGGGCAAAATCTGAGTCATAAAATGGTTGGAATTGTTTGTTAAAATAAGAGATTTGTTTATCTGTCGATTTCACTTATCTATGTCCCCTCCTAATCCCCCACCTTTCCTATAACCACAGGAAGCAGAGATTTGGCTATGATTGCTGCTCAGTCACATACCATTAACTTCCTACTTAAGTGCATATATACGAAGTACATATTTTATCCTCTCACCCACATAGTCAACACGCTAAAGCCCACAAATTGTCTGTGTGCATTTTGGAAATTTTTCAATTATTTTCAATCAGCTCAAAAGGGTCTAGTTGTAATGTTAGCTCTACCTAGACTCACCAGGTACCATGGACTCAAGACACTCAATTAAAGGACATGGCAGATTCCTTACCTAACAGGACAATCTATTTTTGACTCTCCTTTCATGGGTTTCATCAGGACAAATACTCTGGGTACTTTTTCTGTTTCTCTCTGTACTTGGATAACTATCCCCTTCCTAATATGTCACTCACTGCTGCTGCTGCTGCTGCTGCTAAGTCGCTTCAGTCATGTCTGACTCTTAGTGACCCCATGGACTGCAGCCCACTAGGCTCCTCTGTCCATGGGATTTTCCAGACAAGAGTACTGGAGTGGGGTGCCACTGCCTTCTCCGATGTCACTCCCTACTCTCTACTTAAAACCCATGGCTCCATATTCCTAGAAAATAAACTTTAAATGCCATAATATGACGTTCAAAGCCTGGCATGAGCTATCCCCTGCTTACCTTTCTATCTTTACCTTCCATCCTTCCTCCATACTCTCACTTTCACCTGCCCTGAAATGCTTCCCTAAGAATAGTTCTCCCATGTCTATGTGTGCACAATGTTTTTCCTCACCCTTCCTCCTTTTCCACTGAAGTTAACTTCTGTCTACCTTTATTAATATTTTCTTTTCCCCTCTAGGTTTCTGATTCATCAAACCCATTTCTTAATCGAATGCTCAACAGAGATACTATCACAAGAATAACATATAAAAGTAAGTTTGGCTGAATTTTCTATATAGCAACTATTCTATAAAGGTTAGTCCTGTTTGAGGCAGAAATCCAGAACTAATGATCTCCAAGGGTCTCTTTCAGCTTCATGATCATTCAATTCTGTAGAAAATCACTCTAGAGAGTCAGGGTTGGCTAAGAAAGAAACAACTCATTTCAAGCAGAAACCCCCAGGGTGCCTTTTTCATCCATGCCTGTCTAAAGCAATAATTATTATTATGACGATGGTAATCATTATCCTATGGATTGGTAATGAGCTGGGAGACTCTACTAGCTGACAGACTCCAACATATCAGCTGGCCACATTTAGGGCTTTGCCAATTATATGGCTGAGAAAGCATTCACCAGCTGGTTTGATTCAACTTCAACATATTCCAAGGCCCTCAGCTGGACCACATCTCTCCCTCTGTCACTGGGTCTCCCTTTAAGGTTAGACAAGGTGGAATTTTTTTTACGTTTCCATGTGTGACACCATGAGCTATAGAATTCTGCCCAATTTCCTTGGATTTCTAGAGTGTATAATCCCTGAATCTGTAAGCAGAAAAGAGATAATTGTGCAAAGTTGAAAAGAGTAGAGTAGAAAGGATGCCACTGTCTTCTGCAGCAGTCTCAGAGGCTGCAGTACTTGGCGAAAGTTATGGAAATAGTATACACAAAGGGATTAAAGAAAATAACAGGAAAAAAATTTAACTAATTAGAAGTGAGCAGGAAAGTGGGATTTTGTCCTTAAGCAAAGAGCTTCCTCACTTTGTTCCCTCCTTTGTAAAGAAGTTGAAATTCAGTTTCTAAGGTCATTATCAATCTAGGATTTTGAATCAGATTTTTGCAAAAGTAAAAATCAGTACACAAACATTCTAACACCCCACATACTCTTGGCATGCCCTCACTTGGTGGAGGACACTGCTATGGATGGTGATGTGGAAAGACAAAGTGAATCCCTTAAGATCTTACCTAGGACTGCTAGAGGAAGAGTGTGGAGAACCCTTCTCTTTTTCAATTATTCATCAATTCAGCAAGCATTTCTTTCATACCTGCCCCATGACAGCACCAAGTGAAGCTCTTGGGATATAGAGATGGGCCAGACAGCAGCCCTCCACACAGAGCATGCCCTTATGAAGAGTTTGGGGATGCTAGGGGTAATGACTGAACCTGGAGAATCAGCTAGAAGGATTATCTCCAAAACCATCCCAGTGTTCCTCATAAGTACCCATAGAGTCCTTTAAGCCCAAACTTAGATTGCTTAGCAAAGGGAGAAATTTCTGTGTTGGGTTGTAAATACGTTTTATAACTGCTCATAAAAATTGTTAGTTTTTTAACTTTTTTACTAAAAGAGCATAAAATTAAATAAAATGCTCTCAAATAATCTTGAATTTGCAATTTAGAGACCATGAAAAACCATCAAATTACAATTTAAACCCCAACACACCATCTAAGAGATTGCCAGCTGCAGTCAACCGTTAAACTTTGCAACCCACCCCACCTCACAACTCTAGGCTGATTAATGTTAAGTGATGTAGCTGCTTCCAAAGATAAAACCAGTCATATGGGTTTGTGCTATGGAAATGTGGCCTTTCACGTGAACAATGAATCTCTCACTGTTTAGTCAGGGAGACAGACATATAATGGTGTTTCTTAAAGATTTGTGTAATAAACATTATTATTTGTGTAATAAATATTAAAAATTGTAATGGAACTCTAGGGATCATAGAAAATCTGCCTAAAATTCACAGCAGAGTTTTTTTTTTTTNTGATATCCTCATTTTTTAAAGAACAGCTCAGATGCCCATGATCTAACATTGTAAATCATTTCTAAAGATAGTTTTTAAATTCTACCCTGGAAGTGAAAGTGAAAGTGAAGTTGCTCAGTCGTGTCTGACTCTTTGAGACCCCATGGACTGTAGCCTACTAGGCTCCTCCGTCCATGGGATTTTCCATGCAAGAGTGCTGGAGTGGATTGCCATTTCCTTCTCCAGGGAATCTTCCCCACCCAGGAATCGAACCCAGGTCTCTTGCATTGCAGGCAGACGCTTTACCATCTGAGGCATCTCTGTACATCTATATCTGTCTCATCAATTGGTTCAAGAGGTGTAAAGAGGCAGGAGTTAACATGGAATCATGGGGTAAAATCACCACAAAATGGCAGCCAGTAGTCACACTGTCCATTTGCTTGATTTGAACATGCATTAGATGACTAGGAAGGAAAAAGGAATTGTGCAGAATCATTCTGTCGAGCCAGTTGAGAAAATCAATGCCAGCAATCCATAAAAGAAGGAAATAGGAAACTATTGCCAAAAAGACTGTGAATTTTGGAAGCCAACATGCTAGTAAAAACTATACTATATAGGACGATACTACTACACTATACTTGCAGCACTCAATATGTTCTGGTGAAGAGATATAGAACTAAGTAGACCTCGGCTCCTAGCTCTACCATATCTTTACTGTATAGTTTCAGGCAAGTTTCTTAACCGCTCTGAGGTAATTTCCTCATCAATAAAATGAGGATACTAATACTGATGTTGAGAGAGTTTAGATGAGGATTAAATAAGGTGCCTGGACAAAACTGGTATAAACAAGGTGCTTAATAACATGTGTTTCTCTATTACCCCTAGGTATGTTTTGGTCAAATCTAGCTTCTTGGGAGGTGAGAGGAAGGTCAATATAATACTAAATAAAATTATCTTCAAGGTGAATACACCACAGGGCACATAAGCAACATAGCTTGTTTACTCAAATGAACTCCAGCTTCTGTGTGGGACCCATGCAATGCATGGTAATCTAATGAGCTTCTACTTTCTTTGAAAGTTTGGATTTCATATGTCTGACCAAATCTTTTAACACACTCTCACTAAACAAGACTGACAATGTGAAAAAAAAAATTGTTATCCTTTTACATGGGTTAAATCCATAAACATAGCCTCTCAATTCTGGCCTTTCCTCTCTACCCCAACACACACACACACACACACACACACACACACACACCTGTCCTCAAATGTGTATGCAACACAGAGGCTGATTATAGTTTTAGAAAAACTTTAATTTTTTTTCTTTATTCTAAAACCATGCCTGGAATGCCCCTCATTCTGTAGTCTCCTTCAGTCCCTCCTCTCTACCACACTTAATAAAATAAAATACAATAATAGCAGCATGCTAGAGTATCCAATATGCTCAAAGTGTAAGCTTGGTTAAACAAATCATGTTAACCTTTAATAAAGATGTGATGAATGCTTCCTTTTCTTATTCATTACATTCAATTTCATCTTGTATGGCCAAGCCACCATCAGAGGAAGCATCATTAAGTGTGAATGTTATCATGTTATTCCTCTGCCTAAAACATTTTGCTGGCTCCATATTGTCATAACTAGTACTAGAGCAAAAAATAAACATATTTTTTTGTTTAAAATGATTATATTTGGGGGACTGTTTGTTCCTGCAGCCTGTCCTGACAGTCTACTGGAATCTGAAAAGGACCAAATAATAATAATAATAATGTTATCAGCAAAAACCAACACTTTCTCAAGAGTCCTAATTCTTAAGTCTTATTTTATTCTTTAGATGATGCATATTTACTACAAGGACTTAATATAGAAGAGCTATATCCAGAGACCTCTAGTTTCATTACTTATGATGGGTCCATGACTATCCCACCCTGCTATGAGACAGCAAACTGGATAATAATGAACAAACCTGTCTATATAACCAGGATGCAGGTGAGTTTCTCTGTGGTCTTTTAGCTAATGGGGAAGATGATGTGAAGACTGGCTGGGTTTTTGGAGTGCTTATTGTATTTATTTGCTTGGACTGCTTTAACAAAATACCACAAATTTGGTGGCTTAAACTGAAACATAATACCTCACAGTTCTGGAAGCTTTAAGTCCAAGATCATGCTGTCTGCAGAGACATTTCCTTCAGATGAAGTAAGGACGAATTTGTTCTATACTTCTCCCCTGGTTTCTGGCAGTTTTCTGAAAAGCTTTGGTGTTCCTTAGCTTATAGAAACTATCAATCTCCCTTTATCTTTACATGGCATTATACCAATGTCTGTGTCTCTTTGTCCAAATCCCCCTAAATAAGAACATCAGTCAAATAGGATTAGGGTCTACCTCAATTAGTTATATTAGATTAGGGCCCACTGCAATAACCTCATTTAATTACATCTATAATGATCCTCAAAATTCAAAACCAAAGATCATGGCATCTCATTCCATCACTCCATGGGGAAACAGTGGAAAAAGTGAAAGACTTTATATCCTTGGGCTTCAAAATCACTGCAGATGATGACTGCACCTGTGAAATTAAAAGATGTTTGCTCCTTGGGAGAAAAGCTATGGCAAATATAGACAGCATATTAAAAAGCAGAGATATTATTTTGCTGACAAAGGACCATATAGTCAAAGCTATGGTTTTTCCAGTAGTCAGCATGGATATGAGAGTTGGACCATAAAGAAGGCTGAGTGCCTAATAATTGATGCTTTTGACTGTGGCATTTAAGAAGACTCTTGAGAGTCCCTTGTACTGCAAGGAGATCAAACCAGTCAATCCTAAAGGGAATCAACCTTGAATATTCATTAGAAGGACTGATGCTGAAGCTGAAGCTCCAATACTTTGTCCACCTGATGCAAAGAACTGGCTAATTGGAATAGACCCTGATGCTGGGAAAGATTGAAGGCAGGAGAAGGGGATGACAGAGGATGAGTTGGTTGAATGGCATCACCAACTCAATGGACATGAACTTGAGCAGTCTCTGAGAGATAGTAAAGGACAGAGNGATGCAAAGAACTGGCTAATTGGAATAGACCCTGATGCTGGGAAAGATTGAAGGCAGGAGAAGGGGATGACAGAGGATGAGTTGGTTGAATGGCATCACCAACTCAATGGACATGAACTTGAGCAGTCTCTGAGAGATAGTAAAGGACAGAGAAGTCTGGTGTGCTTCAGTCCATGGGGTCATGAATAGTTGAATACAACTGAGTGATTGAACAACATAAGGACCCTATTTCCCAATGAGGTTATATTCTGAGGTACTGAGGGTTAGGACTCTAACATTTGCATCTGTGGGGTAGACAATTCAGCTCATCACACCTATGTTTAAGGAATCAGCATCTGGAAAGACTTAGCTTGAAATAATTATGAATGTGCCCTACCTGCCTTAGTGAGAAAGAAATGTGTTAGTTCCCAAAGCGTGCTCTACCAACTCTAGTATTCAAAAAGCAGATGAGCAAAATGGATGATATTGTCAAATATATTTGAAAAAACTGTATCTAAAAAAAGCCAAATCAGTTTCGTTGCTGGGAGACTTCTTAGGGCCTTTAGAATGATAATATATGTCTATCTCTAAGAGGCGGCAATATGATGTGTAGCATTTCATAAGTATATTTGAATGTAAGATTTCTTAGGGCTTCCCACAGTATTCCTTGTTGGGCAGGCTAGCATTTCTCAGAACTGGATGGAAATCAGGAAATATGGCTTCTGAGGTCAGCTTTGTTAATGGATCATTATGTACTCCTAAGCCTGTGGCCACACTTCTGTGAAGTGAATTATCTTCTTTATAATTAAAGGGTAAATTACATGAGTCTATCCTGTGATTGTGAGGGTCTATAAAAGTTCAAAGGACACACAAGCAAAGGAAGCAAAACCATATTCCTTTATAGGACATGTACTCACAACTTGACAACTCTGAACAATTTGAAGTGCCTGATGCTATCTGTATTTATTGGGATTTTTTTTTTTTTTTAGTGACAAGCAAACCTTTCGGGATAATTTGAACTTAGAAAAAAGATTTACTCATGACATCTTATGGAATTTAAGATCAGAAATTGATGTCAACAATTCACTGGAATCAAAACTGCAGAAGCCCTTTCTCTCTGCACTCTCCTGTTCCACCTGCACCATGGTTCATCCTCCTATATGCTGGAGAGTTTTCCTTAATTTCACAGTGCTGGGTGGGACATGGGTGAAGACATTTTAGTCCAGCTCTTGGTCCTGATAGCCACAGAAAAATAGTTAATCCAGCTTAGTTTAACTTTGACTCCTGTACTCCTGTCACTATAATTTTGATAATACTCATATCAGAAAATAATTCTCTAAATTACTCAACTTCAGGGTGTGAGAGTGAGAAGAGCCTCTAGAGAATATGCATTTGGGTTTCCTCCTTTGATAGTGTGTCATAGGACAGAGAATAATCACTGACTTGTCCAAAGGCACACCAGGAACCAGTGAGCTTAAAGTAAGGCTCTCTCCAAGCATGGAGGCATCAGTGGGTTGTACCCACTGAGCCCATGGTTCAGGGTCTGTGGAAGACTCCAGTACACTTTCCCACACAGCTGGCACTGTCCAGGCTGGCCATGGTCTATGTAGTCTTACTTCTTCCCTACTACATGTAGGAGGGTCCGTGGATCTCACAGCTGTTTCTCTCCCCTCAGATGCATTCCTTACGTCTGCTCAGCCAGAATCAACCATCTCAGATCTTTCTGAGCATGAGTGACAATTTCAGGCCTGTACAGTTACTCAACAACCGCTGTATCCGCACCAACATCAACTTCAGTTTACAGGGGAAGGATTGTCCAAACAACCGGGCGCAGAAACTTCAGTATAGAGGTGGGTTCAGAGGGCAGTAGACACAAGTCACTCTAGTCTTCTTACTTAAACCTACTCTGAAAGGTTTTGAACTATTTCTTTCTGTAGGAATCATGATTGTAAATGATATTTTTGTGGTGCTTTTCTACTGAAAAAAATTGTATGTCATAATCAGAAACACAGATCAAATCTTTAAATCTTGTCTGGTACAGACAAGATAACATTTTTATCACCATTTTACAGAAGAACTCAGAGAAGCTGATTTCCCCAAAGTTATGTGTTAAAATAGGACAACTAGAAGCACTAAAACTTTTAGTTATATACAAATAGATCCCTTTTCTCTTAGAAGGTGACCAAATAACTCTAGATACCAGATGGTTAGGGCCCAATGAGATATGTTTCTGAACACATCTTCTTGCAGTGCTTTGTGTCTAAAAGTGATTAGAATTCCTATTAAAGGGGGTATTCAAGGTGCCTCCCACCTTCTGTAACCCACATCCAATACACTTTCTTCCCTTCTGCACACTAAGTACCTATTGATCATTGTTTTAAATTTCCAATATGAAAAGGAAAGTGGAGATGAGTCATGGAGATGTCTTCAACTAGGAGATAGGACACCAGAGTTCTAGGCCTGGTTCTGACACTAACAAGCCAAATCATTTACCTCTCTAGCCCTGGCTTCCACGACAGTCCTTATACCATCTACATCATGATTTGTTGTGAGGAGAAAATGAGAGACTGGATAGGGAAGTCCTTTGTACTGATAATAGGTTACTTGAATATGGGGACTGTGGATGTTACCATACAGCTTTTAGAAGCAACTACCACTACTAGCCTCCACTGTATTGCTCCAACTTCCCCAAATTTCTTTAATTTTCTCTCTCTTTCAGACATACCCAGAGTACTAAAACTATAATTTCTGTTTATTTCCATCCAGGAGTACTCAACTCATTCATTCATTGAGACTTCTCTTTATTCAACATTAATTTATTATGTACCTATTATGTGCTAGGCTTCCCTGGTGGCTCAGCTGGTAAAGAATCTGCCTGAAATATGAGACACCTGGGTTTGATCCCTGGGTTGGGAAAATCCCCTGGAGAAGGGAACGACAACTCACTCCAATATTCTGGCCCTGAGAATTCCGTGGGCTATACAGCCCCTGGGGTAGCAAACAGTCGGACACGACTGAGTAACTTTCACTTTCACTTGTTATGTGCCAGGCACTTAGCTAGGTGATGAAGACATGACCCTATCCCTAAAGAACTTATAGTTTAAGAGTGGGATCAGCTAACATTTTCTGCAAAGGGCCAGATGATAAATATAGGCTTTGTGCTCTGCTGTGCTTTGATGTTGTAATGTGAAAGCAGCCATAGACAATATGTAAATAACTCGGTGTGACTGTGTTTGTAGTAAAACTATATTCAAAAAAGCAGCTCACATCTGGATTTGGCTTGCAAGCTATCATTTGCCCACTTTTGGTCTAAAGCAACACCATCCACTATAGCTTCTTGACACAATGGAAATGTTCTGTGTCTGTCTGCATTGACCAGTATGGTAGCTATTGGCCACATGTGGCTATTGAACATTTGAAATGTGGCTAGTATGACAATGCAACTAATAGTTTTAATTTATATATATATATATATATATATATCCATGTAGCTAATGACAATATTATTAGATATCTCAGACCCAGAGGTTCATAAGAACGTGGAGAGGACAGTTAGGATATACACAAGTAAGCAGACATATAAAAACTGTCCCTTCCCTTTTGGAGTAAGCTGCCCAACCCGTGCGCAAATTCATCCAATTATGCCTTGTTTTGTGTTGTTTATTTTGTTTTATTTCTTTATTTCTCTCTCTTTCCAGTAAATGAATGGCTCCTCAAGTAGGGAACCAAGCCAAGAAGAATTCCACCTCAATGAAATGCTACGACTGTGAATTGATGTAACCTAAAATGTCCCTCTTCTTTCTTCTCTCTCCTTCCCTTCTTCAAGCTTCATTCACTCTTCGGATTGGCCCTTCCTTCATGAAAAGTGTCTGCAAAAACCTTGGCAGAGGAGTACATCTCTTACACACACTCACAAACAAACACACATGCAAATATGTATACATACAAGCACACTCACACAGCACCCAAGATGGGAAGCCAAGTTTCAGAAACAAAAGGCTCATTCTTTAAAAAGTTTTAGAAGAAAATAACCAACTAACCTGACTACAATTTTGATACTGTTTTCTGGAACAAATGAATCTACCCAATGAGAATTTTCAGTCTTTGTACATACAAAATTCTTCTGAAAGAGATGAGAAAACAGCTCTGACAGCATCAAGTGGACTTTGTTCTTTGCATCAAGTAATCTTGGATAGTGTCCTAAGATCCTTTAAAGGTGCTGGTAACAGGTGAGCCAGGATAAAGTTAGCCAAGGACACATTTCTAGATTATGATTCTTCCATCTACTCAACAATTCAAAAACAAAAAGGACAGATATTGAAGAGATACACATTGTGTGTGTGTGTGTGTGTGTGTGTGTGTGTGTATCATCACAGACTATTAAAAAACGAAATTGCTCCTTTTTGTCATATATCTATATTAGGATTTGCCAAGTTCAGATTGATCCATTGCTGTTTCTTGTTTTCCAAATGTCATACATTGTGTTTAGTTATTGTTAAAAGCTCAATAAATGTGTTTAACAAGTTAATTTCATTTTTCTTGCTTTGATCTATTCTCCTTCCTTACAGGCTAAGCTCTGTCTTCATACAACTGCATTCTTGCTTTTACTTGTTCCTTCATCTATGTTTTGTTAATTTGCAGCCAGTTTTTACTGAAGTTGTGGCAATCAGAAATGCATTTGACATGTTAAACATAATTTTAATTCCACTCCATGGCTTGCTCATAAATAGGAGGTGAGCTTCATCCTGAGATAGCAGGCAACAGATTCCTTGCATTTCAAAACTTCTACCCCCATGCCAATGATGCTCCCTTGAAGGAATGCACTTTGCCTTGTAAATTCTGGGTAAGGGATGTCTTTTCTCTCCAGGTGCAACTGGATATCACAAAGTACAAATGAATGCCTTTCTTTTCTTGTTTATAATGGTCACTCACTGTGTTTGGTTACTGTCAAGAAATCAATAAATGTGTTTAACAAGTTACTTATTACATCTGTCTGAGTTTACTGAAGAGGACGATGTTCTCTGCTGAAGCCTCTGAGTCCTGCTGGGTCCACAAGCAATTGTATTATGGCCATCAGGGCAGCTGAAGCTGCCAGAACAGCCCATCTGTTTATATTCCTAGAACCAGATAATTAATACCCTGTTGATAAAGCATATAGGCTTGGCTGCTGGAAAGGAGGACTTGGATGTTCATCCAGAGGCCAAATTAAAAATAACTNGTATTATGGCCATCAGGGCAGCTGAAGCTGCCAGAACAGCCCATCTGTTTATATTCCTAGAACCAGATAATTAATACCCTGTTGATAAAGCATATAGGCTTGGCTGCTGGAAAGGAGGACTTGGATGTTCATCCAGAGGCCAAATTAAAAATAACTTTCATCTCTTATTTCTATTATAGCCTCAAGAAAGTGGGAAACCACAAGCCTGTATGGTCTGTGCACATGGGAACATTTACAAATATGTCAAAAACTTAAGCCAAGTAGCTAGGCTTGTTGACGAAGAAAAAAATCTGTCATATATTTCATATTTGAAATAACACAGTTAATTGGAATTTTTAAACATTTTACACCAAAGTGATGATGGATTTAACCATGATGACATGTGACCCTGTATCTAAGCATCACTTTTTTACTTTAAACCAGACCTTCCTGAAAATATTTAGGGTGGGCAAATGGTATGGCTTGCTGCCTTCCCTCTGAGTCAAGATATTCTTTAAACTGCAATAAAAAGGAGTGATATATTGCATCAGCCAGGCCTGGGTT
This sequence comes from Neotragus pygmaeus, assembly GCA_006410875.1. Lineage (NCBI taxonomy): Eukaryota > Metazoa > Chordata > Mammalia > Artiodactyla > Bovidae > Neotragus > Neotragus pygmaeus. The sequence goes on along the minus strand of SJYV01031710.1, from coordinate 170,811 downwards.
CAAATCTTCAGTGTACCATTTGCCTACTTGCTGTGTGTGATCCTAGGCAAGTTGCTACTTCTCTGATCTGTTAATTGGAGATCCCAGTAACTGCTTCTATGAATTAAGAGGCCTTAAATGCTACATAGCTGATTAAAGCAACTCACAAAATACCTGCGATGATTGTTCTAGAAATAGTGTCTATAGAGCATGTGTGTGGCCTACCTATTAAAGGTTTTTCTGTACCATACTTTCCCCAGGGAGGGGTTAGCACCAATCACAAGTTAATACCAAATGACAGCAATAGATATCCAACATTCAGCACATGGGTAAGTACATATAGTGTGTTGGGGCAAAAAGGAAAGAGTATCAGTGAGAAAGGAAGATAAGAGGCTGAGTTTCTAGGCCATGTTCTGTTACCAGCATCTTCTGTGACTTTGGACAAGTCACCTGCCCTCCCTGGTAGAATGTTCTTGTACATAAGTGATTTGGATACAATGATCTCTCACAGACTTTCCTTTATTCCTTCACTCTTGTCTCTTATTCAGTTATCAGTACAAAGAGGAAAAAGGGTAATCAGGTTGTCATCCCTCGGGGAACCTTTGGCACAGGCAGAGTTTCACTATGGCCAAACAGAACTCAAAATGGAGTGAACTAGCCTGTCTCCCACATCTTAAACCCATCCAAAATGCCCTTTCTCCCACTCACTGGATTTTCCAAACTATGAAATGAAAATTGGAGTACTTTGCCTTCAAATCAGATAGAAGTAATAAAGATTAGCTAGATTTATACCACTTTAAAAAGTGAAGAAGATATTTGTTCTTTGTGTTTGGTCTTTGGTAATTTGATTAATATATGTCTTGGGGTGTTTCGCCTTGGGTTTATCCTGTTTGGAACTCTCTGGGTTTCTTGGACTTGGGTGATTATTTCCTTCCCCATTTTAGGGAAGTTTTCCACTATTATCTCCTCAAGTGTTTTCTCATGGTCTTTATTTGTGTCTTCTTCTTCTGGGGCTCCTATAATTCGAATGCTGGAGTGTTTCATATTGTCCTGGAGGTCTCTGAGGTTGTCCTCATTTCTTTTAATTCGTTTTTCTTTTTTCCTCATTGATTCATTTATTTATACCATTCTATCTTCTATTTCACTAATCGTACCTTCTGCCTCCGTTATTCTACTATTTGTTGCCTCCAGAGTGTTTCTGATCTCATTTATTGCATTATTCATTGTATATTGACTCTTTTTATTTCTTCTAGGTCCTTGTTAAACCTTTCTTGCATCTTCTCAATCCTTTTCCCCAGGCTATTGATCTGTGCTTCCATTTTGGTTTCAAGATTTTGGATCATTTTCACTATCAATATTCGGAATTCTTTCTCAGGTAGATTCCCTATCTCTTCCTATTTTGTTTGGTTTGGTGGGCATTTCTCCTGTTCCTTTACTTGCTGGGTATTCCTCTGTCTCTCATCATCATAGAAATGCAAATCAAGACCACAATGAGGTACCATTTCAGACCAGTCAGAATGGCTGCGATCCANCATGTATACTATCATGTAAGAAATGAGGTGCCAGTATATGTTCGATGCAGGATGCAGGATGCTTGGGGCTGGTGCTCGGGGATGATCCAGAGAGACATTGTGGGGTGGGAGGTGGGAGAGGGATTCAGGATTGGGAGTTCGTGTACACCTGTGGTGGATTCATGTCGATGTATGGCAAAGCCATTAGAGTATTGTAAAGTAAAATAAAGTAATAATAATAATAATAATAAAGAAAGGAAAAGGCCAGTGCAAAAAAAATAATAGTAATAAAATAAAAAGTGAAGAGGAAGAACTTTTAAAAGCACCAAAAGCCTCTGACATTTGGCTTGATAAAGTCATCAAGGAATAAAGATGCATTTTTTTTTCAGTCCATGGTGCTTAGGAAGGTCAGGCAGTGACGCTGTTGTGCTTTTCAGTGTGTGAAGGCCAGCTAGTTTTGCCCAGTGAGCCACAGGCTTACAGGGACATTCCTTTCACCTTAGAAGTTGGACACAACTGAGCAACTAACACTTTCACCTTCACTTCTTCTGAGGAAGATAATTAGACATTTCAGGAAAATATATGTTGAAACCCAATTCCCTCCTTAACAAATAACAGAGGGAGGTAAATATACACAGAAGATAACTCTGGGGAAAATGTATGAGAAAAATAATTCTTAGTGTGGAGATTCACATTTCCCCTCTCAAGAACATTTTTTTTTTTTGCAGTTTCAAAGACCATTTAAGGACTTGTTCCCATTTTCATCGGTAACAGTTTGGTTTCCATGGTGATGTCAGAACAACCACAACTCACTGCACCACACGTTCTGAAATGTAATAGTCATTTGGTGTTTGGACAGGAGTTCAGTCCTCAGGCTTGGCTCATAGCTACCTGCACCAGGCTAAAATGTCTGATTGATGAAAATCAATTAACATGAAAACACCTTTAGAGGAGTCCTTATTCATGCTAAAGGACCCCAGAACAGTTTTAAGCTCTCTGGAACATGAAAACTTGGAAACTGGGACAGTTCACAAAAGTATACCAGTCCTTTTGTTCCAGAAAGCCTAAGAGAAAGATTGCTAGAAACAGAAACTCACTTTCGCATCATTCACCAGTTAACACAACTGACCATAAGTTAAGAACTACCAAGACCCAGCCAAGGAAACATATTGATAAAATCTATCATGGGTCCCACAGTTCCTGTGGGTTAAGTCTTATGCTTAGCAATTTATAAATATCATCTCATTTCACACAGCACTCTGCAAGGTAATCACCATTGTTACTTTGCAAATGCAGAAAATTTTCATACTGTTCATGGGGTTCTCACAGCAAAAATACTGAAGTGGTTTTCCATTCCCTTCTCCAGTGGACCACTTTTTGTCAGAACTCTCCACCATGACCTNCTCTGCAAGGTAATCACCATTGTTACTTTGCAAATGCAGAAAATTTTCATACTGTTCATGGGGTTCTCACAGCAAAAATACTGAAGTGGTTTTCCATTCCCTTCTCCAGTGGACCACTTTTTGTCAGAACTCTCCACCATGACCTGTCTGTCTTGGGTGGCCCTACATGTCTTGTAGTTTCATTGAGCTACATAAAGCTGTGATCCATGTGAATGTGACTGGTGATGGAAGTAAAGCCCAATGCTGAAAGACCAATATTGCATAGGATCCTGGAATGTTAGGTCCATGAATCAAGGCAAATTGGAAATGGTCTAACAGGAGATTACAAGAGTGAACATCAACATTTTAGGAATCAGTGATCTAAAATGGACCAAAATAGGGGAATTTAATTCAAATGACCATTATATCTACTACTGTGGCTAAGAATCCCTTAGAATAAATGGAGTAGCACTCATAGTCAACAAAAGAGCCCAAAATGCAGCTCTAGACTGCAGTCTCACAGATGCCAGAATTATTTCTGTTCATTTCAAAGCAAACCATTCAATATCACAGTAATCCAGGGCTATGCCCCAACTACTAATGCTAAAGAAGCTGAAGTTGAATGGTTCTGTGATGACCTATAAGACCTTCTACAGCCAACATAAAAAAATGATGCCTTCTTCATCATAGGGGACTGGAATGCAAAAATCAATAGATATCGGGAGTAACAGTCAAGTTTGGCTAGGAGTACAAAATGAAGAAGATCAAAGGCTAACAGAGTGTTGCCAGGACAATGTACTGATTATAGCAAATACCCTCTTCCAATAACAGAAGAGAAGACTGTACACATGGACATCACCAGATGATCAATATTGAAATCAGATTGATTATATTATTTGCATCCAAAGATGGAGAAGCTTTATACAGTCAGTAAAAAATAAGACTGGGAGCTGACTGTGGCTCAGATCATGAACTCCTTATTGCCAAATTCAGACTTAAATTGAAGAAAGTAGGGAAAACCACTAGACCATTCAGGTACAACCTAAATCAAATCCCTTATGATTATACAGTGGAAGTGACAAATATATTCAAGGGATTAGATCTGATAAACAGAGTCCCTGAATAATTGTGGATGGAAATTCATGACATTGTACAGGAAGTGGTGATCAAAACCATCCCCAAGAAACAGAAATGCAAAAAGGCAAAATGGTTGTCTGAGGAGGCCTTACATATAGCTGAGAAAAGAAGAGACATTAAAAGACAAGGGAAAAAGGAAAGATAATTCCATCTGAGTGGAGAGTTCTAAAGAATAACGAACAGAGTTAAGAAAGCCTTCCTCAGTGATCAATAAAAAGAAATATAGAAAAAAAAAATAGAGTGGGAAAGCCTAGAGATCGCTTCAAGAAAATTAGAAATAGCAAGGGAACATTTCTTTCAAAGATGGGCACAACAAAGGACATAATGGTATGAACCTAATAGAAGCAGAACATATTAAAAAGAGATGACAAGAATACATGGAAGAACTATACAAAAAAGATCTTAATGACCCAAATAACCATGATGGTGTGATTACTGACCTAAATCAAGACATCCTGGAATGTGAAGTCAAGTGGGCCTTAGGAAGCATCACTATGAGCAAAACTAGTAGAGGTGATGGAATTCCAGCTGAGCTAATTCAAGTTCTAAAAGATAATGCTGTGAAAGTGATGCACTCAATATGCCAGCAAATATGAAAAAGTCAGCAGTGGCCACAGGACTGGAAAATGTCAGTTTTTGTTCCAATCCCAAAGAAAGGCAATGCCAGAGAATGTTCAAACGACTGTTCAGTTGCACTCATCTCATATGCTAGCTGAGTAATGCTCAAAATTCTCCAAGCTAGGATTCAATAATATGTGATTTGAGAACTTCCAGATGTTCAATATGGATTTAGAAAAGGCAGAATAGTACGTGGTGCCAAGATGGCAGAGGATTAGGACGGAGATATCACTTTCTCCCCAACAATTTCATCAAAAGATCATTTGAATCCTGAGCAACACCCACAAAACAACTTCTGAACACTGGTAGAGGACACCAGAAAAGCAGCCCAATCCTTTTGAAAGGAGATGGGGCAAAATATTACATGTGAAAACAGAGACAAATTTAGGTATGGAGACCCATCCTGAGAAGGGAGTCCTGAAGGAGGAGAATTTCCCACACAGTAGGAAACCCTGTAACAGGCTTGTCTCTGGTGAGCTTTGAAATCTCAGAGGAGAACACAAGTGGGAGAAAGAACAGAAATAAATAAAAAAAAACACCACAGACTATGTGCCTAACTGCAACTACTAACAGATAAGTGTCACAGATGCTCCTGGTATGCCAGCAGTGAGTGGGAGCTGGGCAGGGAGGTGTGGGCTGCATCGTTGGCCCTTAGAGTAAGGACTTGGACTGAATGCCCTGAGGACAATCTGAGGGAGCTAATGTGAGATAGCAATCCAAACCACGGGGTGCCAGAGAGACAAAACAAAAACCAAAAAACCTCTTGTGAAAATGGAACAAAGGATTGAGCGAATACCAAAGGAGCATAAGCCAGATGCCATATAGGGCCCTCCCTCCCCAATGTCAGAGAGGCAGGTGTTCAACATCCAGAGCCACAAGGCAAGGGACTGATGCAATCTCAGCCCCAGAGACTGTGTCTTCCACCAAACTGTCAATAGGTTCCTAGTTGCTAACCATGTCTTCCTGGGATCCTGGATGGTTCACACCTGCCAGGAATGTCACAGCCTAAGATGTCTCCCCAGAGGAGACACATGGCACACCTGGGAAACGAAGCAGTTGGGACCAGAGAGGTTCATAATATGAAAGCTCCACCTGGGATAGTAGTCACCAAGCACCTGGTTGCCTGAGGTGCTTGGATCTGGTAAGGGCACAAAACACATAGCCCATCAAGGTCTGTGCCCTTACAGAGCACCTGAGAACCTGAGCAGCATAGGCCTGGAAAGTGCATGAAATGCAGGGTCCACTTGATGCTGTGTACTTGCAGAGCACCCTGGAGCCTGAGCAGTGTGGACCTACATGACACCTTAGGCTGTGGCAAACCCAGTTTAGTCCATGCATGGTGAGCATTCCTCACACATGCCAGTGATATTTGTTTGTAGTATCTCTCCCCCACAGCACAACTGAACAAGTGAGACTAAATAAATGGCCACATTTGCCCCATTGTGTCAGGGTGGAAATTAGACACTGAAGAGACTTGAAAACAGAGGAAGCCAAAATAAACAAAGATGGGGGAACTGCTCTGGAAGTGACAGGTGCAACAGATTAAAATCCTTCAGTTAATGTTGAGATTGTGCATTTGAGGGGCAAACATAGACCTTGATAACAAGAACAAACACAAATTAGGGACTATGTGTCACTGAACCGACCCCACACTGACCACAACAGATCTAGAGAAACTTCTAGATATATTTTGACTATTATTACTTTTTAATTTTAATGAGTTTTTATTCCTCCATTAACTTTCATTTTTATAACCTGCCTTTCAAAAAATCCTATTAAAATGATTCGATATACGTATTTTTAAATTTTTGTGATCAATTTTGTTTTGTATTTTTTATATTGTATTTTTGAAATTTTAACATATATTATAGATTTTTATTCTTTGCTTTTCGGTATTTGTTATCAATTTTGTACCTTTAAGAATCTAATATTAAGTATCCATTTTCACTTAGGGATTTGGTTACTTACTTGATTGCTCTCTCACATTTTGACTCTCCCTGAAAACACTCCTCCTGGTCACCTCTATCTCTTTCCTCCCTTTTCTCTTAATATAACTCTGTGAATCTTTCTGGGTGCTGCTAGCTGTGGAGAATTCTCTCACAACTAACCTAAGGTTTTTATCTTCTGTGCTATATGTATGGAGAAATCTTGAGGCAACTGTAAGGGAAGAACCAAAAGCCAGAGACAGGAGGCTTAACTTCAGAACTTTAGAACATCAGGGAACTCCTAGCTCAAGGGAATATTAATAGAAAAGAGTTCACCCAAGAGTCTCCATACCAGCTTTGAAACCAGGCTCCACTCAAGAGCCAATAAGTTCCAGTGAAAGACATGCCACGCTAATTCTCCAGCAAAACAGGAACACAACTTTGAACGTTAAAAGACTGGCTGCGCAAAGCCATGCTAAACCCATAGACACCCCAGAACTCACTACTGGACACTTCACTGCACTTCAGAGAGAAGAGATACAGGTCCACCCACCAGAATACAGATGAAAGCTCCCCCAACCAGGAAACCTTGACAAATCATTAGTCCAACTCCACCCACAGGGAACAGACTCCACAATTAACAGGAAGCCAGAACTTCCAACCTGCAGAAATCACACCACAAACACAGCATTCTAAACAAAATGAAAAGGAAGAGAAATATTCAGCAGGTTAAGAAACATGAGAAATCCCCACCAAATCAAACAACAGAGGTGGAAATAGGGAGTCTACCTGGAAAATAATTCAGAATAATGATAGTGAAAATCATCTAAAATCTTGACAACAAAATAGACTAGAGACAAAGATTGAGAAAATGTAAAAAATGTTTAACAAGGACATAAAAGAAATAAAGAAGAGTCAATCAATAATGAAAAATGTAATAACAGATTAGAAACACTTTGGAGGGAAACAGCATTAGAATAACTGAGGCAGAAGAGAGGATAAATGAGGTGGAAGATCGAATGGTGAAAATAAATGAAGCAGAGAGGAAAAACATAAAAAGAATTAAAAGAAATGGGGAAAGCCAGAGATCTCTGGGACAATGTTAAACGCTCCAACATTTGAATCATAGATGTCCCAGAAGAAGCAGACAAAAAGAAAAGGCATGAGAAAATACTTGAGGAGGGACTATTTGAAACCCTCCCTAAAATGGGAAAAAAAAATAACCACACAAGCACAAGAAACACAAAAAGGATAAACCCAAGGTGAAACAACCCAAGGCACATATTAATCAAACTTACAGAAGTTAAACACAAAGAGAAAATATTAAAAGTGGCAAGGGAAAAGCAATAGATAACATACAATGGGATCCTTATAAGGATAAAAGCTGTTCTTTCAATAAAAACTCTTCAGTCCTGAAGAGAATGGCAGACATGAATAAAGTGATGACAGAGAAAAAAACCTACAACCAAGATTAGTCTACCCATCAAGGATCTCATTCACATATGAGGGAGAAATCAAAAGCTTTACAGATAAGCAAAAGTTGAGAGAATTCAGCATCACCAAAACAGCTCTTCAATGAATGCTAAAGTATCTTCTCTATACAGAAAACACAGAAAAGGTTTTTTTTTTTTTTTAAGCTTTCATCATCTTTTTTTAAAATTTAATTTAATTTAATTTTTTTTTACTTTATTTTACTTTACAATACTCGATTGGCTTTACCATACATTGACATAAACCAAAAATGAAAAAGTAAATGGTAATGGAATCATACTTATGAATAATTGCCTTAAATTTAAATGGGTTAAATACCCCAACCAAAAGACAAAGACTGGCCAAATGGATACAAAAATAAGACCCCTATATATGCTGTCTACAAGAGACCCACCTGAAACCTAGGGACACATACAGACTGAAAATGAGGGGCTGGAAAAACACATTTCATGCAAATGAAGACCAAGAGAGAGCAGGAGTATCAATACTCATATCTGACAGAATAGACTTTGAAATAAAGACCATGGTAAGAGACAAAGAAGAACACTACATAATGATCATAGGATCAAGTCAAGAAGAAGATATAACAATTATAAATATATATGCATGCAACGCAAGAGCACCTCGACAAATGCTAACAAGTATGAAAAGGGAAATTAACACTAACACAATAATACTGGGGGACTTTAATACCTCACTCACACCTATGGACAGATCTACCAAACAGAAAATTAGCAAGAAAACACAGCTTTAAATGATACAATGGACCAGTTAGACCTAATTAATATATATGGGGCATTTTACCCCCAAAACAATAAATTTCATCTATTTCTCAAGTGCTCACGGAATATTCTCCAGGATAGATCACATCCTGGACCACAGATATAGATTTGGTAAATTTTAAAAAGGAATATCATTTCAAACATCTTTTCTGATCACAGTGCAGTAAGATTAGATGTCAACTACAGGGGGAAATAGCCATTAGTGCACAGGGATGATCCAGAGAGATGTTGTGGAGTGGGAGGTGGGAAGGGGATTCAGGATTGGGAGCTCGTATACACATGTGGTGGATTCATGTCGATGTATGGCAATGCCAATAGAGTATTGTAAAGTAAAATAAAGTAAAAAATAAATAAATAAGTAAAAATCAAACATATGGAAGCTAAACAACACATGAAAGAAATCAAAAAAAGAAATCAAAATATGTATGAGTGAGTGAGTGAGTGAAAGACGCTCACTCATGTCTGACTCTTTGTGACCCTCAAGGACTGGGGCCTGCCAGGCTCCCCTGTCCATAGAATTCTTCAGGCAAGAATGCTGAAGTGTGTTGTCATTCCCTTCTCCAGGGGATCTGCCCAACTCAGAGATTGAACTCAGGTCTCTCATACTGCAGGCAGACGGTAAATATACTGTCTGAGCCACAAGGGATAGAAACAAATCAAAATGAAAACACAACAACCCCAAACATATGGGATTCAGTAAAAGCAGTGCAAAGAGTGAGGTTCATAGCAATACAAGCCTACCTCAGAAACAAGAGAAACATCAAATAAACAACCTAACTTCACACCTACAGCAACTAGAAAAAGAACAAAAGATCTCCAAAGTTAGTAGAAGGAAGGTAATCATTAAAATCAGAGCAGAAATAAATGAAAAAGAAAGAAAGGAGACAAAGGAAAGATCAACAAAACAAAAACTGGTTCTTTGAGAAAATAAATAAAACAATCAAACTGTTAGCCAGATTCATCAAGGAAAAAAGAAAAAAGGAGAGGAATCAAATCAATAAAATTAGAAATGAGAATGATAAATCACAGTACACAACACAGAAATACAAAAGATCATAAAAGACTACTACGAGCAATTATATGACAATAAAATTGACAACTTGGAAGAAATAGACAACTGGGAAGATATGGGCAAATTCTTAGAAAAGTATAACAGCGATTATATGCCAATAAAATGGACAACTTGGAAAAATTGAGAATTTCTTAAAAAAGTATAACCTTCCTGGTTCAAAACTGAACCAAGAAGAATAGAGCATCTTAACAGACCCATCACAAGCACAGAAATTGAAACGGTAATAAAAAATCTTCCAACAAACATTAGACCAGGGCAACATGGCTTCATAGGTAAATTCTACCAAAAATTTAGAGAAGAACTAACATCTATTCTACTCAAAGTCTTCTAGAAAATTTCAGAGGAAGGTAAACTTCAAAATGCATTCTATGAGGCCAGGCTCACCCTACTTTCAACCAGACAAAAATGCCACACACAAAAAAGAAAACTACACAAGATGGTGGAAGAATAGGACAGGGAGACCATTTTCTCCCCCCACAAATTCATCTAAAGAACATTTGAACGCTGAGAAAATTCCACAAAACAACTTCTGAATGCTGGCAGAGGACATCAGGCACCCTGAAAAGCAGCCCATTGTCTTCAAAAGGAAGTAGGAAAAAAAAAAGATAAAAAGAAAGGCAAAAGAGGTAGGAATGGAGATCTGTCCTGGGATGGGATTCTTAAAAAGGAGAAGTTTCCAAACAACAGGAAACACTCTCATTGGCGAGTCTGTGGCAAGTCTTGGAGCCACAGAAGGCAACATAGCAGGGTGGGGGGGGGGGAGTAAATAAATAATTAAAACCCACAGATTATATGCCCAATAGTAACTCCCAGCAGAGAAGCAGTGCAGACCCCTGCATCTGCCACTAATAAGTTGGCGATAGGCAGGGAGATGAGGGCTTCATTGCTTAGAGTAAGGACCGGGCCTGAATGCCCCAAGGGCAATCTGTGGGAACTAACTCCAGATAGCAAACCAAACTGTGGGATAGCTACCCCATGAAAATCCTTAACCGAAGACACCACCAGACCCGCTGACATAACAAAGGACTGACTAGAGCTACGTGAAAAGTCCTAACTCAAGACACTGCCAGAGACATTACTTTGCCAATAAAGGTCCATCTAGTCAAGGCTATGGTTTTTCCAGTGGTCATGTATGAATGTGAGATTTGGACTGTAAAGAAGACTGAGCACAAAGAATTGATGCTTTTGAACTGTGGTGTTGGAGAAGACTCTTGAGAGTCCCTTGGACTGCAAGGAGACCCAACCAGTCCATTCTGAAGGAGATCAGCCCTGAGTGTTCTTTAGAAGGAATGATGCTAAAGCTGAAACTCCAGTACTTTGGCCACCTCCTGTGAAGTGTTGACTCATTGGAAAAGACTGATGCTGGGAGGGATTGGGGGCAGGAGGGGAAGGGGATGACAAAGGATGAGATGGCTGGATGGCATCACTGACACGATAGATGTGAGTCTGAGTGAACTCCAGGAGTTGGTGATGGACAGGGAGGCTTGGAATGCTGCAATTCATGGGGTTACATAGAGTTGGACACGACTGAGTGACTGAACTGAATTGAACTGATGACACCACCAGGCCCGCTCACAGAACAAAGGACTGTGGACCAGCCCATCCCTCTCCAGAGACAGGCAGGAGATGGCAGCCAGAGCCAGAAGGGGGCAATGTGGCCCCAGAGAGGCAACATCTACCAAACTGCAAGAAGGCTTTGTTGCTAACCAAGACTTCTTGAGATTCTGGATGGTCAACATCTGCCTGAGAAAGTGCACCGGTTGTACACCCAACAAATGCAGTGACATGGAAGGGGGAGGTGATAAGTTGCAGCGAACACACTCACCAAACACCTGGTCACCTGATCTGCTAGGACCTGGGAACGGCACAAAACACAGGGCCAACTGAATCTGCACTTCCGAGGAGTACCCGAGTACCTGAGCCTGAGTGGCTTTGGCCTGGGAAGTGTATACAACACAGGGCCAGCCTCAGACAGTTCCCTGCAGAGCAACCTAGAGCCTAAGCAGTGTAGACAGGGAAAGCACACAGGCCATGAGTGGGGGCAAACCCAATGTGCCAAGACACTGCGAGCACACGCCAATGTTATTTGTTGGCAGTGTCCCTCCCTCCCCACACCATGACTGATCAGTTCAGTTCAGTTCAGTCGCTCAGTTGTGTCCAACTCTTTGTGACCCCATGAATTGCAGCACGCCAGGCCTCCCTGTCCATCACCAACTCCCCAAGTTCACTCAGACTCATGTCCATCGAGTCCATCAAGTGAGCCTACAAAAGTGTCCACTACTGCCCCCTTGTGACAGGGCGGAAATTAGACACTGAAGAGAACAGCAAACAGAAGAAGCTAAAACAGAGGGAACCGCCTTGGAAGTGACAGGTGCAATAGATTAAAACTCTGTAGTTAGCACCATGTATATGGGAAGGGGCCTATAGGTCTTGAGAATTACAATCCGCATCAACGAACTATCTGAAAATGAACTGACCCCACACTGTCCACAACAACACCAGAGAAAGTCCTAGATATATTTTTACTATTATCATTTTTTAATTAAAAAAATATTTAAGTCCTCAATTACTCATTTAATTTTCATTTTTATAATCTACTATTACTTTGCAAAAAAATAAACCCTATTTTTTAAAGCAAAATTCATATATGTATTTCATAATTTTTGTGACTTTTTAAAATTTAATATTGTATTTTTGAGAATCCAAACTCTAGATTTTTAATCTTTGATTTTTGGTATTTGTCAATTTTGTACCTTTAAGAATCCCATCTTCAGTACCTTTTTTTACTTGGGAGCGAGATGACTGGCTTGACTGCTCTCTCTCCCTTTTGGACTCTTCTTTTTCTCCACCAGGTTACCTCTATCTCCTCCCTTCCCCTTCTCTTCTCTACCCAACTCTGTGAATCTCTTTGTGTGTTCCAGACTGTGAAGAACACTTAGGAAACTGATTACTGGCTGGATCTGTCTCTCTCCTTTTGATTCCCCCCTTTATCTTTCTGGCAACCTCTGTCTCCTTCCTCCCTTTTCTTTTCTCTGTATAACTCTGTGAACATCTCTGAGCTGTCCAGACTGTGGAGCACACATAAGTAAGTGATTACTGGCTAGCTTGCTCTCTCCTCTTTTGATTCTCTCTCATCTCATCCTGGTCACCTCTATCCCCCTCCTCCCTCTTCTCTTCTCCATTTAACTCTGTGAACGTCTCTGTGTGTCCATCACTGTGAAGAAACTTTTCATCTTTAACCTAGATGTTTAATCATCAGCTCTGTATATATGGAAAAGTCTTGAGGCTACTCTAAGTATAAGACTGAAAACCAAAAGCAGGAGGCTTAAGTCAAAATCCTGAGAACACCAGAGAACTCTTGACTCCAGGGAACATTAATTGATAGGAGCTCATCAAACACCTCCATACCTACACTGAAACCAAGCACCATCCAAGGGCCAATAAGTTCCAGAGCAAGACATACAATGTAATTTCTCCAGCAACACAGGAAGCCCTGAGCTTCAATATACAGGCTGCCGAAAGTCACTCCAAACCCATTGACATCTCATAAATCATTACTGGACACTTAATTGCACTCCAGAGAGAAGAAATCCAGCTCCACCCACCAGAACTCCAACACAAGCTTCCTTAACCAGGAAACCTTGAAAAGCCACCTGTCCAAACCCACCCACAGTGAGGAAACTCCACAATAACGAGAACTCCACAAACTGCCAGAATACAGAAAGGCCACTCCAAACACACCAATATAAACAAGATGAAGAGGCAGAGGAATACACAGCAGGTAAAGGAACAGGATAAATGCCCACCAAACCAAACAAAAGAGAAGAAATAGGGAATCTACCTGATAAAGTATTCCAAATAATGATAGTGAAAATGATTGAAAATCTTGAATACAAAATGGAGCTACAGATAATAGCCTGGAGACAAGGATTGAGAAGATGCAAGGAAGGTTTAACAAGGAACTAGAATAAATTAAAAAAGAATCAATATATAATGAATAACACAATAGTGAATTGAAGTTGCTCAATTGTGTCCGACTCTTTGTGGATCTTCCCAACCCAGGGATCGAACTGGGGTCTCCCACATTGCAGGCAGACACTTTACTGTCTGAGCCACCAGGAAAGTGAATAACGCAATAAATGAGATCAAAAACACTCTGGATGGAACCAACAGTAGAATAATAGAGACAGAAGACAGGATAAGTGAGGTAGAAGATAGAATGGTAGAAACAAATGAAACTGAGAGAAAAAAAGAAAAACGAATTAAAATAAGTGAGGAAAATCTCAGAGACCTCTGGGACAATGTTAAATGCTCTAACATTTGAATCATAGGAGTCCCAGAAGAAGACAAAAAGAAAGACAACGAGAAAATACTTGAGGAGATAATAGTTGAAAACTTCCCTGAAAGGGGGAAGGAAATAATCAGCCAAGTCCAAGAAAACCAGAGTCCCAAACAGGATAAACCCAAGGTGAAACACCCCAAGACACATATTAATCAAATTAACAAAGATAAACACAAAGAACAAATATTAAAAACAGCAAGGGAAAAACAACAAATGACACACAAGACAATTCCTATAAGGATAACAGTAGACTTTCAATAGAAACTCTTCAGGCCAGGAGGGAATGGCAGGACATACTTAAAGTGATGAAAGAAAATAACCTACAGCCCAGATTAATGTACCCAACAGGGATCTCATTCAAATATGAAGGAGAAACCAAAAGCTTTACAGGCAAGTAAAAGCTGAGATAATTCAGCATCACCAAACCAGCTCTCCAACAAATGCTAAAGGATCTTTTCTAGACAGGAAACACAGAAAGGGTGTATAAACTCGAACCCAAAACAATAAAGTAAATGGCCATGAGATCATACTGAGAGGGTAACAGGCAGGAAGGCCAGGGGTCTCCAAACGGAGGGAAAAAAGCCTGCAAATGTCAGACATTTTATTTCTCTTAAGAGGCAGGAGGAAACAGACTAGTGATATGTATATATATATTTCCTTCTCTATGCAAATTTAAAAGGAGGTTTCTCTTAAAATTCTGTGTTGCCATGATGACACCTGGTTTCACTTGAAGTTAACCATTGCCTTTTTCTTATGGAAATACTTGTCTTAAGCTATGTTAATGTACTATGCATTTACCTCAAACTCTGTCTTCAAGTCGGTTCCCCCTTTTGGGGCTTAGAACCTACTTGATAAACCAGTATGTTATATTTCAATATTGTTCCTCTAATCTATGTAAATGAAACTATTTGTATGGTGATCTGCCCTTCTTTAAGATTAAAGTTAATCATTTTATGGCCCAAGACAAACCATTTGGAGCCAAGGTTATCCCAAAATACATTTTATGGGTGAGAGGCCTGGGGCCATTCTAAGTTTTGAGACATTCCTTTCTTTTATTAACAGACTGCTGGNTGCCCTTCTTTAAGATTAAAGTTAATCATTTTATGGCCCAAGACAAACCATTTGGAGCCAAGGTTATCCCAAAATACATTTTATGGGTGAGAGGCCTGGGGCCATTCTAAGTTTTGAGACATTCCTTTCTTTTATTAACAGACTGCTGGTGACTATATAACATCCAGCTGAAGACTAGCAGGGAACACTCTTTCTGCCTGCTTCTGATGTCTATGTCAGAAGCTTTCTCTATCTCTGGATCGTGGGGTTCCTCTTGAGGTTCTATAGGGGAGTCAGTCAGGCCTCGTTTCAAATGGAGACGTGCAGGTCCACTTTCCTCCCATGCTGTAGCAGCAGGGTCAGGCTTCCCGTCGAGTTGACACAGGTGTCTGTGGCTTTCCCTTGAGGCTTTCCCACAGGGTTGAAACTCGTGCCACCGTGGTGTGAGTCCATACGTGGGGTAACAGTCGAGGCAATGCCAGGAAATAAGGTTCCTGTGGAGTGGACTTTGACATTTGTTGGTCTTTTGCAATGGTGGCACGACACCTGGAGCTCCTCTCAACTCTCCTATGTGGAGCGCCTCTTGAGATGCGACAGGAAACCCTGTAATCCTTCCCCAACAAGCAGGGAAAGGAACCCAAATCTCGAGCAGAGGAGGGGGAAACAGGGCTCCTCATGAGTTGTGGCGGAACCCTCGGTGTTTCTCTCAAGTGGAAAAGCCCATGTCGTGGTACTTCTTGAGTAGCTGCAAGGGTGTGAATGAACCCTTCATGATTCAAGAGGGATGCGGTGACTTTCCTCAAGACACCGCAGCAGAGAAGGGCCTCATCTCCCCTGGACGGGAGAACCTCCTGTTTTTTCTCGAATTGCAGTAGGTTTCTCTCGAGTTAGGATGAGGACTTCAGTGACCCACCACTGTGGCCTCAGAAAATGCCAGTCTCCACGCGAGTTTCGAGGGGCCTCTCCGGATTCCTGTGCAGTCGTGGCCAGCTCCTAGGTACTGGAGCCTGAGGTTTCCTCTCGAGTGCTGATATGGATTGTGGGGTTCCTCTGGAGGCTCCACAGGGGAGTCAGGCCTCGTCACAAATGGAGACGTGCAGGCCTGCTTTCCACCCGAGCTGTAGCAGCAGGATCATAAATCCCATAGAGTTGACACATGTGTCTGTGACTTTCCCTTGAGACTTTCCCACAGGGCTGTCACACGTGCCACCGTGGTGTGAGCCGATACTCAGTGTGACAGACGAGGCAGTGCAGGGCAACCAGGTACCTATGGAGTGGACTGAGACATCTGGGTGTCTTTTGGAATGGTGTCACAACCCCTGGATTTCGTCTCAACTCTCCTGTGGTGAGCGCCTCCTTTGAGATGTGACAGGAACGGTGGGAATGCTTCCCCAACGAAGCAGGGAAAGGAACCCTCATCTCGAGCAGAGGAGGGGAAACGGGGCTCCTCTTGAGTTGTAGTGGGACCCTCGGTGTTCTCCTCGAGTGGACAAGGGCATGTCGGGGTACTTCTTGAGTCGCTGCAAGGGTGTAAAGGACCCCTTCAAGGTTCAAGAGGGAAGGGGTGACTTCCCCCGAGATGCCACAGAGGACAAGGGTCTCATCTTGCCTGTAAGGGAGAACCTCCTGGTGTTTCTCGAGTTGTGGCAGGTTCCTCTTGAGTTACGATGGGGATCTCAGGGACCCGCCCTGNGGGAAGGGGTGACTTCCCCCGAGATGCCACAGAGGACAAGGGTCTCATCTTGCCTGTAAGGGAGAACCTCCTGGTGTTTCTCGAGTTGTGGCAGGTTCCTCTTGAGTTACGATGGGGATCTCAGGGACCCGCCCTGTGGTCTCAGGAAGGCCAGTCTCCATGCGAGTAGCAAGGGGCATGTTGGGATTCCTGCACAGTCAGGTCCGCCTCCTAAGTCCTCGTCTGAAGCCTGAGGTTTCCTCTCCATTGCTGACATGGATCTTGGGCTTCTTCTGTAGGCTACACAGAGGAGTCAGGCCACGTCTCAAGTGGAGATGTGCACTTCTGCTTTCCTCACGAGCTGTAGCAACAGGGAGGGCTGTCACACATGCCACCGTGGTGTGAGTCCATCCTCGGGTGACAGTCGAGGCAATGCAGGGTAACCAGGTTCATCTGAAGTGGACTGAAATATCTGGGGGTCTTTCAGAATGGTGACATGACCCCTGGAGTTGCTCTCGTCTCTCCTGTTGAGAGCGCCTCCTCTTGAGATGCGACGGGAATGCAGGGAGACTTTTCCCAATGAAGCAGGGAAAGGAACCCTCATCTCGAGCAGAGAAGGGCAAAATGGGGCTCCTCTTGAGTTTTGGCAGGACCCTCGGTGTTCCTCTCCAGTGGAGAATGGTTTTTTGAGGGTACTTCTTGAGTTACTGCAAGGGTGTGAATAGCCCTTTTAGGTTCAAGAGGGAAGGGGTGACTTTCCCCAAGACAATGAAGCAGAAAAGCAGCTCATTTCGCCTGGAGGCAAGAACCTCCTGGTTTTTCTCGAGTTGTGACAGGTTCCTTTTGAGTTATGACGGGGATCTCAGAGACTCGCCCCTCTGGCCTCAGGAAAGGCCAGTCTCCAGGCGAGTCGCTAGGGTCCTCTCAGGATACCAGCACAGTCGGGGCATGCTCCTAAGTCCTTGTCTGGAGCCTGAGGTTTTCTCTCCAGTGGTGGTATGGATCGTGGGGTTCCTCTGGAAGCTCCACACGGGAGTTCTGCCTCATCTCGAGTGGAGACGTGCACGGCCACTTTCCTCTCGAGCTGTAGCAGCAGCGTCAGACTTCCCATCGAATTTACACAGGGGCCTGTTGCTTTCTGTCAAGGCTTTCCCACAGGGCTGTCACACGTGCCACCATGGTGTGAGCCGATACTCAGGGTGACACTCGAGGCAGTGCAGGGCAACCAGGTTCATCTGGAGTGGACTGAGACATCTGGGGATCTTTTGGAACGGTGGTACGACATCTTGAGTTCCACTCAACTCTCCTGGGGAAAGCGTCTCCTCTTCAAATGTGACAGGAACGCCGGGAATCCTTCCCCAACGAAGCAGGGAATGGAACCCTCATCTCGAGCGGAGGAGGGGAAATGGGGCTCCTCTTGTGTTGTGGCGGGACCCTCNCTGGCGTGCTGTGATTCATGGTGTCGCAAAGAGTCGGACACAACTGAGTGACTGAACTGAACTGAACTGACCTGATTTGACTGCTCAAGACTCTGGGACCCAGAGAATGGATAGGGCCTGAAAGATGTCCTAAGCATCTAGGTTAAATAGATTCACTTGGCATATAGAAAGAATATCATTCCATGATTTTTTTAGTTTGCTTTCTGTTTGGACTAGGACTTTCTTATACAGCATTTCTATTCTCTTCAGGGAGCTTCTTTCTCTTTTTTTCCTCTATTTTGGCCCTGCAGTGTGGCTTGTGGGATCTCAGTTCCGCAACGAGGGATCAAACCCAGGCCCTCGGCCATGAAAGCACAGAGTTCTAACCACTGGACTGCCAGGGAATTCCCCTTCTTGGAGTTTCTAATTGCCTTTCTGTTCTTATGTTGATAAAAGGATAATGCACCTTCATCTTATAATCCAATCTATGCAATTCTCATTTTAAAATATAATTTTCTATTTAATTTTTGGATTATAAATAAAAATTTAAATTAAAAATTTAATTTTTGGAGTATGGTATACATTTCCAACAGTCAGGTATCAGTAATTCTAAAATAGTCTCCTTTTAACTTTATTCCTATATTTGCTCAATTCCTATAGTACTACTCATTGTTATTAGTTTATTAATAATCTTTTCATTGAATTTTTATGCATATGCAAGCCAGTACACATAATATTTTTTCTTCTCTCCTTTTTACACAAGGGATCATATAAATGTTTTTCTGTATCTTGCTTTTCACTTAGCAATATATCTCCGTGATCTTTTTGTGTTACTCCATAGAGAACTTTTTCATGTGTTTTTACAGCTGCAGTTTTTTGTTGTTTAAATAACCATAGTGTATTCAATCCTTATTTTATTGACATTCTAATCTTTGGCTAATGACAACAATGTTGCAATGAATAACTCTGTCCATTGGTCATTTTGCATGTGAATAAGTATAGAAGAAAGTCCTAAGAGTGAATTTTTGGGTCAAAGGTTATATGCATTTGAATTCTGATCATTATTGCCAGGGGCTTCCGCAGTGGCTCAGTAGTAAAGAACCTGCCTGCCATGCAGGAGCCACAGGAACAGTGGGTGCGATCCCTGGGTTGGGATGATTCCCTGGAAGAGGGCATGACAACCCACTCCAGTATTCTTGCCTAGAGAATCCCATGGACAGAGGAGCCTGGCAGGCTACAGTCCATGGGGTCACGAAGAGTCTAACATGACTGAAGCAACTTAGCATGATCGAATGCAATTATTGGCAACTTGTCAATACAGGTTGTACCATTAAAACCCCTAATGGAAATGTATAAAAGTAAATGTTTCTTTAAAATGATGTTATCACATCAGTCTAAAATCTTTCTGGATTTTTGCTAGACTGATGAGAAATAATATCTAAACATACCTTTCATTTACCTTCCTTTTATATGAATAAAGTTGAATATTTTATATGCTTTATGAATTGTATATATATTTTCTGTGAATTTTTCATATCGTTTTTCAGGTTTTTTTTTTTTTAATTGTAGTTTAGGTTTTTTTCATCTCTTTCCAGGACATTTTATATTGTGAGGAGATTAGCTTTTTGTTCTGAAAAGAATTGCAAATATTTTCCCAATTTGTCATTTACCTGTTGCTATTTTGGTTGTTTACGAACTAAGCTTGACTTATGTTAGAGTAGTTCTCTTTTTGTCTTCAAGTTGTTTTTGTTTTTTACAGGACTCAAAATTTAAACAATTTTATTTGTGGCTTTTCGATTTTGTGTTTTGATTAGAAAACTCTCCACTCCAAGGTTGTAAAGAAAATTGTCTACTATTTTTATAATACTTTATGATTATCATTTAACATTTCAAGATTTGATGCTTTAGAATTTATTCTGTTATGCAGTGTGAGATATGGTTCTAACTACATCTATCCTCATTATTCACAGATTCTACACTTACAAATTCACCTACTTGCTAAAATATGTTCATTACTCCAAAATCAACACTCACAATGCTTTTGCTGTCATTTATGGACATACAAGGAGTGGTGAATATTAGAATTTCCTGTCACATGCATGTTCTTAGCCGAGTTGACCACGATGAGGCTCTGCCTTCTTGTTTCAGCTCTGGCACTGGACATGAGTGTTCTTTTTGTGGTCTATTTAGCACCACATTTTGCATTTCTGTACTGTTTCTTGGGAATTTTGCTATTTAAAATGGCTCCCAAGTANAGAACAGTGGTACGACATCTTGACTTCCACTCAACTCTCCTGTGGAGAGCGTCTCCTCTTCGGATGTGACAGGTACGCCGGGGATCCTTCCCCGACAAAGCAGAAAAAGGGACCCTCATCTCGAATGGAGGAGGGGGAAAGGGGAATCCTCCTGAGTTGTGGCAGGACCCTCTGTGCTTCTCTCTAATGGAGAAGGCTATATCGGGGTACTTCTTGAGCACTGCTGCAAGGGTATGAAGGACCCCTTTGAGGCCAAGAGGGAAGGGGTGACTTCCCCCGAGACGTCACAGCAGACAAGTGCCTCATCTCGCCTGGAGGGGAGAACCTCCTGGTTTTTCTTGAGTTGCAGCAAGTTCCTCTCGAGTTATGATGGGGACCTCAGGGACCCGCCACTGTGGCCTCAGGTAAAGCCAGTCTCCACTGAAGTTACGAAGGGCCTCTCGGGATTCCTGCTCTTTCGGGCCAGCTCCTACGGCCGCATCTGGAGCCGAGGCCGGAATCTGAGGTTTTGTCTCCAGTGCTGACATGGATAGTGGGATTTCTCTGGAAGCTCCACAGGGCAGTCAAGCCTCATCTCGAGTGGTGAAGTGCACTTCCACTTTCCTCCCAAGCTGCAGCAGCAGGGTTAGGCTTGCCGTCGAGTTGACACATTGGTCCCTCGAGGCTTGCCCACAGAGCTGAAACACGTGTCACTGTGGGGTAAGACCATCCTCGGGGTGACAGTCAAGTCAGTCCTGGGTAACCAGGTGCATCTGGAGTGGATTGAGATATCTGGGGGTCTTTTGGAATGGTGGCATGAACCCTGGAGTTCCTCTCGTCTCTCAAGTTTTGAGCTCCTCCTCTTGTGATGTGACGAAAACGCATGGAATCCTTCCCCGATGAAGCAGGGAAAGGAACCCTCATCTCAAGTGAAGGAGGGTGAAACAGGGCTCCTCTTGAATTGTGGCGGGACATTCGGTGTTCCTCTCCAGTGAAGAAGGGTATCTCGGGGTACTTCTTGAATTGCTGCAAGGGTGTCAATGACCGCTTCAAGGTTCAAGAGGGAAGGGGTGACTTTCCCCAAGACACCGAAGTGGACAAGCAGCTTATTTCACCTGGAGGCGAGAACTTCCTGGTTTTTCTCGAGTTGTGGCAGTTTCCTTTCGAGTTATGATGGGGATCTCAGGGACCCACCCCTCTGGCCTCAGGAGTGGACAGTCTTCAGGCGAGTTGCAAGGGTCCTCTCAGAATACCTGCACAGTTGGGGCCAGCTCCTATGTCCTCGTCTGGAGCCTGAGGTTTTCTCTCCAGTGGTGGTATGGATCGTGGTGTTCCTGTGGAAACTCCAAAGGGGAGTCAGGCCTCATGGCAAGTGGAGACGTGCAGGTCCGCTTTCCACCCGAGCTGTAGTAGCAGGATCAGATTTCCCATCGAGTTGACACAGGTGTCTGTGTTTTTCCCTCGAGACTTTCCCACAGAGCTGTCACACGTGCCACCGTGGTGTGAGTCGATATTCAGTGTGATAGACGAGGTGGTGCAGGACAACCAGGTACCTATGGAGTGGACTGAGACATCTGGGGGTCTTTCGGAATGGTGTCATGACCCCTGGAGTTCCTCTCGACTCTCCTGTGGAGAGTGCCTCCTTTTGAGATGTGACAGGAACACCGGGAATCCTTCCCTGATGAAGCAGGGAAAGGAACCTTCATCTTGAGTGGAGGAGCGGAAAACGGGGCTCCTCTTGAGTTGTGGCGGGACCCTCGGTATTCTTCTCAAGTGGAGAAGGGCATGTCGGCGTACTTCTTGAGTTGCTGCAAGGGTGTGAAGGACCCCTTCAAGGTTCAAGAGGGAAGGGGTGACTTCCACCCAGACACCACAGTGGACAAGTGCCTCATCTCGGCTGGAAGGGAGAATCTCCTGATGTTTCTCGAATTGTGGCAGATTCCTTTCAAGTTATGATGGGGATCTCAGGGACCCACCCTGTGGCCTCAGGAAGGCCAGTCTCCACGCGAGTAGCAAGGGGCATCTCGGGATTCCTGCACAGTCAGGTCCAGTTCCTAAGTGTTCGTCTGAAGCCTGAGGTTTCCTCTCCATTGCTGACGTGGATCTTGGGATTCCTCTGAAGTCTACACAGAGGAATCAGGCCTTGTCTCGAGTGGAGATGTGCACGTCCACTTTCCTCACGAGCTGTAGCAGCAGGGTCAAGGTTTCCGTCAAGTTGACACAGGGTTCTGTGGCTTTCCCTCAAGGCTTTCACACAGGGCTGTCACACGTGCCACCGTGGTGTGAGTCCATCCTCGGGGTGACAGTCGAGGCAGTGCAGGGTAACCAGGTTCATCTGGAGTGGACTGAGATATCTGGGGGTCTTTCAGAATGGTGACATAACCCCTGGAGTTCCTCTCGACTCTCCTGTGAAAGTGGGTCCTCTTGAGATGTGACGGGAAAGCCAGGAATCCTTCCCTGATGAAACAGGGAAAGGAACCCTCATCTAGAGTGGAGGAGGGGAAAACGGCTCTCCTCTTGAGATGTGGCGGGACCCTCGGTGTTCCTCTCTAGTGGAGAACTGTATGCAGGGGTACTTCTTGAATCGCTGCAAGGGTGTGATTGACCCCTTCGAGGTTCTAGAGTGAAGTGGTGATTTCCTCGAGCCTATGCAATGGACAAGGCCCTCATCTCGCCTGAAGGGGAGAACCTTCTGGTTCTCCTCAAGGTGTGGCAAGTTCCTCTTGAGTTACGACCGGGACCTCAGAACCTGCCCTTGTGGCCTGAGGAAAGGCCAGGATCCACTCGAGTTGCTAGGGGCCTCTCAGGATTCCTGTGCATTTGGGGCCGGCTCCTAAGTCCTGGTCTGGAGCCAAAGCCAGAACCTGAGGTTTGCTCTCCAGTACTAAAACGGAGCGTGGTGTTCCTCTGAAGTTTCCACAGGGGAGTCAGGCCCTGTCCAGAGTGAAGACGTGTATGTCCACATTCTTCCCGAGCTGTAGAAGCAGGGTCAGGCTTCCCGTCAAATTGACACAGGGGTCTGTGGCTTTCACTCAAGCCTTTTGGCTTTCCAACAGGGCTGTCACATGTGCGACCGTGGTGTGAGCCAAACCTCTGTGTGACAGTCGAGGCAGCACAGGGCCACTAGTTTCCTCTGGAGTGGATGGAGACATCTAGGGGTCTTTCAGAAAGGTAGCGCGACCCCTGTAGTACCTCTTGACTCTCCTGTGGAGAGTGCCTCCTCTTGAGATGCTATGGGAACCCTGGGAATCCTTCCCCAACAAAGCAGGGAAAGGAACCTTTGTCTCGAGCAGAGGATGGGGAAACGGGGCTCTGCTGCAGGGGTGTGAAGGACCCCTTCGAGCTTCAGGAGGGAAGGGATGACTTCCCTTGAGACACCGCAGCGGACAAGGGCCTCAACTCGCCTGGCGGGGAGAACCTCCTGGTTTCTCTCGAGTTGCCGCAGGTTCCTCTCGAGTTACAATGGGGACCTCAGGGACCCGCCCCTGTGGCCTCAGGAAAGGCCAGTCTCCACGAGAGTTGGGAGGGCCTCTGGGGATTCCTGCGCAGTCAGGGCCAGCTTCTAAGTTCTCGTCTGGAGCCTGAGGTTTCCTCTTCTGTGCTGACGTGGATCATGGGTTACTCTGGATGCTCCAGAGGGGAGTCAGGCCTTGTCTTGGGTGGAGACATGCACGTCCAATTTCCTCCTGAGCTGTAGCAGCAGGGTCAGGCTTCCCGTCAAGTAGACACAAGGGGTCTTTGGCTTTCTCTAGAGGCTTTCCCACTGGGTTCTCACACGTGTCACCGTGGTGTTAGCTGATCTTCGGTGTGACAGTAGAGGCAGAGCAGGGCCACCAGATTCTTCTGGAGTGGATGGAGATAGCTGGGGGTCTTTCAGAACAGAGGCACGACCCCTGGAGTTCCTCTCAACACTCCTTTGGAGAGCACCTCCTCTTGAGATGCGACAGGAACGCCAGGAATAGTTCCAGACGAATCAGGGAAAGAACCTAATCTCGAGTGGTGGGTGGGGAAACAGGGCTATGCTTGAGTTGTGGCTGGACCCTCGGTGTTCCTCTCAAGTGGAGAAGAGCATGTCGGGGTACTTCTTGAGTCGTTGAAAGGGTGTGAAGGACCCCTTTGTGGGTCAAGAGGGAAGGGTTGACTTCCCCCGAGACATGGCAGTGGACAAAGGTCTCATCTGGGCTGGATGGGAGAACCTTCTGGGTTTTCTCGAGTTGTGGCAGGTTTCCCTTGAGTAATGATGAGGACCTCAGGGACCTGCCCCTGTGTCCTCAGGATAGGCCAGTCTCCACGGAGTTGCAAGGGGCCTCTCGGGGTTCCTGCACAATCGGGGCCGGATCCTAAGTCCTCATCTGGAGCCAAAATCATAACCTGAGGTTTCCTCTCCAGTGCTCACATGGATCGTGGGGTTCCTCTGGAGGCTCCACAGGGGAGTCAGGGCTCATTTTGAGTGGATACATGCACGTCCACTTTCCTCCCGAGCTGTGGCAGCAAGGTCAGGATTCCTGTCGAGTTGACACAGGGGTCTGTGGCTTTCCCTCAAGGATTTCCCACAAGGCTGAAACACGTGCCACCATGGTGTGAGTCCATACTCGGGGTGACAGTCGAGGAACTGCAGGTAAATCAGGTTCCTCTGAGGTGGATTGAGGTGTTTTGGCATCTTTTGAATGGTGGCACAATCCCTGGTGTTCCTCTCGACTTTCTTGTGGAGAGGGCCTCCTCCTGAGATGCAATGGAAACTCTGGGTATCCTTCCCTGACTAAGCAGGGAAACAAACCCTCTTCTCCAGGGAAGGAGGGGGAAACGGGGCTCCTCTTGAGCTGTGGCGGGAACTTCAGTGTTCCTCTCGAGTGGAGAAGGGTATGCTGCGGTACTTCTTCAGTCACTGGAAGATGGTGAAGGACACCTTCGAGGTTCAAGAGGGAAGTGTTGACTTCCCTCGAGACACCACAGCGGACAAGTGCCTCACCTCGCCTGGTGGGGAGAACCTCTTCATTTCTCTCGAGTTGTGGCAGTTTCCTCTCGAGTTAGAATGGGGACTTCAGGGGCCTGCCCCTATGGCCTCAGGAAATGCCAGTCTCCACGTGAGTTGCGTGGGGCCTCTCAAGATTTCTGTGCAGTCGGGGCCAGTCCTAAGTATTCATCTGGAGCCTGAGGTTTCCTCTCCATTGCTGACATGCATTCTGGGGTTCCACTGAAGCTCCACAGGGGAGTCAGGCCTCGTCTTGAGTGGAGACGTGTATATACACTTTCTTCCCGAGCTGTAGCAGCAGGGTCAGGCTTTCCATCGAATTGACACAGGGGTCTATGTCTTTCACTCAAGGCTTTCGGCTTTCCAACAGGCCTGTCACACGTGCCACCGTGGTGTGAGCCGAACCTCTGGGTGATAGTCGAGGCGGGTCAGCGTCACCAGGTTCCTCTGGAGTTGACGGAGAAAGCTGTGGGTCTTTCAGAAGAGTGGCACGACCCCTGGAGTTCCACTCGACTCTCCTGTGGAGAGCGCCTCCGCTTGAGATGCGACGTGAATGCCGGGAATCCTTCCCAGATGAAGCAGGCAAAGGAACCCTCATTTCGAGCAGAGGAGGGGGAAACAGGGCTCTGCTGCAAGGTGGATAGGACCCCTTCGATGTTCAAGAGGGAAGGGGTGACTTCCCTCAAGATGCCGCAGCAGACAAGGGCCTCATCTCCCCTGGAGGGGAGAACCTCCTGGTTTTTTCGACTTGCAGCATGTTCCTCTCGAGTTACGACGAGGACCTCAGGGACTCGCCCATGTAGCCTCAGGAAAGGCCAGTCTCCAAGCAAGTTGCAAGGGGCCTATGGGGATTCCTGATCTGTCAGGGCCAGCTCCTATGTTCTGGTTTGGAGTCTGAGGTTTCCTCTCCAGTGCCGACGTTAACCGTGGGTTTCCTCTAGAGTCTCCACAGGTGATTCAGGCCTCGACTCGAGTGGAGACATACACGTCCACTTTCCTCCCGAACTGTAGCAGCAGGGTAAACACTTGCCATCAAGTTGACACAGGAGTCTGTGGCTTTCCCTCGAGACTTTTCCACAGGGCTATCACACGTGCCACCACTGTATGAACCAATCATCTGGGTGAGTGTCAAAGCGGCACAGGGCCACCAGGTTCCTCTGAAATGGACGGAGATGTCCAGGGGTCTTTTGGAAAAGTAACATGACCCCTGGAGTTCCTCTCAACTCCCCTGTGGAGAGCGCCTCCTCTTGAGATGCGATGGGAACACCAGGAATCCTTCCCCAACGAAGCAGGGAAAGGAACTCTCAACTCGAGCGGAGGAGGGGGAAAAGAGCCTCCGCTTGAGTTGTGGCAGGACTCTCAGTGTTCCTCTTGAGTGGAGAAGGACATGTCTGGGTACTTCTCAAGCATCACTGCAAGGGTGTGAAGGACCCCTTTGAGTTTCAAGAGGGAAGGGGTGACTTCCCCCGAGATGGCACTAGGGACAATGGCCTCATCTCGCCTGGAGGGGAGAACCTCTTGGTTTTTCTTGAGTTGTGACAGATTCCTCTGGAGTTATGACGGGGACCTCAGGGACCCGCCCCTGTGGCCTCAGAAAGGCCAGCCTGCCCGCGAGTTGCAAGAGGCCTCTGAGGATTCCTGTGCATGCAGGGTTGGCTCATAAGTCCTCATCTGGAGCCTGAGGTTTACTCTCCATTGATGACATGGATTGTGGGATTCCTCTGGAGGCTCCACAGGGGAGTCAGGCCTCGTCTCGAGTTTAGACATGCACGTCCCCATTCCTTCTGAGCTGTAGAACCAGGGTAAGGCTTGCCGTCAAGTTGACACAGAGGGTCTGTGACTTTCCCTCGAGGCTTTCCCACAGGGCTGAAACACGTGCCACCGTGGTGTGAACCGATTCTAGGGATGACAGACAAGGTGGCACAGTGCCACCAGATTTCTCTGGAGTAGACGGTGACATCTGTGGCCGTTTGGTACGATGGCTCGACCACTGGAGTTCCTATCGAGTCTCCTGTGGAGAGTGCCTCCCTTGAGATGCGATGGGAACGCCAGGAATCCTTCCCCGACGAAGCAGGGAAAGGAAGCCTCATCTCGAGCGGAGGAGGGGAAAACGGGGCTCCTCTTAAGTTTTGGCAGAAGCTCAGTGTTCCTCTCAAGTGGAGAAGGGCATGTCGGGGTAATTCTTGAAGCACTGCAAGGGTGTGAAGGACCCCTTCGAGGTTCAAGAGGGAAGCGGCGATTTCCCCCGAACACTGCTGGGGACAAGGGCCTCATCACGCCTAGAGGGGAGAACCTCCTGGTTTTTCTCGAGTTGTGGCAGGTTGTTCTCAAGTTTCAAAGAGGACCTCAGAAACCCGAACCTGTGTCCTAAGGAAAGTCCAGTCTCCACGCAAGTTGCGAGGGGACTCTTTGGATTACTGCACAATTGGGGCCGGCTCATAAGTCCATGTTTGGAGCCGAGGATGGAACCTGAGGTTTCCTCTCAAGTGCTGACAAGAATGGAGGGGTACCTCTGGAGGCTCCACAGGGAATTCAGGCCTCGTTTTAAG
Source organism: Neotragus pygmaeus (assembly GCA_006410875.1). Lineage (NCBI taxonomy): Eukaryota > Metazoa > Chordata > Mammalia > Artiodactyla > Bovidae > Neotragus > Neotragus pygmaeus. The sequence goes on along the minus strand of SJYV01031710.1, from coordinate 142,677 downwards.
TGGAGATGTGCATATCCACTTTCCTCCAGAGCTGTAGCAGCAGGGTTAACCTTCCTGTCGAGTTGACACAGGGGTCTGTGTCTTTCCCTCGAGTTCTACCCAGAGGGCTGAAATACGTGCCACTGTGGTGAGAGTCCATACTTGGGGTGACAGTTGAGGCAGTGCAGGGAAATCAGGTTTCTCTGGAGTGGACTGAGACATTTGGGGGTCTTTTGGAATGTGGAACGACCCCTGCAGTTCCTCTCTACTTTCCTCTGGAGAGCTCCTCCTCTTGAGCTGTGATGGGAACGCCTGGAATCCTTCCCCCACGAAGCAGGGAAAGGAACCCTCATCTGGAGCAGAGAGGTGGGAAATGGGGCTCCTCTTGAGTTGTAACAGGACTCTTGGTGTTCCACTCAACTTGAGAAGGATATGTCGGGGTACTTCTTGAGTTGCTGCAAGGGAGTGAAGGACCCCTTCGATGTTCAAGAGGGAAGAGGTGACTTTGACCGAGACACCGCAGCAGACAAGGGCCTCATCACGCCTGGAGGGTTGAACCCCCTGGTTTTTCTCGAGTTGTGGCAGGTTCCTCTGAGTTATGACCAGGACCTCTGGGACCTGCCCTTCTGGACAAAGGATAGGCCAATCTCCACACGAGTAGCAAGGGGTCTCTCGGATTCCTGGGCAGTCAGAACCGGCTCCTAAGCCCTCGTCTGGACCCGAGGCCAGAACCTGAGTTTTCCTCTTCTGTGCTGACATGGATTGGGTGATCCTCTTGAGGCTCCACAGGGGAGTCAGGCCTCGTCTCCAGTGGAGACGTGCATGTCCGCTTTTTTCCCGAGATGTAGAAGCAGGGTCAGTCTTCCCCTCGAGTAACACAGGGGTCTCTGGCTTTCCCTTGAGGCTTTCCCACATGGCTGAACCACGTGCCACCGTGGTGTNCCTATCGAGTCTCCTGTGGAGAGTGCCTCCCTTGAGATGCGATGGGAACGCCAGGAATCCTTCCCCGACGAAGCAGGGAAAGGAAGCCTCATCTCGAGCGGAGGAGGGGAAAACGGGGCTCCTCTTAAGTTTTGGCAGAAGCTCAGTGTTCCTCTCAAGTGGAGAAGGGCATGTCGGGGTAATTCTTGAAGCACTGCAAGGGTGTGAAGGACCCCTTCGAGGTTCAAGAGGGAAGCGGCGATTTCCCCCGAACACTGCTGGGGACAAGGGCCTCATCACGCCTAGAGGGGAGAACCTCCTGGTTTTTCTCGAGTTGTGGCAGGTTGTTCTCAAGTTTCAAAGAGGACCTCAGAAACCCGAACCTGTGTCCTAAGGAAAGTCCAGTCTCCACGCAAGTTGCGAGGGGACTCTTTGGATTACTGCACAATTGGGGCCGGCTCATAAGTCCATGTTTGGAGCCGAGGATGGAACCTGAGGTTTCCTCTCAAGTGCTGACAAGAATGGAGGGGTACCTCTGGAGGCTCCACAGGGAATTCAGGCCTCGTTTTAAGTGGAGATGTGCATATCCACTTTCCTCCAGAGCTGTAGCAGCAGGGTTAACCTTCCTGTCGAGTTGACACAGGGGTCTGTGTCTTTCCCTCGAGTTCTACCCAGAGGGCTGAAATACGTGCCACTGTGGTGAGAGTCCATACTTGGGGTGACAGTTGAGGCAGTGCAGGGAAATCAGGTTTCTCTGGAGTGGACTGAGACATTTGGGGGTCTTTTGGAATGTGGAACGACCCCTGCAGTTCCTCTCTACTTTCCTCTGGAGAGCTCCTCCTCTTGAGCTGTGATGGGAACGCCTGGAATCCTTCCCCCACGAAGCAGGGAAAGGAACCCTCATCTGGAGCAGAGAGGTGGGAAATGGGGCTCCTCTTGAGTTGTAACAGGACTCTTGGTGTTCCACTCAACTTGAGAAGGATATGTCGGGGTACTTCTTGAGTTGCTGCAAGGGAGTGAAGGACCCCTTCGATGTTCAAGAGGGAAGAGGTGACTTTGACCGAGACACCGCAGCAGACAAGGGCCTCATCACGCCTGGAGGGTTGAACCCCCTGGTTTTTCTCGAGTTGTGGCAGGTTCCTCTGAGTTATGACCAGGACCTCTGGGACCTGCCCTTCTGGACAAAGGATAGGCCAATCTCCACACGAGTAGCAAGGGGTCTCTCGGATTCCTGGGCAGTCAGAACCGGCTCCTAAGCCCTCGTCTGGACCCGAGGCCAGAACCTGAGTTTTCCTCTTCTGTGCTGACATGGATTGGGTGATCCTCTTGAGGCTCCACAGGGGAGTCAGGCCTCGTCTCCAGTGGAGACGTGCATGTCCGCTTTTTTCCCGAGATGTAGAAGCAGGGTCAGTCTTCCCCTCGAGTAACACAGGGGTCTCTGGCTTTCCCTTGAGGCTTTCCCACATGGCTGAACCACGTGCCACCGTGGTGTGAGTCCATACTCGGGATGACAGTTGAGGAATTGCAGGAAAAACAGGTCTCTCTGGAGTGGACTGACACACTTCGGGTCTTTTGGATTGGTGGCGTGGCCCCTGGATTTCCACTCGACTTTCCTTTTGAGAGCACCTCCTCTTCAGATGTGACGGGAATGCCAGGAATCCTTCCCCGATGAAGCAGGGAATGGAAGCCTCATCTCGAGGGAGGAGTGGGATACAGGGCTCCTCTTGAGTTGTGGCAGGACCCTCGGTATTCCTCTCAAGTGGAGAAGGTTATGTCGGGGAACTTCTTGAGTTGCATAGAGGGTGTGAATGACTCCTTCGAGGTTCAAGAGGGAAGGGGTGACTTCACCCGAAACACCACAGCAGACAAGGGCCTCAACTCACCTGGAGGGGAGAACCTCCTGGTATTTCTAGAGTTGCAGAAGGTTNGCATAGAGGGTGTGAATGACTCCTTCGAGGTTCAAGAGGGAAGGGGTGACTTCACCCGAAACACCACAGCAGACAAGGGCCTCAACTCACCTGGAGGGGAGAACCTCCTGGTATTTCTAGAGTTGCAGAAGGTTCCTCTCGAGTTAGGACAGGGATCTCAGGGACCCACTCCTGTAGCCTCAGAAATGGCCAGTCTGCACGTGTGTTGTGAGGGGCCTCGTGGGATTCCTGCGCAGTCAGGGCTGTTTCCTAAGGCCTCGTCTGGACCCAAGGCTGGAAACTGAGGTTTCCTTTCCAGTGTGGACATGGATCGGGGGTTCTGCTAGAGGCTCCACAGCAGAGTCAGACCTCGTCTCGAGTGGAGACTTGAACGACCGCTTTCCTCCTGAGTTGCAGCAGCAGGGTCCATCTTCCCGTCAATTTGACACAGGGGTCTTCAGTTTTCCCTTGACATTTTCCCACAAGGTTGAAACATGTGTCTCCGTAATGTGTGTCCATACTCGGGGTGATATTCGAGGTAGTGCAGGGAAATCACGTTCCTCTGGACTGCACTGAGACATTTGGGGTACTTTTTGAATGGTGGCAATAACCCTGGAATTCCTCTCAACTTTCCTGTTGAAAGCACGTCCTCTTGAGATGCAATGGGAACGCCGGGAATCCTTTCCCGATGAAGCGTGGAGAGCAATCCTCATCTCGAATGGAGGCTGGGAAAACGGGTCTGCTCTTGAGTTTGGTGAGACCCTCGGAGTTCATCTCACATGGAGACGGGTCGGTGGGGTAACTTCTTGCATTGCAGCAAGGCTGTGAAGTACCCTTCGAGGTTCAAGAGGGAAAGGGTGATTTCCCCTGAGACGCAGCAGTGGGCAAGGGCCTCACCTCAGCTGGAGGGGATAACCTCATGGTTTGTCTTGAGTTGCGGAAGGTTCCTCTCGAATTATGACGGGGACCTCAGGGACCCACCACAGTGGCCTCAGGAAATGCCAGTCTCCATGCGAGTTACGAGGGGCCTCTCGGAATTCCTGTACAGGTGTGGCCTGCTCCTAAGGACTCGTCTGTGGCCAGGGCTGGAACCTGAGGTTTCCTCTCTAGTGCTGACATGAATTTTCAGGTCCCACTGGAGGCTTCACATGGGAGTCAGGGCTCACCTTGAGTGGTGTCGTGCACGTCCACTTTCCTCCAGAACTGTAGCAGCAGGGTCAGGCTTCCCGTCTAGTTGACACAGAGGTATGCGGCTTTCCCTCGAGGCTTTCCCACAGGGCTGAAACACGTGCCATGATGGTGTGAGTCCATTTGCGGGGTGACAGTCGAGACAGTGCAGGGAAATCAGGTTACTCTGGAGTGGAAAGAGACCTTTGGATTCTTTTCAATGGTAGCACAACACCTGGAGATCCTCTTGAATTTTCTGTTGAAGTGCCTCCTTGAGATTTGACCAGAACAACGGGAATCCTTTCCAGATGTAGCAGGGAAAGGAAGCTCATCTTGAGCTGAGGAGGGGGATACGGGCCTTCTCTTAATTTGTGTGGAACCCTCGGTGTTCCTCTCGAGTGGAGAAGGGTATGTCGGGGTACTTTTTGAGTCACTGTAAGGGTGTGAATGACCCCTTCGAGGTTGAAGAGGGAAGAGGTGACTTCCGCCAAGTTGCTGCAGAGGAGAAGGGCCTCATCTCTCCTGGATGGGTAAACCTCCTGGTTTTTTCTCAAGTTGTGACAGATTCCTCTCGAGTTAAGATGGGGACCTTACTACATGCCCCCCTGCCCCCGCCCATGGCCTCAGGAAAGGCCAGTCAGCACGCAAATTGCTAGTGGCCTCTAGGGATTCCTGAACAGTTTGGAACCGCTCCTAAGTCCGTATCAGGAGCCAAGGCTGGAACCAGAGGTTTCCTCTCCACTGCTGACACTGATCATGGGTGTTGCTGGAGGCTCCACAGGGGAGTCAGACCACATCTTGAGAGGAGACTTGCATGTCTGCTTTCCTCCCGAGATGAGGCAACATGGTCAGGCTTCCCGTCAAGTTGACACAGGGGTCTGTGGCTCTCCCTTGAGGTTTTCCAACAGGGCTGAAACACGTGCAACCATGGTGTGAGTCCATACTCGGGGTGAGAGTCGAAGCATTGCAGGGAAATCAGGGTCCTCTGGAGTGGGCTGAGACTTTTGGGCATCTTTGGAATGGTGGCTCGACATCTGGAGTTCCTTTTGTCTTTCCTGTTGAAAGCGCCTCTTCTTGAGATTCATCGGGAACCTGGAAATCCTTTCCCGATGAAGCAGGGAAAGGAACCCTCATCTCCTGCAGAGGAGGGGAAAACGGGGCTCACCTTGAGTTGTGGCAGGATGCCCAGTGTTCCTCTTGAGTGGAGAATGGCATGTCAGGGTACTTCTTGAGCATCGCTGCAAGGGTGTGAAGGACCCCTTGGAGGTTCAAGAGGGGAGGTGTCACTTCACCCGAGACACCACAGCAGACAAGGGCCTCAACTCGCCTGGAGGGGAGGACCTCCTGTTTTTTCTCGAGTTGCGGAAGGTTCCTCTTGAGTTATGACAGGGATCTCAGGGACCTGCTCCCGTGGCCTCAGAAAAGGCCAGTTTGCAGCATATTGTGAGGGGCCTCGCAGGATTCCTGCACAGTCAGGGCTGTTTCCTAAGTCCTCGTCTGGACCTAAGCAGGAAACTGAGGTTTCCTCTCCAGTGCTGACATGGATCCAGGGGTTCCTCTGGAGGCTCCACAGAGGAGTCAAGCCTGCTCTCGTGTGGTGACTTGCAGGACCGCTTTCCTCCTGAGTTGCAGCAGAAGGGTCAGGCTTCCCGTCAATGTGGCACAGGGGTCTTCAGTTTTCCTGTTCAAGTGCATCCTCGAGATTTGAAGGGAACAACGGGAATCCTTTCCAGACGTAGCAGGGAAAGGATCCTAATCTCGACCTGAGGAGGGGGAAACAGGCGTTCTTTTAATTTGTTCGCAACCCTCGGTGTTCCTCTTGAGTGGAGAAGGGTATGTCGGAGTACTTTTTGAATTGCTGCAAGGATGTGAAGGACCCCTTCGAGGTTCAAGAGGGAAGGTGTGACTTCCGCAGAGACACCGCAGCGGACAAGGGCCTCATCTCGCCTGGAGGGGTGAACCTCCTGGTTTTTCTCAAGTTGGGAAAGATTCCTCTCAAGTTAAGATGGGGACATTATTGACCCACCCCTCTGTCCTCAGGAAAGGCCAGTCTCCACGCAAGTTGCAAGAGGCCTCTAGGGATTCCTGAACAGTTTGGAACAGCTCCTAAGTCCTTATCTGGAGCCAAGCTCGGAACCTAAGGTTTCCTCTCCACTGCTGGCATCAATCGTGGGTGCCCCTGCAGGCTCCAATAAGGAATCAGACTACGTCTCAAGTGGAGACGTGCATGTCTGCTTTCCTCCAGTGCTGTAGCGACATAGTCAGGCTTCCCGTCGAGTTGACACAGGGGTCTTTGGCTTTCCCTCGAGGCTTTTCAACAGGGCTGAAACACGTGCAACCGTGGTGTGAGTCCATACTCAGGGTGACAGTCGAGGCAGTGCAGGGAATTCAGGGTCCTCTGGAGTGAACTGAGACTTTTGGGCGTCTTTTGGAATGGTGGCTCGACACCTGGAGTTCCTCTCGTCTTTCCTGTTGANTGAAACACGTGCAACCGTGGTGTGAGTCCATACTCAGGGTGACAGTCGAGGCAGTGCAGGGAATTCAGGGTCCTCTGGAGTGAACTGAGACTTTTGGGCGTCTTTTGGAATGGTGGCTCGACACCTGGAGTTCCTCTCGTCTTTCCTGTTGAGAGCGCCTCCTCTGGAGATTCAATCCTTTCCTGATGAAGCAGGGAAAGGAACGCTCATCTCCAGCAGAGGAGGGGAAAACGGTGCTCCCCTTAAGTTGTGGCAGGATGCTCGGTATTCCTCTTGAGTGGAGAATGTCATCTCAGGGTACTTCTTGAGCATCTTTGCAAGGGTGTGAAGGACCCCTTCGATGTTCAAGAGGGAATGGGTGACTTCCCCTGAGACACCACAGTGGAAAAGGGCCTCAACTCGCCTGGAGGGGAGGACCTCCTGGTTTTACTCGAGTTGCAGTAGGTTCCTCTCGAGTTATGATGGGCATCTCAGGGACCCGCCCCTGTAGCCTCAGGAAAGGCCAGTCTGCACGTCTGTTGTGAGGGGCCTCATAGTATTCCTGTCCAGTCGGGGCTGTCTCCTAAGTCCTCATCTGGACCCGAGGCCAGAAACTGAGGTTTCCTCTCCAGTGCTGACATGGATGGTGGGGTTTCTCTGGAGGCTCCACAGGGGAGTCAGGCCTCATCTTGAGTGGAGACTTGCACGATCGCTTTCCTCTTGAGCTACAGCAGCAAGGTCAGTCTTTCTGTCAATTTGACACAGGAGTCTGCAGTTTTCCCTGGACGCTTTCCCACAGGTTTGAATCACGTGTCTCCATAATGTGAGTCCATACTCGGGGTGACATTCGAGGCAGTGCAGGGAAATCACGTTCCTCTGGAGTGCANAGGTCAGTCTTTCTGTCAATTTGACACAGGAGTCTGCAGTTTTCCCTGGACGCTTTCCCACAGGTTTGAATCACGTGTCTCCATAATGTGAGTCCATACTCGGGGTGACATTCGAGGCAGTGCAGGGAAATCACGTTCCTCTGGAGTGCACTGAAACATATGGGGTACTTTTGGAATGGTGGAAGGAACCCAGGAGTTCCTCTCAACTTTCCTGTTGAAAGCGCCTCCTCTTGAGATGCATTGGGAATGCTGGAAATCCTTACCCGACGAAGCGTGGAAAAGAATTCCCATCTCGAGTGAAGGATGGGAAAGTGGGTCTGCACTTGAGTTTGATGAGACTCTCGGTGTTCCTCTCGCGTGGAGATGGGTTGGTCAGGTAACTTCTTGAGTCGCAGCAAGGGTGTGAAATACCCTTCGAGGTTCAAGAGGGAAAGGATGATTTTCCCTGAGACGCAGCAGCGGGCAAGGGCCTCACCTCGCCTGGAGGGGATATCCTGGTGGTTTATCTCAAGTTGCGGAAGGTTCCTCTCAAGTTACAACAGGGAACTCAGGGACCCGCCCCTGTGGCCTCAGGAAATGCTAGTCTCCACGCGAGTTTTGAGGGGCCTCTTGGGATTCCTGCACAGATGTGGCCAGCTCCTAAGTACTCGTCTGCTGCCAAGGCGGGAACCTGAGGTTTCCTCTCCAGTGCTGACATGGAACTTTGGGTCCCACTGGAGGCTTCACAGGGGAGTCAGGCCTTATCTTGAGTGGAGACATGCACATCAGCTTTCCTCCCGAGCTGTTGCACCAGGGTCAGACTTCCCTTCTAGTTGACACAGAGGTATGTGGCTTTCCCTCGAGGCTTTCCCACAGGGCTGACACACGTGCCACTGTGGTGTGATTCCATTCACGGGGTGGCAGTCGCTGCAGTGCAGGGAAATGAGGTTACTCTGGAGTGGAAAGAGAACTTTGGGGGTCTTTTCAATGATAGCACAACACCTGGAGTTCATCTTGAATTTCCTGTTGAAGTGCCTCCTCGAGATTTGGCTGGAACAATGGGAATCCGTTCCAGATGTAGCAGGGAAAGGAAGCTCATCTCGAGCTGAGGAGGGGGAAATGGGCCTTCTCTTAATGTGTGCCACACCTTTGGTGTTCCTCTCGAGTGGAGAAGGGTATGTCGGTGTATTTCTTGAGTTGCTGCAAGGGTGTGAAGGACCCTTCAAGGTTGAAAAGCAAAGGGATGACCTCCGCCAAGATGCCACAGTGGACAAGGGCCTCATTTATCCTGGAGGGGTGAACATCCTGGTTTTTCTCAAGTTGTGACAGATTCCTCTCGAGTTAAGATGGGGACCTTAATGACCCGCGCCTGTGGCCTCAGGAAAAACCAGTCTCCACGGAAGTTGCAAGGGGCCTCTAGGGATTCCTGAACAGTTCAGAACGGCTCCTAAGTCCTTATCTGGAGCCAAGGTCGGAACCTGAGGTTTCCTCTCCACTGCTGGCATCGATCGTGGGTATCGTTGGAGGCTCCACAGGGGAGTCAGACCACGTCTCGAGAGGAGATGTGCAGGTCTGCTTTCCTCCCATGCTGTAGCAACAAGGTCAGGCTTCCCGTCGAGTTGTCACAGGGGTCTGTGGCTTTCCCTCGAGGCTTTCCAACAGGGTTGAAACACGTGCAACTGTGGTGTGAGTCTATACTTGGGGTGACAGTCGAGGCAGTGCAGGGAATTCAGGCTCCTCTGGAGTGGACTGAGACTTTTGGGTGTCTTTTGGAATGGTGGCTCAACACCTGGAGTTCCTCTCGTCATTCCTATTGAGAGCACCTCCTTTTGAGATTCATTGGGAACCCGGGAATCCTTTCCCAATGAAGCAGGCAAAGGAACCCTCATCTCCTGCAGAGGAGGGAAAAACGGGCCTCCCTTTGAGTTGTGGCAGGACGCCCAGTGTTCCTCTTGAGTGGAGAATGGCATGTTGGGGTATTTCTTGAGCATCTTTGCAAGGGTGTGAAGGACCCTTTCGAGGTTTAAAATGGGAGGGGTGACTTACCCCGAGACACCACAGCAGACAAGGGCCTCAACTCGCCTGGAGGGGAGGACCTCCTGGTTCTTCTCGAGTTGTGACAGGTTCCTCTCGAGTTATGATTGGGATCTCAGTAGCCTCAGAAAAGGCCAGTGTGCACGCGTGTTGTGAGGGGCCTCATGGGATTCCTCCACAGTCAGGGCTGTTTCCTAAGTCCTCGTCTGGACCTGAGGCTGGAAACTGAGGTTTCCTCTCCAGTGCTGACATGGATCTTGGGGTTCCTCTGGTGGCTCCAGAGGTGAGGTCAGGCCTCGTCTCGAGTGGAGACTTGCACGATCGCTTTCCTCCTGAGTTGCAGCAGCATGGTCAAACTTCTCGTTCATTGGACACAGGGATCTGCAGTTTTCCCTGGACAATTTACCACAGGTTTGAAACACGTGTCTCCGTAAGTGAGTCCATAATCGGGGTGATATCGAGGCAGTGCAGGGAAATCACGTTCCTCTGGAGTGCACTGAGACCTTTGGGGGTACTTTTGGATGGTGGCAAGAACCCTGGAGTTCCCCTCAAATTTTCTTTTGAAAAGGCCTACTCTTGAGATACAATGGGAATGCTGGAAATCCTTTCCCGATGAAGTGTGGAAAGCAATCCCCATCTTTAGTGGAGGATAGGAAAACGGGTCTGCTCTTGAGTTTGGTGAGACCCTCGGTGTTCCTCTCGTTGGGAAGTGTCAGTCGGGTAACTTTTTGAGTCGCAGCAAGGGTGTGACGTACCCTTCGAGGTTCAAGAGGGAAAGGGTGATTTCCTCTGAGAAGCGGCAGCTGGCAAGGGCCTCACCTCGCCTGGATGGGACAACCTCTTGGTTTATCTCGAGTTGCGGAAGGTTTCTCTCAAGTTTCGAGGGGGACCTCAGGGACCCAACCCTGAGGCCTCAGGAAATGCCAGTCTCCACGTGAGTTTAGAGGGGCCTCTCGGGATTCCTGCACAGTTGGGGCCGGCTCCTAAGTCCTCATCTGCTGCCGAGGCTGGAACCTGAGATTTCCTCTCCAGTGCTGACATGGATCTTCGGATCCACCTGGAGGCTTCACAGGGAAGTCAGGCCTCATCTTGCGTGTAGACGTGCAAGTCTGCTTTCCTGCAGAGCTGTAGCAGCAGGGTCAGTCTTCCCGTCTAGTTGACACAGAGGTATGTGGCTTTCCTTCGAGGCTTACCCAGAGGGCTGAAACACGTTCCATCGTGGTGTGAGTGCACACTCGGGGTGACAGTCGAGGCAGTGCAGGGAAGTCAGTTTACTCTGGAGTGGACTGAGACATTTGGGCGTCTTTTGGAATGGTGGCACGAACACTGGAGTTCCTCTCAACTTTCCTTTTGAGAGCGCCTTCTCTTGAGATGGAACAGGAGTGCCAGGAATCCTTTCCCAATGAAGCAGGGAAAGGAACCCTCATCTCGAGCAGATGAGGGGGATACGGGGCTTCTCTTAAATTGTGGCAGAACCTTCGGTGTTCCTCTTGAGTGGAGAAGGTTATGTCGGGGTACTTCTTGAGTCCCTGCAAGGGTGTGAAGGACCCCTTCGAGGTTGAAGAGGGAAGGGGTGACTTGCGCCAAGATGCTGCAGTGGACAAGGGCTTCATCTCGCATGGAGGGGTGAACCTCCTGGTTTTTCTGAAGTTGTGACAGGTTCCTCTCGAGTTAAGACGGGGACCTTACTGAAGCGCCCCTGTGGCCTCAGGAAAGGCCAGTCTCCACGCAAGTTGCAAGGGGCCTCTAGGGATCCCTGAATAGTTCAGAACAGCTCCTAAGTCCTTATCTGGAGCCAAGGTCGGAACCTGAGGTTTCCTCTCTCCTGCTGGCATGGATCATGGGTGCCACTGGAGGCTCCACAGGGGAGTCAGACCTCATCTCTAGTGGAAACATGCATGTCTGCTTTCCTCCCATGCTGTAGCAGCATGGTCAGGCTTCCCACCGAGTTGACACAGGGGTCTGTGCCTTTCCCTCGAGGCTTTCCAACACGGCTGAAACACGTGCAACCGTGGTGTGAGCCCATACTTGGGGTGACAGTCGAGGCAGTGCAGGGAATTCAGGGTCTTCTGGAGTGGCCTGAGACTTTAGGGCCTTTTTTTGTAATGGTGGCTCGACAACTGGAGTTCCTTTCATCTTTCCTGTTGAGAGCGCCTCCTCTGGAGATTCATTGGGAACACGGAATCCTTTCCCGATGAAGCAGGCAAAGGAATCCTCATCTCCTGCAGAGGAGGGGAAAACGGGGCTCCCCTTGAGTTGTGACAGGATGCTCGGTGTTCCTCTTGAGTGGAGAATGGCATGTCGGGGTACTTCTTGAGTCACTGCAAGGGTGTGAAGGACCACTTCAATGTTTGAGATGGAAGGGGTGACTTCTGCCGAGATGCCGCAGCGGACAAGGCCGTCATGTCGCCTGGAAATGTGAACCTCCTGGTTTTTCTCGAATTGCTGTGAGTTCCTCTCGAATAACAATGGGGACCTTACTGACCTACCCCTGTGGCCTCTAGAAAGGCCAGTCTCCACGCAAGTTGCGAGAGGCCTCTCAGGATTCTTGCTCAGTTGGGAACGACTCCTAAGCCCTCTTCTGGAGCCAAGGCTGGAACCTGAGGTTTGCTCTCCAAGGCTCACATGGATCGTGGGGTGCCTCTAGACGCTCCGCAGGGGAGTCAGGCCACGTCTTGAGTGGAGACGTGCACGTCCACTTTCCTTTCGAGCTGTGGCAGCAGGGTCAGACTTCCCGTTGGGTTGATACAGTGGTCTTGGATTTCCCTCGAGGCTTTCCAACAGGGCTGAAACACGTGCAACCGTGGTGTGAGTCCATATTTGGGGTGACAATCGAAGAAGTGTAGGAAAATCAGGGTCTTCTGGAGTGGACTGAGATATTTGGGAGTTTTTTGGAATGGTGGCACGATCACTGGAGTTCCTCTTGACTTTCCTGTTGAGATCACCTCCTCTTGAGTTTCATTGGGAACCCGGGAATCCTTTCCAGACGAAGCTGGGAAAGCAACCCTCATCTCCAAGAAAAGAGGGAAAACGGGGCTCCTCTTGAGTTGTGACAGGATGCCCAGTGTTCCTCTTGAATGGAGAATGGCATGTCGGGGTACTTCTTGAGTCACTGCAACGGTGTGAAGGACCCCTTCAAGGTTCAAGAAGGAAGGGGTGACTTCCCCCAAGACACCACAGAGGACAAGGTTGTTAACTCCCCTGGAGGGGAGGACCTCCTGGTTTTTCTCGAGTTGCAGCAGGTTCCTCTTGAGTTACAATGGGGATCTCAGTGACCCGCCCCTGTGGCCTCAGAAAAGGCCAGTTTGCACGCATGTTGCAAGGGTCCTCATGGGATTCCTGCGCAGTCAGGGCTGTTTCCTAAGTCCTCGTCTGGACCCGAGGCTGGAAACTGAGGTTTCCTCTCCAGTGCTGTCATGGATTGTGGGGTTCCTCTGGAGGCTCCACAGCAGAGTCAGGCCTCGTCTCAAGTGGAAACTTCCACGACCGCTTTCCTCCTTAGTTGAAGCAGCAGGGTCAGGCTTCCCATCGATTTGACACAGGGGTCTGCAGTTTGCCCTCGATGCTTTCCCACAGGGTTGAAACACATGTCTCTGTAATGTGAGTCCATACTTGTGGTGACATTCGAGGCAGTGCAGGGAAATCACGTTCCTCTGGAGTGCACTGAGACATTTGGGGTACTTTTGGAATGGTGGCACAAAACCTGGAGTTCCTCTCAACTTTCATTTTGAGAGCGCCTCCTCTTGAGATGCAATGGGGACGCCGAGAATCCTTTCCTGACGAATCGTGGAAAGGAATCCCCATCTCCAGTGAAGGATGGAAAAACGGGTCTGCTTTTGAGTTTGGTGAGGCCCTTGGTGTTCCTCTCGCGTGGAGATGTGTTGGTCGGGTAACTTCTTGAGTTGCAACAAGGGTGTGAAGTACCTTTCCAGGTTCAAGAGGGAAAGAGTGGTTTCCCCTGAGACGCGGCAGTGGGCAAGGGTCTCACCTCGCCTGGATGGGATAACCTCGTGGTTTATCTCAAGTTGTGGAAGGTTCCTTGAGTTATGACGGGGACCTCAGTCACCCGCCGCTGTGGCCTCAGGAAATGCCAGTCTCCATGCGAGTTGTGAGGGGCCTCTCGGGATTTCTACACAGTTGGGGCCAGTTCCTAAGAGGTCTTAATCTGAGGTTTCCTCTCCAGTGCTGACATGGATCTTTGGGTCCACCTGGAGGCTTCACAGGGGAGTCAGGCCTCATCTTGAGTGGAGACGTGCACGTCCGCTTTCCTCCAGAGCTGTAGCAGCATGGTCAGGCTTCCTGTCGAGTTGACACAGGGGTCTGTGGCTTTCCCTCGAGGCTTTCCAACAGGGCTGAAACACGTGTGACCATGATGTGAGTCCATACTTGGAGTGACAGTCGAGGCAGTGCAGGGAAATGAGGGTCCTCTAGAGTGGACTGAGACATTTGGGCGTCTTTTGGAATGGTGGCTCGACACCTGGAGTCCCTCTCATCTTTCCCGTTGAGTGCGCCTCCTTTGGAGATTCATTGGGAACACGGGAATCCTTTCCCAATGAAGCAGGGAAATGAACCCTCATCTCCAGCAGAGAAGGGGGAAACGGGGCTCCTCTTGAGTTGTGACAGGATGCTCGGTGTTACTCTTGAGTGGAGAATGGCATTTCGGGGTAATTCTTGAGTCACTGCAAGGGTGTGTAGGATCCCTTCAAGGTTCAAGAGGGAAGAGGTGACTTCCCCTCATACACCACAGAGGACAAGGTCATCAAATCGCCTGGAGGGGAGGACCTCCTGGTTTTTCTCGAGTTGCGTCAGGTTTCTCTCGAGTTATGATGGGGTTCTCAGGGACCCGCCCCTGTGGCCTCAGAAAAAGTCTATATGCACGCGTGTAGCCAGGAGCCTCGCGGGATTCTTGCACAGTCGGGCTGTTTCCTAAGTCCTCGTCTGGACCCGAGGCCGGAAACTGAGGTTTCCTCTCCTGTGCTGATATGGATCATTGGGTTCCTCTGGAGGCTCCACAGGGGATTCAGGCCTCGTCTCGAGTGGAGACTTGCACGACCGCTTTCCTCCTGAGTTGCAGTAGCAGGGTCAGGCTTCCTGTTGATTTGACACAGGGGTTTGCAGTTTTCGCTCGAGGTTTTCCCACAGGGCTGAAACACGTGTCTCCGTAATGTGAGTCCATACTCAGGATGGCATTCGAGACAGTGCAGGGAAATCACGTTCCTCTGGAGTGCACTGAGACATTTAGGGGTACTTTTGGAATGGTGGCATGAACTCTGGAGTTCCTCTCGACTTTCCTGTTGACAGTGCCTCCTCTTGAGATGCGATGGGAATGCTGGGAATCCTTTCTCAACCAAGCGGGGAAAGGAATCCCCCTCTTGAGTGGAGGATGGGAAAACGGGTCAGCTCTTGAGTTTGGTGAAACCCTCGGTGTTCCTCTCACGTGGAGATGGGTCGGTCGTGAAACTTCTAGAGTCACAGCAAGGGTGTGAAGTATCCTTCGAAGTTCAAGTGGGAAAGGCTGATTTCCCCTGAGATGTGGAAGCGGGCAGGGGCCTCACAAAGACTGGAGGAGATAACCTCGTGGTTTATCTCGAGTTGCGTAAGTTTCCTCTCAAGTTATGAGTGGGACCTCAGGGACCCGCCCCTGTGGCCTCAGGAAATGCCAGTCTCCACGCGAGTTTGGAGGGGCCTCTCGGGATTCCTACACAGTGGGGGCCGGCCCCTAAATCCATGTCTGCTGCCATGGCCAAAACCTGAGGTTGCCACTCCAGTGCTGACATGGATCTTCGGGTTCCACTGGAGGCTTCACAGGAGAGTCAGGCCTCATCTTGAGTGGAGACATGCACGTCCACTTTCTTCCAGAGCTATAGCAGCAGGGTCAGTCTTCCCGTCTAGTTGACACAGAGATATGCAGCTTTCCCTCCAGGCTTTCCCACAGGCTGAAACACGTGCCACCGTGGTGTGAGTCCATTCGCGTGGTGGCAGTCAAGGCAGTGCAGGGAAATCACATTATTCTGGATGGAAAGAGACCTTTGGGGGTCTTTTCAATGACAACACAAGACCTGGAGTTTCTCTCGAGTTTCCTATTGAAGTGCATCCTCGAGATTTGACGGGTAAAAAGGGAATCCTTTCCAGATGTAGCAGGGAAAGGAACCTCATCTCGAGCTGAGGGTGGGGAAACAGGGCTTCTCTTAATGTGTGTGGAACCTTCGGTGTTCCTCTTGAGTGGAGAATGTTATGTCGGGGTACTTTTTGAGTCGCTGCAAGGGTGTGAAGGACCCCTTCGAGGTTGAAGAGCAAAAGGATGACCTCTGCCAAGATGCCGCAGTGGACAAGGGCTTCATCTCGCCTGGAGGGGTGACCCTCCTGGTTTTTGTCAAGTTTCGACATACTCAAGTTTTCTCGAGTTAAGACGGGGACCTTAATGACCCGTCGCGGTGGCCACAGGAAAGGCCAGTCTCCACGAGATTTGAAAGGGGCCTCTAGGTATTCCTGAACCGTTTGGAACGGCTCCTGAGTCCTTATCTGGAGCCAAGGCCAGAACCTGAGGTTTCCTCTCCACTGCTGGAATCAATCATGGGTGTTGCTGGAGGCTCCACAGAGGAGTCAGATCACGTCTCGAGTGGAGACGTGCATGTCTGCTTTCCTCCCGAGCTGTAGCAGCATGGTCAGGTTTCCCGTCGAGTTGACACAGGGGTCTGTGGCTTTCCCTCGAGGCTTTCCAACAGGGCTGAAACACGTGCAACTGTGGTGTGAGTCCATACTCAGGGTGACAGTCGAGGCAGTGCAGGGAATTCAGGGTCCTCTGGAGTGGACTGAAACTTTTGGGCGTCTTTTGGAATAGTGGCTCGACACCTGGAGTTACTCTCGTCTTTCCTGTTGAGAGCGCCTCCTCTTGAAATTCATCAGGAACCCGGGAATCCTTTTCCAACGAAGCAGGCAAAGGAACCCTCATCTCCTGCAGAGAAGTGGAAAATGGGGTTCCCATTGAGTTGTGGCAGGACGCCCAGTGTTCCTCTTGAGTGGAGAATGGCATGTCGGGGTACTTCTTGAGCATTGCTGCAAGGGTTTGAAGGACCCCTTTGAGGTTCAAGGGGGAGGGGTCACTTCCCCGAAACACCCCATCGGACAAGGGCCTCAACTCGCCTGGAGGGGAGGACCTCCTTGTTTTTCTCGAGTTGCGACAGGTTCCTCTCGAGTTATTATGGGGATTTCAAGGACTGCCCCTGTAGCCTCAGAAAAGGCCAATGTGCACGCGTGTTGCGAGGGGCCTCATGGGATTCTTGCACAGTCAGGGCTGTTTCCTATGTCCTTGTCTGGACCCGAGGCCAGAAACTGAGGTTTCCTCTCCAGTGCTGACCTGGATCTTGGGGTTCCTCTGGAGGCTCCAGAGGTGAGTCAGTCCTCGTCTTGAGTGGAGACTTGCACGACCACTTTCCTCCTGAGTTGCAGCAGCATGGTCAGACTTACCGTTGATTTGACACAGGGGTCTGCAGTTTTCCCTGGACGCTTTACCACAGGTTTGAATCACGTGTCTCTGTAATGTGAGTCCATACTTGGGGTCACATTCGAGGCAGTGCAGGGAAATCACGTTCCTCTGGAGTGCACTGTGACATTTGGGGGTACTTTTGGAATGGTGGCACAAACCCTGGATTTCCTCTGAAGTTTCCTGTTGAGAGCCCCTCCTCTTGAGATACAATGGGAACGCCAGAAAGCCTTTCCTGACGAAGCGTGTAAAGCAATCCCCATCTCGTGTGGAGGATGGGAAAACGGGTCTGCTCTTGAGTTTGGTGAGACCCTTGGTGTTCCTCTCGTGTGGGAAGGGTCGGTCGGGTAACTTCTTGAGTCGCAGCAAGGGTGTGAAGTACCCTTCGAGGTTCAAGAGGGAAAAGGTGATTTCCCCTGAGACGCAGCAGTGGACAAGGGCCTCACCTCGCCTGGAGGGGATAACCTCGTGGTTTATCTGGAGTTGCGGAAGGTTCCCTTCAAGGTACGAGGGGGACCTCAGGGACCCGCCCCTGTGGCCTCAGGAAATGCCAGTCTCCACTCGAGTTGCTAGGGGCCTCTCGGGATTCTGCACAGTTGGGATCGGCTCCAAAGTCCTCATCAGCTGCCAACACCAGAACCTGAGGTTTCCTCTCCAGTACTCACATGGATTTTTGAGTCCCACTGGAGGCTTCACAGACGAGTCAGGCCTCGTCTTGAGTGGAGACATGCACGTCCAATTTCTTCCAGAGCTGTAGCAGCAGGGTCAGGCTTCCCATTCATTGACACAGACGTATGTGGCTTTCCCTCGAGGCTCTCCCACAGGGCTGAAACACATGCCACCATGGTATGAGTCCATTCGCGGGGTGACAGTCTAGACAGTGCAGGGAAATCAGGTTACTCTGGAGTGGATAGAGACGTTTGGGGGTCTTTTAGCATGGTGGCACAACACCTGAAGTTCCTCTCGACTTTCCTGTTGAAGTGCCTCCTCAAGATTTGACGGGAACAACGGGAATCCTTTCCAGATGTAGCAGGGAAAGGAACCCTCATCTCTAGCTGAGGAGGGGAAATGGGGCTTCTCTTAAGTTGTGCGGGACCCTTGGTGTTCCTCACGAGTGGAGAAGGGTATGTCAGGGTACTTCTTGAGTCACTGCAAGGGTGTGAAAGACTCCTTCAGTTCAAGAGGGAAGGGATGACTTACCCCAAGATGCCGCAGTGGACAAGGGCCTCAACTCGCCTGGAGGGGAGAACTTCCCGGTTTTTCTCAAGTTGCTGCAGGTTCCTCTCGAATTACAACAGGGACCATACTGACCTGCCCCTGTGGCCTCAGGAAAGGCCAGTCTCCACGCAAGTTCCGAGGGGCCTCTCAGGATTCCTGCCCAGTCGGGAACGGATCCTAAGTCCTCGTCTGGTACTGAGGCCAGAACCTGAGGTTTCCTCTCCAGTGCTGACATTTATCATGGGGTGCCTCTGGAGGCTCCACAGGGGAGTCAGGCCAAGTCTCGAGTGGAGACGTGCACTTTCGCTTTCCTCCTGAGCTGTAGCACCAGGGTCAGACTTCCCGTCGAGTTGACATAGAGGTCTATGTCTTTACCTCGAGGCTTTCCCACAGGGCTAAAACACGTGCGACTGTAGTGTGAGTCCATACTCAGGGTGACAGTCGAGGAAGTGTAGGGAAATCAGGGTACTCTGAAGTGAAGTGACACATTTGGGCATCTTTTGTAATGGTGGCATGACCACTGGAGTTCCTGTCTACTTTCCTGTTGAGAGCGCCTCCTCTTGAGATGTGACAGGAATGCCGGGAATCCTTTCCCAACGAAGCAGGGAAAGGAACCCTCATCTCGAGCAGAGGAGGGAGAAACGGGGCTTCTCTTAAGTTGTGGCAGAATGCTCGGTGTTCTTCTCGAGTAAGGAAGGGTATGTCGGGGTACTTCTTGAGTCACTGCAAGCGTATGAAGGACCCCTTCGAGGCTGAAGAGGGAAGGTGTGATTTCTGCCAAGATGCCGCATTGGACAAGGGCCTCATCTCACCTGGAGGGGTGAACCTCCTGGTTTTTCACAAGTTGCGACAGATTCCTCTTGAGTTAAGATGGGGCCCATACTGACCCACCCCTGTGGCCTCAGGAAAGGCCAGTCTCCACGCAAGCTGCAATGGGCCTCTTGGGATTGCTGCCCAGTTCGGAACGGCTCCTAAGTCCTTATCTGGAGCCAAGGCTGGAACCTGAGTTTTCTTCTCCAGTGCTGACATGGATCTTCGTGTTCCACTGGAGGCTTCACAGGGGAGTCAGGCCTCATCTTGAGNCCAGTTCGGAACGGCTCCTAAGTCCTTATCTGGAGCCAAGGCTGGAACCTGAGTTTTCTTCTCCAGTGCTGACATGGATCTTCGTGTTCCACTGGAGGCTTCACAGGGGAGTCAGGCCTCATCTTGAGTGGAGACCTGCATGTCCGCTTTCCTCTACAGCTGTAGCAGCAGGGTCAGGCTTCCCGTGTAGTTGACACAGAGGTATGTGGCTTTCCCTCGAGGCTTTTCCACAGGGCTGAAACACGTGCCACCGTGGTGTGAGTCCATACGTGGGGTGACAGTTGAGCCAATGCAGGGAAATCAGTTTACTCTAGAGTGGATAGACATCTTTGGGGTCTTTTGGAATGCTGGCACAACACCTGGAGTTCCTCTCGACTTTAAAGTTGAAGTCCCTCCTTGTGATTTGATGGAAACAATGGGAATCCTTTCTAGATGTAGCAGGGAAAGGAACCCCCATCTCAAGCTGAGGAGGGGGAAATAGGCTTCTCTTAATTTGTGCAGAACCGTCGGTGTTTCTCTCAAGTGGAGAAGGGTATGTCGGGGTACTTCTTGAGTCGCTGCAGGGTGTGAAGGACCCCTTCGAGGTTCAAGAGGGAAGGGGTAACTTCCCCCAAGACCCCGCAGCGGACAAGGGCCTCATCTCGCCTGGAGGGGTGAACCTCCTGGTTTTTCTTGAGTTGCTGCAATTTCCTCTCAAATTACAACTCGAACATTACTGACCCTCCCCTGTGGCCTCAGGAAAGGCCAGTCTCCACGCAAGTTGCGAGAGGACCCTCGGGATTACTGCTCAGTCGGGAATGGCTCCTAAGCCCTCCTCTGGAGCCGAGGCCGGAACCTGAGGTTTCCTCACCAAGGCTGTCATGGATCGTACGGTGCCTCTAGAGGCTCTGCAGGGGAATCAGGCCACGTCTCGAGTGGAGATGTGCACGTCCGCTTTCCTCTCGAGCTGTAGCAGCAGGGTCAGACTTCCCGTTGAGTTGACACAGAGGTCTGTGGCTTTCCCTCGAGGCTTTCCAACAGGGCTGAAACACGTGCCACTGTGGTGTGAGTCCATACTNTGGAGATGTGCACGTCCGCTTTCCTCTCGAGCTGTAGCAGCAGGGTCAGACTTCCCGTTGAGTTGACACAGAGGTCTGTGGCTTTCCCTCGAGGCTTTCCAACAGGGCTGAAACACGTGCCACTGTGGTGTGAGTCCATACTTGGGGTGACAGTCGAGGAAGTGTAGGGAAATCAGGGTCCTCTGGAGTGGACTGAGACATTTGGGAGTCTTTTGGAATGGTAGCATGACCACTGGAGTTCCTCTCGACTTTCCTGTTGAGAGAACGTCCTCTTGAGATTCATCAGGAACCCGGGAATGCTTTCCTGATGAAGCAGGGAAAGGAACCCTCATATCCAGAAGATTAGGGGAAAACAGGGCTCCTGTTGAGTTGTAACAGGATGCACAGTGTTCCTCTCGAGTGGAGAAGGGTATATCGGAGTACTTCTTGAGTCGCTGCAAGGGTGTAAAGACCCTTTTGAGTTTCAAGAGGGAAGGCGTGACTTCCCCTGAGACACTGCAGCAGACAAGGTCCGCAACTCGCCTGGAAGGGAGAACCTCCTGGTTTTTCTAGAGTTGTGGTAGGTTTTTCTCAAGTTATGACGGGGTTTTCAGGGACCCGCCCCTGTGGCCTCAGAAAAGACCAGTCTCCACGCCTGTTGCCAGGGGCCTCGCGGGATTCTGGCGCAGTCAGGGCTAATTCCTAAGTCCTCGTCTGGACCCAAGGCTGGAAACTGAGGTTTCCTCTCCAGTGCTGACAAGGATCATGTGGTTCCTCTGGAGGCTCCACAGGGGAATCAGGCCTCGTCACAAGTGAAGACTTGCACGACCTCTTTCCTCCTGAGTTGCAGTGGCAGGGTCAGGCTTCCCATTGATTTGACACAGGGGTCTGCAGTTTGCCCTCGACGCTTTCCCACAGGGCTGAAACACGTGTCTCTGTAATGTGAGTCCATACTCGCGGTGACATTCGAGGCAGTGCAGGGAAATCACGTTCCTCTGGGGTGCACTGAGACATTTGGGGTACTTTTGGAATGGTGGCACGTACCCTGGAGTTCCTCTCGACTTTCCTGTTGACAGTGCCTCCTCTTGAGATGCGATGGAAACACCAGGAATCCTTTCCAATGAAGCGTGGAAAGCAATCCCCCCCCTCGAGTGGAGGATGGGAAAACGGGTCAGCTCTTGAGTTTGGTGAGACCCTCGGTGTTCCTCTCGCGTGGAGAAGGGTATGTCGGGTTACTTCTTGAGTCGCTGCAAGGGTGTGAAGGACCCCTTCGAGTTTCAAGAGGGAAGGGGTGACTTCCCCCTAGACACCGCAGGGGACAAGGGCCTCATCTCGCCTTGAGGTGAGAACCTCCTGGTTTTCTCAAGTTGGGGCAGATTCCTCTCGAGTTAAGACAGGGACCTGAATGACCTGCCCCTGTGGCCTCAGGAAAGGCCAGTCCCCACTCAAGTTTCAAGGGGCGCCCTGGGATTCCTGCCAAGTATGGAACGGCTCCTATGTCCTTATCTGGAGCCAAGGCCAGAACCTGAGGTTTCCTCTCCACTGCTGACATATATCGTGGGTGCTTCTGGAGGCTGCACAGGGAAGTAAAACCACGTCTTGAGTGGAGACGTCCATTTCCACTTTCCTCCCGAGCTATAGCAGCATGGTTAGGCTTCCCATCGAGTTGACACAGGGGTCTGTGGCTTTCCCTCGAGGCTTTCCAACAGGGCCGATAAACGTGCCACCATGGTGTGAGTCCATACTCGAGGTGACAGTTGAGGCAGTGCATGGAAATCAGGGTCCTCTGGAGTGGACTGAGACTTTTGGGTGTCTTTTGGAATGTGGCTCGACACCTGGAGTTCCTCTCGTCTTTCCCGTTGAGAGCACCTCCTCTTGAGATTTATCTGGAACCCAGGAATCCTTTCTTGATTAAGCAGGGAAAGGAACCCTCATCTCCAGCAGAGGGTGGGAAAACAGGCCTCCCGTTGAGTTGTGGTAGGACGCTCGATGTTCCTCTTGAGTGGAAAATGCCATGTAGGGGTACTTCTTGAGCGTCGCTGCAAGGGTGTGAAGGACCCCATCGAGGTTCAAGAGGGAAGGCATGACTTCCCCCGAGACACCGCAGTGGACAAGGGCCTCAACTCGCCTGGAGGGGAGAACCTCCTGTTTTTTCTCGAGTTGCAGCAGGTTCCTTGCTAGATAAGACAGGCACCTCAGGGATCCACCCCTGTAGACTCATAGAGGGCCAGTCTCCACACGAGGTGCGAGCAGCCTCTCGGGATTCCTGCACAGTAGCGTCCGGCTCCTAAGTCCTCGTCTGGAGCTAGAGGTTTCTTCTCCAGTGCTGCCATGAATCGTGGTGTTCCTCTGGAGGCTCCACAGGGGAATCAGGCTTCGTTTCACGTGGAGACATGAAAGTCCGCTTTCCTCTGGAGCTGTAGCAGCAGGGTGAGTCTTCCCACTGAGTTGACACAGGGGTCTGTGGCTTTCCCTCGAGGCTTTCTGACAAGGCTGAAACACGGGCCACCGTGGTGTGAGTCCATACTCAGGGTGACATTCGGGGAATTGCAGGGAAATGAGGTTCCTCTGGGATGGACTGAGACATTTAAGGGTCTTTTGTGATGGTGGCATGAACCATGGAGTTCCTCTTGAGTTTACTTTGGAGAGCGCTTCCTCTAGAGTTTGGACGGGAACACTGGGAATCCTTCCCCGACGAAGAAGGGAAAGGAAACCTCATCTGGAGTGGAGAATGGGGAAATGGGGCTCCTCTTGAGTTGTGGTGGGACCCTCAGTGTTTCTCTAGAGTGGAGAAGGGTATGTTGGGGTACTTCTTGAATCAGTACAAGCGTGTGAAGGACCCCTTCGAGTTTCAAGAGGGAAGGGATGACTTCCCCCAAGATTCCGCAGTGGACAAGGGCCTCATGTCGCCTGGAGGGGAGAACCTCCTGGTCTTTCTCGAGTTGGGGCAGGTTCTTCACAAGATATGATGGTTACCACAGGGACCCGCCCCTGTGGCTTCAGGAAAGACCAGTCTCCACGTGAGTTCCGAGGGGCCTCTCTTGATTCCTGCACAGTTGGGTCCAGCTCCTTAGTCCTCATCTTGAGCCAAGATCAGAACCTGAGTTTTCCTCTCCAGTGCTGACATGGATTGTGGGATTCCTCTGGAGGCTCCACAGGGGAGTCAGGCCTCATGTCGAGTGGAAGCGTGCACATCCGTTTTCCTCCCGAGCTGTAGCATCAGGGTCAGGCTTCCCATCGACTTGACACACGGGTCTGTGGCTTTCCTTTGAAGTTTTCCCACAGGGCTGAAATGGGTGCCATCATTGTGTGAGTCCATAGTCGGGGAGACATTCGACACTGTGCAGGGAAATCAGGTTCCTCTGGAGTGTACTGAGATATTTGGGGGTCTTTTGGAATGGTGGCATGATNCAGGGCTGAAATGGGTGCCATCATTGTGTGAGTCCATAGTCGGGGAGACATTCGACACTGTGCAGGGAAATCAGGTTCCTCTGGAGTGTACTGAGATATTTGGGGGTCTTTTGGAATGGTGGCATGATCCTTGTAGTTCCTCCCTACTTTGCTGTTGAGCGCGCCTCCTCTTGAGATGTGAAGGGAACGCTGGGAATCCTTCCCCGACGAAGCAGGGAATGGAACCCTCATCTCGAATGGAGGAGGGGGAAGCAGGGTTCCTCTCGAGTTGTGGCAAGACCCTCAGTGTTCCTCGAGTGTAGATGGGTATTCCAGGGTACTTATTGAGTCACTGCAAGCATGTGAACTACCCCTTCGAGGTTAAAGTGGGAAGGGGTGACTCCCCCGAGATGGCGCAGTGGACAAGGGCCTCATCACACATGGAGGGGTAACCTCCTGGTTCTTCTCTAGTTTCGACAGGATCCTCTCAGGTTATGACGGGGATTTCAGGGACCAGCCCCTGTAGCCTCAGGAAAGGTCAGGCTCCACTCTAGTTGCGAGGGGACTCTCGAGATTCCTGTGAAATCTGGGCCGACTCCTAAGTCCTTGTCTGGAGCCTGAGGTTTCTTCTCACAGTTCTGCCATGTATCGTAGGGTTCCTCTGGAGGCTCCACAGGGGAATCAGGCCTCGTTTCACGTGGAGACGTGCATGTCCGCTTTCCTCCCGAGCTGTAGCAGTAGAGTCAGGCTTCCCGTCGAGTTGACACAGGGGGCTGTGTCTTTCACTCTGGGCTTTCCAACAGGGATGAAACACCTGCCACCATGCTGTGAGTCCATACTCAGTGTGACATCCGGGTCAGTGCAGGAAATCAGGTTCCTCTGGAGTGGTCTGAGAAATTTTGGGGCTCTTTTGGAATGGTGGCATGATACCTGGAGGACTCTCGACTTTTCTTTGGAGAGCGCCTCCTCTTGAGATACGATGGAAATGCCGGGAAACCTTCCCTGAAGAAGCAGGGGAAGGAACCCTGATGTAAAGCGCAGGAGGGTTAAATGGGGCTCCGATTGAGTTGTGGCAGGACCCTCAGTGTTCCTCTCATGTGGAGAAGGGTATTTCGGGGTACTTCTTCAGTCACTGTAAGGGTGTGAGCGACCTCTTTGAGGTTCAAGAGGGAAGGGGTGACTTCCCACGAGATACTGCAGTGGACAAGGAACTCATATTACCTGGAGGCGTGAACCTCCTGGTTTTTCTCGAGTTGTGCCAGGTTCCTCTCAAGTTAGGATGGAGTCCTCAGGGACCCNGAGGTTCAAGAGGGAAGGGGTGACTTCCCACGAGATACTGCAGTGGACAAGGAACTCATATTACCTGGAGGCGTGAACCTCCTGGTTTTTCTCGAGTTGTGCCAGGTTCCTCTCAAGTTAGGATGGAGTCCTCAGGGACCCTCCCCTGTGGCATCATGAAAGGCCACTCTCCATGCGAGTAGTGCCTCTTGGGATTACTGCGCAGTCGTTGCAGGCTCCTAAATACTCTTCTTGAGCTGAGACCGGAACCTGAAGTTTTCCTCTCCAATGCGGACATGAATCGTGGGGTACCTCTGGAGGCTCCACAGGGGAGTCAGGCATAGTCTCGAGTTGAGGCATGCACATCTGCTTTCATCCCGAGCTGTAGCAGTGGGGTCATGCTTCCCGTCGAGTTGACACAGGGTTCTTTGGCTTTCACTCGAGGCTTTCCCACAGGACTGAAACTCATGCCACCGTGGTGTGAGTCCATACTTGGGGTGACAGTCGAAGTAGTTCAGGGAAACCAGGTTCCTCTGGAGTGGCATGAGACATTTGAATGTCTTTTGGAATGGTGGCACGACCCCTGGTGCTCCTCTCGCCATTGCCGTGGAGAGCGCCTCCTCTTGAGATGCAACATGAAGCCCGGGAATCCTTCCCCAAATAAGCAGGGAAAGAAGCCTCATCTCGAGCAGAAGAGGAGGAAACGGGGCTCCTCTTGAGCTGTGGCAGGATCCTCCGTGTTCCTCTCTAGTGGGAAATGATATGTTGGGGTACTTCTTGAGTCCCAGCAAAGTTGTGAAGAAACCCTTCGAGGTTCAAGAGGGAAGGGGTGAATTTCCCCAAGACGTTGCAGCAGACAAGGGCCTCATCTCCCCTGGAGGACAGAACCTCCTGGTTTTTCTCAAGTTGCATCAGGTTCCTGGAGAGATAGGACAGGTATCTCAGGGACCCGCCCCTTGGATTCAGGAAAGGCCAATCTCCACCCGAGTTTCTAGGGGCCTCTCCGGATTCCCACACAGTGGGTGCCGGACCCTAAGTCGTTGTCTGGAGACTGAGGTTTCTTCTCTAGTGCTCCCATGGATCGTGGTGTTCCTCTGGAGGCTCCACAGGGGAATCAGGCCTCGTTTCGCCTGGAGACATGCACGTCCGCTTTCCTCCCGACCTGTAGCAGCAGGGTGACGCTTCCCATCGAGTTGACACAGGGGTCTGCGGCTTTCCCTCCCGGCTTTAATTCTGACAGGGCTGAAATACGGGCCACCGTGGTGTCAGTACATACTCAGAGTGACATTCGAGGCAGTACAGGGAAATGAGGTTCCTCTGGAAAGGAATGAGACATTTGGGGGTCTTTTGGAATGGTGGCACGACCCCTGGAGTTCCTCTCGACTTTCCTGTGGAGAGCGCCTCCTCTTGAGATGCTNGTGGTGTCAGTACATACTCAGAGTGACATTCGAGGCAGTACAGGGAAATGAGGTTCCTCTGGAAAGGAATGAGACATTTGGGGGTCTTTTGGAATGGTGGCACGACCCCTGGAGTTCCTCTCGACTTTCCTGTGGAGAGCGCCTCCTCTTGAGATGCTACGGGAACACAAGGAATCCTTCCCCAACGAAGAAGGGAAAGAATCCTCATATCTATGATTGAATTGGGAAACGAGGCTTCTCTTGAGTTGTGGCGGTACCCTTGGTGTTGCTCTTGAGTGGAGAAGGGTATATCAGAGTATTTCTTGAGTCGCTACAAAGGTGTGAAGGACCCCTTTGAGGTTCAAGAGGGAAGGGATGACTCCCCTGAGAGGCCGTAGGGGACAAGGTGCTCATCTCGCTTGGATGGGAGAACCTCCTGGTTTTTCTCGAGTTTTGGCAGCTTCCCTCGAGTTATGATGGGACTTCAGGGACCCGCCCCTATGGCCTCAGTAAAGGCTAATATACACATGACTTGCGAGGGGCATCTCGGGAATCCTGCGAGGTTGGGGCCGGCTCCTTAGTCCTTGTGTGGAGCCTGAGATTTCCTCTCCACTGCTGACATCCATTGTGGGGTTCGTCTGGAGGCTCAATAGGGGAATCAGGCCTCGTCTCGAGTGGAGACTTGAACATCTGATTTCCTCCCAAGCTGTAGTAGCAAGGTCAGCCTTCCAGTTGAGTTGACACAGGGTTCTTTGGCTTTCACTCGAGGCTTTCCCACAGGACTGAAACTCATGCCTTGGTGGTGTGAGTACATACTCGGGGTGACAGTCGAGGTAGTTCAGGAACATCAGGTTCCTCTGGAGTGGACTGAGACATTTGAAGATCTTTTGGAGTGGTGGCACGACCCTTGGAGTTTCTCTCGACATTGACTTGGAGAGCGGCTCCTCTTGAGATGTGACGGGAAGGCCGGGAATCCTTCCCCGACAAAGCAGGGAAAGAAGCCTCATCTCGAGTGGAGGAGGGGAAACAGGGCTCCTCTTGAGCTGTGGCAGGACCCTCGGTGTTCCTCTTGAGTTAGAGAAGGGTATGTCGGGGTAGTTCTTGAGACGTTGCAAGGATGTGAAGAAACCCTTTGAGGTTCAAGAGGGAAGGGGTGACTTCCCCCGAGACGCCACAGCAGAAAAGGGACTCATCTCACCTGGACGGGAGAACCTCCTGGTTTTTCTCGTGTTGCGGCAGGTTCCTCTTGAGTTAAGATGGGGATCTCAGGGACCAGACACTGTGGTCTCAGGAAAGACCAGTCTCCACGTGAGTTGCGAGGGGCCTCTAAGGATTCCTGCACATTCAAGGCCGGCTCCTAAGTCCTCGTCTGGAGCCTGAGGTTTCCTCGCCAGGGCTGACATGGATCATTTTATTCTTCTGGAGGCTCCACAGGGGAGTCAGGCCTCGTCTCGAGTGGAGACTTGCACAACTGCTTTCCTCCCAAGCTGTAGCAGCAAGGTCAGCCTTACAGTTGAGTTGCCATAGAGGTCTGTGGCTTTCATTTGAGGCTTTTTTACAGGGCATAAACTGGTGCCATCATGAGGTGAGTCCCTCCTCGGAGTGACAGTCGAGGCAGTGCCAGGAAATCAGGTTCCTCCTGAGAAGACTGAGACATTCAGGGGTCGTTTGGAATGGCTGCACATCCCCTGGAGTTCCTCTCGAAGTTCCTGTTGAGGGCACCTCATCTTGAGTTGCGACAGTAATGACGGGAATCCTTCACCTATGAAGCAGGGATAGAACCCTCATCTCGAGCGGAGGAGGGGGAAACAGGGCTCCTCTTGAGTGGTGGTGGGGACCTCGGGGTTCCTCTAAAGTGGAGCGGAGTATGTCCGGGTACTTCTTGAGTCACTGCAAGGGTGTGAATGACACCTTCAAGGTTCAAGAAGGAAAGGGTGACTTCCCATGAGACTCGGTGTAGGACGAGGGCATCATCTTGAAGGGAGGGGAGAACCGCCTGGTTTTTCTCGAGTTGGAGCAGGTTCCTCTCAAGTTAAGACGGGGACATCTGGGATCTGCCCCTGTGGCTTCAAGAAAGACCAGTCTCCATGCGAGTTGCGAGGGGCCTCTTGGAATTCCTGCACAGTCGGAGCTGGCTTCTAAGTCCTCGCCTAGCAGTAGGGTCAGGCTTCCCCTTGAGTTGACACAGGAGTCTGTGGCTTTCCTTCGAAGTTTTCCAACATGACTGAAACACGTGCCACTGTGGTGTGAGTCCATACTCGGGATAACAGACGAGGCTTTGCAGTGAAATCAGGTTCCTCTGGAGTGGACTGTGACATTTAGGGGTCTTTTGGAATGGTGGCTCGACTACAGGAGTTCCTCTCTACTTTCCATGGAGAGTGCCTCCTCTTGAGATTTGACGGGAAGGCCAGGAATCCTTCCCCGATGAAGCAGGGAAAAATCCCTCATCTCGAGCGGAGGAGGAGGAAACTGGGCTCCTCCTGAGCTGTGGCAGGTCCCTCGGTGTTCCTCCCACGTGGAGAAGGATGTGTCTGGCTAATTCTTGAGTCACTGCAAGGGTGTGAATGACCTCTTCGAGGTTCAAGAGGGAAGGGGTGACTTCCCCAGACACACCACAGTGGACAAGGGCCTCATCTCGCCTGGAGGGGAAAACCTCTGGTGTTTCTCGAGTTGAAGAATGGTACTCTCGAATTATGACAATGAACTCTGGCACCTGCCCCTGTGGCCTCAGGAAAGGCCAATATCCACGCGAGGTGTGAGGGGCCTCTTGGGATTCCTGCATAGTCCCGCCCCCTCCTAAGTCCTCGTCTGGAGCCTGAGGTTTCCTCTCCAGTGCTGACATGGATTATGTTGTTCCTCTGGAGGCTCCACAAGGGAATCAGGCCTCGTCTCGAGTGGAGACTTGCACATCCGTTTTCTCCCAAGCTGTAGCCGCAAGGTCAGCCTTCCAGTCGAGTTGACAGAGGGGTCTGTGGCTTTCCCTCGAGGCGTTCCTACAAGGCTGAAACAGGTGCCACCATGGGGTGAGTCCCTACTCGGGGTGACAGTTGAGGAAATGCAGGGAAATCAGGTTCCTCTGGAGTGGACTGAGACATTTGGGGGTCTTGTGGAATGGTGGCATGAACCCAGGAGTTTCTCTCGACTTTGCTGTGGTGAGTGTCTCCTCTTGAGATGCGACGGGAAGGTAGGGAATCCTTCGTGAAGACGCAAGGAAAAATCCCTCATTTCAAAAGGAGGAGGGGGAAACTGGGCTCCTCTTGAGCTGTGGCAGAACCCTCGGTGTTCCTCTTGAGTGGAGAAGTGTATGTCGGCGTACTTCTAGAGTCCCTGCAAGGGTGTGAAGGACATCTTCGAGGTTCAAGAGGGAAGGGGTGACTTCCCCCGAGAGGCCACACCTGACAAGGGCTTCATCTCGCCTGGAGGGGAGAACCTCCTGGTTTTTCTCAAGTTGGGGCAGGTTCATCTCGAGTTCCAATGGGGGCTTCAGGTTCCTGCCCCTGTGGCCTCAGGAAAGACCAGTCTCCACTTGATTTGCGAGGGTCCTCTTGGGATAACTGCGAAGTCAGGGCCGGCTCCTAAGTCCTCGCCTGGAGCAGAGGCCCGAACCTGAGGTTTCTTCTCCAGTGCTGACATGGATCGTGGGGTTCGTCTGGAGGCTCCACAGGGGAGTCAGGCCTCGTCTCAAGTGGAGATGTGCACGTCCATTTTCCTCCCAAGCTGTAGCAGGAGCGTCAGGCTTTCCGTTTTTTTTGTTTGTTTGTTTGTTTGTTTTTGTTTTTAATATATTTTTCCTTTTAAAAAAATTATTTATTTATATTTTAAATTTTACTTTACAGTACTCTATTGACTTTGCCATGCATCGATATGAATCCACCACAGGTGTACACAAGCTCCCAATCCTGAATACCCCTCCCACCTCCTACCCCACAACGTCTCTCTGGATCATCCCCGTACACCAGCCCCAAGCATCCTGCATCCTGCATCGGACATAGACCGGCGCCTCATTTCTTACATAATAGTATATATACTTCAATGCCATTCTCCCAGATCATCCCGCCCTCTCCTACTCCCTCAGAGGCCAAAAGTCCGTTCTCTATGTCTGTGTCTCTTTTGTTGTCTCACATACAGGGTCATCATTACTATCTTTCTAAATTCCATATATATGTGTCAGTATACTGTATTGGTGTTTTTCTTTCTGGCTTACTTCACTCTGTATAATAGGCACCAGTTTCATCCATCTCATTAGAACTGATTCAAATGTATTCTTTTTAATGGCAGAGTAATACTCCATTGTGTATAACTACCACAGCTTGCTTATCCATTCATCTGTTGATGGACATCTAGGTTGTTTCCATGTCCTGGCTATTATAAACAGTGCTGCAATGAACATTGGGGTACATGTGTCTCTTTCAATTCTGGTTTCCTCGGTGTGTATGCCCAGCAGTGGGATTGCTGGGTCATAAGNTCCATTAAATATGTGTGTATATCTATCAGGTATAAAGTGCTAATTCAATGTATCTAGATAAAGGTGTGGGCAGATAAATATTTTAGTTTGTCTTACCTTAGAAAAGCAAAACATTTAAAATCAAAATTATCTGAGTGCATTAAAAACTGCCAAACTCGTTTATAGTAATTTTCTATTTTATTACTTCTGGGTAAGGATTAAATATTTTCTTAGGCAAAAATCTTTTCTTTCCCTTAAGAAATCGTTAATTATTATGCTGTAAACAATTTTTGTTTCATAGTTCTTTTTTTAAAATTACCTGCAGTTAATGCTCATCTTCATTGAATTTCATATTTGAGAGACTATTGTCTTGATTGAAACGAATTTACACAACCATTGCTTGCCTCTGGTTTGGGGACAGACTCTTTACTGGCCTTGTGGCCCTCCTGGGGAGCACTGTGCATTGACCTCCACCCTTAGATGCAGCACAGGGGAGACTGTGAGCCCTTTCTTCCTCAGGCTTGGGGCAGGTAGCTCAGCAGGGCCCTGTGTTTTTGGGTTACCCTGTAGGGACTTCATTGGTTCTTCTGACTTCAACAATAGGGATCCACTTTGTTACTCTTCAGAGGAACTGTTCTTTGGCCCATAACTTGTCCTTTTTTCCACGTATTCCTTAATTTCACAGAAATATAAGCTCTAGGAGCTCTGTAAGGGCTGGAGTTTTTGTTTTGTCTTCTGCTGTATCTGTACCACCAGCATCTGGGTCAGTGTCTGGTGTATATAGTAGGTGCTCAATAAAAATGTGTTCAATGGAAAAAAAAAAAAAACTTGTGTCCAGGAACTCCGTGTTCCTCTCCAGTGGCAACAGGGATCTCGGGGTTGCGTTCAAGGTTCACCTGGGGAATCAGGCCTCCTCTTGTGTTGAAGCAAAGAACTCTGCTCTTCTCTCGAATTGCGACGAGTATCTCTTGGAGCCCTTTGAGTGGCCTAAATGGAGTCAAACCTCCTATGGAGTTTTGAGAGGGAACTTGGGATTGCTTTCTAGGCCCAGCAGGAAAAGAAGGGCCTTATCTTGCGATAACGGGGGAATCTTGTGTTTTTTTTCAAGTTGCAGTGGGAACTTTGAGGTTTCTCTCGAGTTACAATGGGGAATTTAAGGAGCATCTCGTATTGATTGCCACAGGGAAGTCCAGTCTCTGTTTGAGTTGCAAGGGGGGGTGCAGGATTGCTCTCGAGTCAAGATAGGGGAATGGGGCCTCAATTTGCATTGAAAGGGGAATATAGAGGTCTTTCTCGAGTTGCGGCAGGAAAACTTTGCATTCCCTTGATTTACGATGGTGACCTCAGGGAGCTTCTCATGGTGCCTATGGGAAGTCAGAAATCCTTTTGAGTTGTGAGGGGCCTCTCGGGATTCTTCTTGAGTTGGTGCCGGGGACTAGGGCCTCATCTTGAGTTGAGGCGGGAAACTCAGGGTTCCTCTCCAGCTCTGATATGGATCTCAGGGTTCCTAAGGAGGTTTGACTAGGGAGTCAGACGTTGTCTCATATTGGGGCATGGAACTCCACTTCCTTTTCGAGGTGTAAAAGGGGTATCAGGCTTCCTGTCAAGTTGATATAGAGATCTGGGCTATTTCTCAAGGTGCCACGGGGCTGTCACACCTCCCTTCATGTTTTGAGTTGATACTCGGGGTGACAGTAGAGTCAATGCAGGGGAATCAGGCTGATCTGGAGTGGGTGGGGAAATCGGGGTCTTTTAGAATTAAGGCACGACTCCCAGGGATGCGCTTGAGTTTCAAAGTGAGACTGGCCTCCTCTTGAGGTGCGACGGGATCGTTGGGATTCCTTTACCGATGAAGCAGGTGAATTGACCCTTGTCTCGAGTTTAGGAGGCTGAAAATGAGGCTCTTCTTGAGTGGTGGCATGAAAATCGGTGTTCTTCTTGAGTAGGGTTGGGTATCTCAGGGAACTTCCAGAGCTGCCTGAAGGGCGTCTGGTACCCTTTCGCGTTTCAGGAGGGAATGTGGGATTCCTCTCGAGACACTGCCTTGGAATAGGGCCTCATCTCGCGTTGAGGGGGAGAATCTCGTGGTTTTTCTCGAGTTGCGAGGGGACCTCAGGGACTCGCTCGATTTGCCTCTGAGAAATCAGGTCTCTTTTCGATTTGTGAGGGTCATGTCCTCATTCCTCTCAAGTTGCTGCCGGCCAATGTCTAGAGTTCAGTCGGGAAACTTAGTGTTACTCTCCAGTGTCGATAGGGATCTTGGGCTTCCTATCAAGGTTCAGCTGGGGAGTCAGGCCTCATCTGGTGTTGAGGCATGGAACTCGGCTTTCCCCTTGAGTTGTCAAAGGGGTGTCAGGCCTCCTGTCAAGTTCAGGTGGGGAGTCAGGGCTTTTTCAAGAGGATTAGCAGGGGAGTCAGGCCTCGCATTATGTTGTGAGGGGATCCTTGGTGTCACATTGGAGCCANTTGTCAAAGGGGTGTCAGGCCTCCTGTCAAGTTCAGGTGGGGAGTCAGGGCTTTTTCAAGAGGATTAGCAGGGGAGTCAGGCCTCGCATTATGTTGTGAGGGGATCCTTGGTGTCACATTGGAGCCAGTGCAGGGGAATCAGGACTTATCTCGAGTTGAGGGGGAACTCGGTGTCCTTTCTCCTTGCAGCAGGAGCTGCAGGGTTCCACTTGAGATTCAATAGGTGGGACAGGCCTCCCCTGGTGGTGGGAGGGGAAGTTGGGATTCCTCTTGACTTGAAGCCAGGAATGGGCCCTCATCTCCAGATGAGGTGGGAAACACAGGGCTCTTCTTGAGTTGTGGCAAGAACCTCGGGTTTCCTCTCAAGGTGTGAGGGGGATCTCTGGGACCCCTTGGTTGCATGAAGGGAGTCAAGCCTCCTCTCGAGTTTGGAGAGGGCACTCGGGATTGCTCTCTAGGTGCTGCAGGAACAAAGGGCCTCATGTCGCCAAGATGGGGGAATCTCCTGGTTTTAATCGAGTTTCAGCAGGAGGCTTGGGATTCTTCTGAAGCTACCTCAGGGAGCTCAGGGAGCCTTTCGTGTTGCCTCAGGGAAGTCAAGTCTCCATTCGAGTTGCCAGGGGGAGTGCAGGATTGATCTGGAATCTCAGCAGGGGAATGAATCAGGCCTCAATTCACCTGGAAGGGGCAATCTCAACATGTTTCTCGAGTTGCAGCAGGAAGTTTGGGTTCCTTTGAGTTGTGATGGGGACCTGAGGGATCCTCTCATCTTGCCTCTGGCAAGTCAGGAATCTTTTCGAGTTGTGAGGGGCCTCTCAGGATTCCTCTCAAGTTGGTGTAGGGAATGAGGGCCTCATCTCGAGTTGAGGTGGGAAACTCAGGGTTCCTCTCCAGTTCTGACTTGGATCGTGGGGTTCCTATGGAGATACACCTGAGGAGTCAGCCGTCATCTCGTGTTGAGGCACAGAACTCTGCTTCCCTCTTGAGGTATAAAAGGGGTGTCAGGAGTGTCGAGTTGAAGTAGGGATCTGGGGCTATTTCTAGAGGGGCCATGGGGCTCTCAGTCCTCCCTTCGTGTTGCGAGGTGATACTCGGAATTCCATTCGAGTCATGGCAGGGGAATCAGGCCTTATCTTGAGTGGATGGGGGCATCAGGGTCTTTTGGAATGGTGGCACGTCCCCTGGAGTTCCTTTCGAGTTTCAAGGTGAGACCGGCCTCCTCTTGAGGTGTGATGGGAAAGTCGGGATTCCTTTCCCAACGAAGCAGGGGAATGGATCCCCATCTCAAGATGAGGAGGGGAAAATGGGGCTCTTCTTGAGTGGTGGTGGGACACTCGGTGTTCCTCTCCAGTGGAGACGGGTATGTTGGGGAACTTCTTGAGTTGCATAAACAGTGTCAAGGACTGTTTGAGGCTCAAGAGTGAAGGTGGGATTTCTCTGGAGAAAATTCCACGGAAAAGGGCCTCATCTCACACTGAGGGTAGAATCTCCTGGTTTTTCTCAAGTTGCAGCAGGAAACTCTGGGTTCCTCTCGAGTTAGACGGGGACCTCAGGGACCAGCTCATGTTGCCTCAGGAAAGTCAAGTCTCCATGTGAGTTGCGAGGGACCTCTTGGGATTCCTCTCCAGTCGGTTCAGGGGCCTAGGTCCTCATCTCGAGGCCAGAACGTCAGGCTTCCTCTCCAATGCTGACATGGATCTTGGGATTCCTATGAAGTTTCAACAGGGGATTCAGGCTTCATGTTGTGTGGAGACATGGAACTCTGCTTTCCTCTTGAGGTTTAAAAGAGGTATCAGGCTTCCTGTCGTGTTGACATAGGGATCTATGGCTTTCTCTTGAGGTGCCACAGGCTGTCACACCTGCCATCGTGTTTTGAGTTGATACTTGGGGTGACAGTCGAGTCAGTGCAGGGGAATCAGGCTGATCTAGAGTGGATGGGGACATTGGGGTCTTTTCAAATTGAGACTTGACTCCCGGGGATGTGCTCGAGTATTCAGGTGAGACTGGCCTCCTCTTGAGGTGCAACAGAAACGTTGGTATTTCTTTCCTGAGGAAGCAGGGGAATCGACCTTCATCTCGAGTTGAGGAGGAGCAACATGTGGCTCTTCTTGAGTTGTGACATGAACCTTGGTGTTCCTCTCGAGTAGGGACGGGTATCTCGGGGAACTTGCTGAGTTGCAGAATGGGTGTCAAGTACCCTTTCATGTTTCAAGAGGGAACGTGGGATTCCTCTGGAGACACCGCTCTGGAAAAGGGCCTCATCTCGCATTGAGGGGAGAATTTCATGGTTTTTCTCAAGTTGGGCGGGTAGCTTGGTGTTCCTTTCGAGTTACCACAGGGACCTCAGGGACCTGCTCGCCTTGCCTAGGAGAAGTCAGGTCTCTTTCCGAGTTGTGAGGGGCACGTCAGAATTACTCTTGAGTTGCTGCCAGTGATTAGGGCCGTGTCTAGAGTTCAGTCCGTCAACTCAGCCTTCCTGTCTGGTGGCGACAGGCGTCTCAGGCTTCCTCTGAAGGTTCAGCTAGGGAGTCAGGCATTATCTGGTGTCAAGGCATGGAACTCGGCTTTCCTCTTGAGTTGTCAAAGGGGTGTCAGGCCTCCTGTCAAGTTCAGGTGGGGAATCGGGGCTTTTTCAAGAGGATTAGCAGGGGAATCAGGCCTCGCATCATGCTGTGAGGGGATCCTTGGTGTCGCAATTGAGCTGATGCAGGGGATCAGGACTTATCCTGAGTTGAGGGGGAACTCGGTGTCCTTTCTCCTTGCAGCCNTCCCTGTAAGGAAAAAAGGGTCGAATTGTAATCTGGTTCTGGAACCAATTCAACCTGACTACTTAGCAGTAAAGATAAATTGAACCCACAGAGAAAACTGAAAATAACATTTTCCTGGCAAGTCCTTCAATGGACTTAGTGTGTTTAGATTTATGAGGGGGTGAATGACCTTCTCTGACTTGGTGTTTCCCATTTTCATTTTTCCAGGACTGATTTTCCATCTGGCCTAACCAGAGCTCGAAGTTAGTGAATTAAGCAGAGCCAATAGGCCTGACTGGAGCTGGCTGGAACAGAGCTGGGAAAGACAAATAGGCTCCTTTCTGAAAAGCCTATCTAGCAGAAGCCTGTTCCTCCCCGCCTGCCTCAGAGCACTGCCCTGAGAGGGAACCTATCCCACTCTTCACCACCCCAGCAGATGGGGCATTAGCTGACCTGGGGGTGTTTCCATCTGAGAAGTGGGCTGTGTGGAAAGGAAGGAAGGGTGTTATCAAGTGCAAGGAAACTAGCTCACAGGCCTGGGGTGGTCTACATCTCCAGCAGAGAAAACTTGGAGGCACCATGTACATTTCCAGATGGGTTCAGGGGCAGCAGAGTGCTGATGGACCCTGCTAGTAGCTGGCAGAAGTAACAACGGGACAGCTGAAGCTGAAAGCAGCCAGACCAGATGGGGTCATGGACACCCCTGGATGGCCAGCAACCAGATCAGGATACATCTCAAAAGAAACAGACCTTGCAGGATGCCATGCAGCCTTCCCATGCTAGAGGAGAAGGAGGACAGTAGAGAAAATCCAGGATTAACTGAACCTTGAGATGAAAAGACTGAGAGATGAGAAAGTGCAGAGGTTTTGTAGAAACGATAACAGTTGCATGTTCTGACATTTAGCTCATTAAGCTGCATTACAGAAAATAACGTTATATTTCTGGCCTACCCAANCTCAGGGAAGTCAAGTCTCCATTCGAGTTGCCAGGGGGAGTGCAGGATTGATCTGGAATCTCAGCAGGGGAATGAATCAGGCCTCAATTCACCTGGAAGGGGCAATCTCAACATGTTTCTCGAGTTGCAGCAGGAAGTTTGGGTTCCTTTGAGTTGTGATGGGGACCTGAGGGATCCTCTCATCTTGCCTCTGGCAAGTCAGGAATCTTTTCGAGTTGTGAGGGGCCTCTCAGGATTCCTCTCAAGTTGGTGTAGGGAATGAGGGCCTCATCTCGAGTTGAGGTGGGAAACTCAGGGTTCCTCTCCAGTTCTGACTTGGATCGTGGGGTTCCTATGGAGATACACCTGAGGAGTCAGCCGTCATCTCGTGTTGAGGCACAGAACTCTGCTTCCCTCTTGAGGTATAAAAGGGGTGTCAGGAGTGTCGAGTTGAAGTAGGGATCTGGGGCTATTTCTAGAGGGGCCATGGGGCTCTCAGTCCTCCCTTCGTGTTGCGAGGTGATACTCGGAATTCCATTCGAGTCATGGCAGGGGAATCAGGCCTTATCTTGAGTGGATGGGGGCATCAGGGTCTTTTGGAATGGTGGCACGTCCCCTGGAGTTCCTTTCGAGTTTCAAGGTGAGACCGGCCTCCTCTTGAGGTGTGATGGGAAAGTCGGGATTCCTTTCCCAACGAAGCAGGGGAATGGATCCCCATCTCAAGATGAGGAAGGGAAAATGGGGCTCTTCTTGAGTGGTGGTGGGACACTCGGTGTTCCTCTCCAGTGGAGACGGGTATGTTGGGGAACTTCTTGAGTTGCATAAACAGTGTCAAGGACTGTTTGAGGCTCAAGAGTGAAGGTGGGATTTCTCTGGAGAAAATTCCACGGAAAAGGGCCTCATCTCACACTGAGGGTAGAATCTCCTGGTTTTTCTCAAGTTGCAGCAGGAAACTCTGGGTTCCTCTCGAGTTAGACGGGGACCTCAGGGACCAGCTCATGTTGCCTCAGGAAAGTCAAGTCTCCATGTGAGTTGCGAGGGACCTCTTGGGATTCCTCTCCAGTCGGTTCAGGGGCCTAGGTCCTCATCTCGAGGCCAGAACGTCAGGCTTCCTCTCCAATGCTGACATGGATCTTGGGATTCCTATGAAGTTTCAACAGGGGATTCAGGCTTCATGTTGTGTGGAGACATGGAACTCTGCTTTCCTCTTGAGGTTTAAAAGAGGTATCAGGCTTCCTGTCGTGTTGACATAGGGATCTATGGCTTTCTCTTGAGGTGCCACAGGCTGTCACACCTGCCATCGTGTTTTGAGTTGATACTTGGGGTGACAGTCGAGTCAGTGCAGGGGAATCAGGCTGATCTAGAGTGGATGGGGACATTGGGGTCTTTTCAAATTGAGACTTGACTCCCGGGGATGTGCTCGAGTATTCAGGTGAGACTGGCCTCCTCTTGAGGTGCAACAGAAACGTTGGTATTTCTTTCCTGAGGAAGCAGGGGAATCGACCTTCATCTCGAGTTGAGGAGGAGCAACATGTGGCTCTTCTTGAGTTGTGACATGAACCTTGGTGTTCCTCTCGAGTAGGGACGGGTATCTCGGGGAACTTGCTGAGTTGCAGAATGGGTGTCAAGTACCCTTTCATGTTTCAAGAGGGAACGTGGGATTCCTCTGGAGACACCGCTCTGGAAAAGGGCCTCATCTCGCATTGAGGGGAGAATTTCATGGTTTTTCTCAAGTTGGGCGGGTAGCTTGGTGTTCCTTTCGAGTTACCACAGGGACCTCAGGGACCTGCTCGCCTTGCCTAGGAGAAGTCAGGTCTCTTTCCGAGTTGTGAGGGGCACGTCAGAATTACTCTTGAGTTGCTGCCAGTGATTAGGGCCGTGTCTAGAGTTCAGTCCGTCAACTCAGCCTTCCTGTCTGGTGGCGACAGGCGTCTCAGGCTTCCTCTGAAGGTTCAGCTAGGGAGTCAGGCATTATCTGGTGTCAAGGCATGGAACTCGGCTTTCCTCTTGAGTTGTCAAAGGGGTGTCAGGCCTCCTGTCAAGTTCAGGTGGGGAATCGGGGCTTTTTCAAGAGGATTAGCAGGGGAATCAGGCCTCGCATCATGCTGTGAGGGGATCCTTGGTGTCGCAATTGAGCTGATGCAGGGGATCAGGACTTATCCTGAGTTGAGGGGGAACTCGGTGTCCTTTCTCCTTGCAGCCGGAGCCACAGGGTTCCACTTGAGATTCAATAGGTGGGACAGGCCTCCCCTGGTGGTGGGAGGGGAAGTTAGGATTCCTCTTGACTTGAAGCCAGGAATGGGCCCTCATCTCCAGATGAGGTGGGAAACACGGGACTCTTCTCGAGTTGTGGTGGGAAACTCGCTCAGGTTTCCTCTCGAGGTGTGATGGGGATCTCTGGGCCTCTTTGATTTGGATGAAGGAAGTCAAGCCTCCTCTCAAGTTTGGAGAGGACACCCGGGATTGCTCTTGAGGTGCTGCAGGAATAAAGGGCCTCATGTCGTGAGGACAGGGGAATCTCCTGGTTTTCCTCGAGTTGTGGTGGGCGGCTTGGGATTCCTCTGCAGGTACCCCAGGAAACTCAGGGAGCCTCTCATGTTGCCTCAGGGAAGTCAAGTCTCCATTCGAGTTGCCAGGGGGAGTGCAGGATTGATCTGGAATCTCAGCAGGGGAATCAGGCCTCAATTCACATGGAAGGGGTGATCTCAAGGTGTTTCTCGAGTTGCAGCAGGAAGTTTGGGTTCCCTTGAGTTGCGATGGGGACCTGAAGGATCCTCTCATCTTGCCTCTGGCAAGTCAGGAATCTTTTCGAGTTGTGAGGGGCCTCTCGGGATTCCTCTCAAGTTGGTGCAGGGGACTAGGGCCTCATCTCGAGTTGAGGTGGGAAACTCAGGGTTCCTCTCCACTTCTGACTTGGATCTCGGGGTTCCTATGGAGATACACCTGGGGAGTCAGCCGTCATCTCGTGTTGAGGCACAGAACTCTGCCTCCCTCTTGAGGTGTAAAAGGGGTATCAGGCCTCCTGTCGAGTTGAGGTAGGGATCTGGGGCTATTTCTAGAGGTGACACAGGACTCAGTCCTCCCTTCGTGTTGCGAGGTGATACTCGGAATTCCATTCGAGTCATGGCAGGGGAATCACGCCTTATCTTGAGTGAATGGGGACATCGGGGTCTTTTGGAATGGTGGCACAACCCCTGCAGTTCCTCTCGAGATTCCAGGTGAGCCCAGCCTCCTCTAGAGGAGTGAGGTGAACGTCGGTAATCCTTTCCTGATGAAGTAGGGGAATGGACCCCCATCTCGAGATGAGGAGGTGACAACAGGTCTCCACTTGAGTGGTGGCGGGACACTCAGTGTTCCTCTCGAGTGGAGACAGGTATGTCAGGGAACTTCTTGAGTTGCATAAAAGGTGTCAAGGACACTTTTGAGGCTCAAGAGGTAAGGTGGCATTTCTCTCGAGATGCTGCAGTGGAAAAGAGCCTCATCTCATGTTGAGGGGAGAATCTCCTGGTTTTCCTCGAGTTGTGGCAGGAAACTTTGGGTTCCTCTCAACCTGTGACAGGGACCTCAAGGATCTGCTTGTGTTGCTTCAGGAAAGTCAAGTCTCCATGGGAGTTGAGAGGGGCCTCTTGGGATTCCTTTC
Organism: Neotragus pygmaeus; assembly: GCA_006410875.1. NCBI lineage: Eukaryota > Metazoa > Chordata > Mammalia > Artiodactyla > Bovidae > Neotragus > Neotragus pygmaeus. The sequence continues at coordinate 102,230 of SJYV01031710.1, read as the reverse complement.
CAGTCGGAGCAGGGACCTAGGGTCTCATCTTGAGTTGAGGCCGGAACCTCAGTCTTCCTCTCCAGTGCTGACATGGATCTCAGGGTTCCTATGGAGTTTCAACAGGGGAGTCAGGCCTCGTCTCGTGTGGAGACATGGAACTCCACTTTCCTCTCGAGATGCAAAAGGGGTGTCAGGTTTCCTGTCAGCTTGACATAAGGATCTGGGGCTTTCTCTCGAGCTGCCACAGGGCTGTCCCTCTTCAGATTCAAAAGGGTCTTTTACACCCTTTCTGGAACACAAGATGTTCCCTGACATACCCATCTCCACTCAAGAAGAACACCGAGTGTCTCGCCACAACTCAAGAAGAGAGACATTTTCCCATCTTCATCTCAAGATGGGGGTCCATTCCCCTGCTTCCTCGGGAATGGAATCCTGACATTCTTACTGCACCTCAAGAGGAAGCTGGTCTCACCTTGAAACTCGAGAGGAACTCCAGGGGTCATGCCACAATTCCAAAAGACCCCAATGTCCCCATCCACTTACCAGAGATAAGGCCTGGTTCCCCTGCAACACCTCAAATGGAACCCCGAGTATCAACTCACAATACGAAGGGAGGACTGAGAGCCCCGTGGCACTTCTAGAAATAGCCCCAGATCCCTACCTCAACTCGAGAGGAGGCCTAACAACCCTTTTACACGTCAAAAGGAAAATGGAGTTCCATGCCTCAACATGAGACAATGGCTGTCTCCCCATGGGAATCTCCATAGGAACCCTGAGATCCATATCAGAACTGGAGAACAACCCTGAGTTTCACACCTCAACTCGAGATGAGGCCATCATCCCCTGCACCAACTCGAGAGAAATCCTAAGAGGCCCCTCACAACTTGAAAGGATTCCTGACTTCCTGGAGACAAAGTGAGAGGCTCCCTTGGTCCCCATCACAACTTGAGTGATCCCAAACGTCCTGCTGCAACTCGAGAAATATGTTGAGATTCCCCCTTCCATGCAAATTGAGGCCCAATTCCCCTGCTGTGACTCCAGAGCAATCCCGTGCTCACCCTCACAACTCGAATGGAGACTTGACTTCCCTGAGGCAACACGAGAGGCTCCCTGAGTTCCCTGGGGTAACTGAAAAGGAATCCCAAGCCTCCTGCTGCAACACGAGAGAAACCAGGAGATTCCCCCGTCCACGAGACATGAAGCCATTTGTTCTGCAGTGCCTAGAAAGCAATCCTGAGTGCCCTTTCCAATCTCAAGATGAGGCTTGACTCCCTTCATGCAAGTGGGCCCAGAGATACCCATCACATCTCGAGAGGAAACCCGAGTTTCCTGCCACAACTCAAGAAGAGCACCGTGTTTTCCACCTCATGTGGAGATGAGGGCCTATTCCCTGCTTCAACTCAAGAGGAATCCCAACTTCCTCTTGCACCACCAGAGAAGCCTGTCTCACCTATTGAAACTCGAGTGGAACGCCACGGATCCTGCTGCAGGGAAAAAGGACACAGAGTTCCCCCTCAACTCAAGATAAGTCCTGATTCCCCTGCAGTGGCTCCAAAGAAATACCGAGGATCCCCTCACAACATGATGGGAGGCTTGAATCTCCTATTGATCCTCTTGAAAAAGCCCCGATTCCCCACCTGAACTTGACAGGAGGCCTTATATCCCTTTGACAACTGGAGAGGAAAGCAGAGTTCCATGCCCCAACACCAGACGAGGCCTGAATCACTTGTTGAACATTGAGAGGAAGACTGAGATCCCTGTCACCACCGGACAGAAACACTGAGTTGACCAAGAGAACTCTAGACACGGACCTATTCCCCAGTGGTGACTGGAGAGGAATCTCGATGTGCCCCATCAACTCAGAAAGAGACCTGACTTCTCAGAGGCAACACAAGTGGGTACCTGAGATCCCCATCATAACTCGAGAGGAACCCCAAGCTTCCAGCCACAACTCGAGAAGAACCAGGAGATTCTCCCCTCAACGCGAGATGAGGTCCTTTTTGAGAGCAGTGTCTCAAGAGGAATACCAGATTCCCTCTTGAAATGTGAAAGTATAGTTTACACCCTTTATGAATCTCAGGAGGTCCTCCGAGATACCTGTCCCCACTCAGGAGGAACACCGAGGGTCCCGCCACAACTCAAGAAGAACCCCGTTTTTCCGTCCTCATCTCGAGATGAGGGTCCATTTACCTGCTTCATTGGGAAAGGAATCCTGGCGTTCCCGTCACATCTCAAGAGGAGGCGGTCTCAACATGAAACTCAACATGAAACCAGGGGTCGTGTCACAATTCCAAAAGACCTCGATGGATGAATCCACTCCAGATAAACCTGATTCCCCTGCACTGACTCCACAGTCACCCCGAAGATCATCTCAAAACATGATGGCAGGTGTGACAGGCCTGTGGCACCTCAAGAAAAAGCCACAGATACCTACATCAACTCGACAGGAAGTCTGACACTACTTTTACAGCTCCAGGCGAAAGTGGACTTCCATGTTTTCACACGAGTGGAAGCCTGACTTTCCTGTGATAACTCCATAGGAACCACGAGATCCAAGTCAGCACTGGATAGGAATCCTGAGGTTCTGGCCTCAACTTGAGATGAGGACCTAGGATTCTGTACTGACTGGAGAGGAATCCTGAGTGGCCCCTCGCAACTCGCATGGAGACTTAACTTTCCTAAGGCAACATGAGCAGGTCGCTGAGGTCCTCGTCGTAACTTGAGAGGAACCCCAAGTTTCCTGCCACAACTCAAGAAAAACCAGGAGATTCTATGCTCAACACGATATGAGGCCTTTTTCCACTGCAGCATCTCAAGAGAAATGCCACCTTTCCTCTTGAGCCTCAAAAGGGTCCTTGACCCCCATGATGCAACTCATGAAGTTCTTCAGCATAACCATCTCCTGCCGGGGTCCAGACCAGGTGGATCCATGGAATTCGAAGCAGGGATGGAGTTGGTGATTAAAGAGAGATTAATTAGAGATTTAAAGAGAGATTAGGGAAGAATAATGTAGTTTAAAAATGGAGGAGAAAAGAGACTGAAATTCCTTGGTTTACACGGAAAGCTAATAAAGTCTCAATACAAGAAACTTGCACCATCTACATAGGCCACAGGCGCTCGCTTGAATAGCGGAGGTTGCCCTCCCCCACCTTGGGCTCCCTCTTGCGTGGGTCTTAGAAACCCAGGCATATAAATAGACACGGCGACCTCTGTGTTCCAAGGGATCAGCCTGAAAAAGAGAGGGAGGGAGAGGGAGAAAGAGAGAGAGTAGACACGGGGGAGGCCAACTTGTGCAAAAAAAACCCCCATAAGTTTTATTTTCAAAAGGTGCTTATATACCCTAAGTTCTACATAATGGAAGATACAGAGTCATGCAGGGTCAGCGGTCCTGACCCTTATCGATATCAGGCTTTCTTTCTACATATCTTTCCGTATACAAAAGGTCTCAAGTGATTTACATTATCTTCTGGCCAAGAGGCCTGTTAACATTTTATGGCTCTCTTCCTTAATAAGTGTTAATCTCATTTTCCCTGAAGTGTTTTTCTTTAGTCTGCATCACCCTCAAAGCACTAAATAAAGTTATATCCCTGTAGAACAAAGGTGCAGTGGGTTATAACAAAAAAGGTACTTAACTCAAAGATCTAATGTTGCTAATACCAGGGCTACTACCTGCTTTTTTCTACATACCAACTATATCAACAAATAAAAGATATGAAAACTTGGCAGAAAGTATTGGCTCAACAATGAAACCCATAATCAGTCCTATTCTAATGATTTTGACTCCTCAGAAGACCCTACATTCCTAAGATGTTTTAAGCTTCCTGTGCCTTTTGCGGTTGGGAGGCCACAAACAATCACATGCGCAGCTAGCTGTAAGAGTCTGGACAAACCTTTCAGACAGGCTAGAGAGCCACCAGAGGGGTTTCTGGATCGAAACACTCTTATTATGCCCAGGAGATTTATTATCTAAAAGCTCTAAACTAACTTTTTCCAGAAAAAGGTGGTGGGGGATAGCCCCCTGTTAATGTCAAGGGGTTGGTGAAAGGCATAATATAGTAAAGCAGACAGATATTGGTTCTAGGGGTATATGCTTGAGAAATTCCAGGGGGACCCCTAAGGCCTGATTCTGCCTTTGCGTTTTGTCAGGCCACATTCCTCATGACCTTTGCCATGGGTGGGATTCCCCATGCTAGCTTCCGGTAGTCTCCAATTGAGAGGAACACTGAGTGTTCCACCACAACTCAAGAAGAGCTGTGTTTTCGCCTCATCATCTCGAGATGAGGGTCCATTTCCCTGCTTCTTCAGGAAAGGATTCCCGGCATTCCTGTCACACCTCAAGAGGAGGCGGTCTCAACTTCAAACTTGAGAGGAACTCCAGGGGTCGTGCCACAATTCCAAAAGACCCTGATATCACAGTCCACTGCAGATCAACCTGATTCCCTTGCACTGACTCGACTCTCACATTGAGTTTCGACTCAAAACACGATGGGAGGTGTGACAGGCCTGTGGCACAGAAACACTCTTGTTAAGCCAAGGAGATTTATTAACTGGAGCTCTAAGTTAGCTCCTTTTCAGAGAGAGGTGGTGGAGGATAGCCCCCTATAATGTCAGAAGTGTAGGTGAGAGCATAATGCAGTAAGGTAGGCAGACTCTGGTTTTGGGAGAATGTCCAGGGTGACCCCTGAGGCCTAATCCCACCTTTGCATATGCCAGGCCTCCTTCCTCATGACCTTTGCAATGGGTATGATTCCTCATGCTGGCTCCCGACAGAACTCCAGGGGTCATACAACAAATCAAAAAGACCCCGATGTCCAAATACACACCACATACACCTGCTTCCCTTGCACTGACTTGACTGTCACACTGAGTATCGACTCAAAACACAATGTCAGGTGTGACAGCCCGGTGGCACCTCGAGAGAAAGCCACAGATCTCTATGTCAACTCGACAGGAAGCTTGACACTACTTTTACAGCTCAAGAGGAAAGCGGACTTGCATGTCTTCAAACAAGACGAGGACTGACTCCACTGTTGAAACTCCATAGGAACCCCAAAATCCATGTCAGCACTGGAGAGGAACCCTGAGGTTCCAGCCTCAACTCCAGATGAGGATCTCGGCCCCGGCACCAACTGCTGAGGAATCCCAAGAGGCCCCTCACAACTCGCATGGAGACTAGACTTCCCTGTGGCAACACAAGCGGGTTCCTGAGGTCCCCATCGTAACTCGAGCAGAACCCCAAGTTTCCTGCTGCAAATCGAGAAAAACCAGGAGATTCTCCCCTCACTGTGAGATGCAGCCCTTTTCGGCTCAGGCATTTCAAGAGAAATCCCATCTTCCCTCTTGAGCCTTGAAAGGGTCCTTGACACCCTTGATGCAACTCAAGAAGTTCCCTGACATACCCATCTCCAATCAAGAGGAACACTGAGGGTTCTGCCACAACTTCAGAAGAACCCAATTTTTCCCTCTGCATCTCGAGATGAGTGTCCATTTCCCTACTTCATCGCGAAAGGATTCCCAGCATTCCCGTCACACCTCAAGAGGAGGCTATCTCAACTTGAAACTCGAGAGGAACTCTAGGGGTCATGCCACCATTCCAAAAGGCCCTGATGTCCCAAACCACTCCAGATAAACCTGGTTCCCTTGCACTGACACGACTGTCACCCTGAGTATCAACTCAAAACATGATGGCAGGTGTGACAGCCTCGTGGCACCTCGAGAGAAAGCCACACATTTCCCTATGTCAGTTTGACTGGAAGCCTGATACTACTGTTTCAGCTTGAGAGGAAAGCGGACTTACATGTCTCCACACGAGACGAGGCCTGACTCCCCTGTTGAAACTCCATGGGAACACCAAGATCCATGTCAGCACTGGAAAGGAACCCTGAGGTTCCGGCCTTAGTTCCAGATGTGTACCTATTACTCGGCACTGACTGGAGAGGAATCTTGAGAGACTTCTCGCAACTTGCATGGAGACTGGACTTTCCTGAGGCAATACGAGCTGGTTTGTGAGATCCATGTCATAACTCAAGAGGAACATCAAGTTTGCTGCTACAACTCAAGAAAAACCAGGAGATTCTCCCCTCAATGCGAGATGTGGCCTTTTCCACTGCTGCATCTCTAGAGAAATCTCACCTTCCCTCTTGAGCCTTGAAAAGGTCTTTGACACCCTTGATGCAACTCAAGAAGTTCCCCAACTTACCCATCGATGCAGGGAGCCAGCACGAGGATTCCCGCCCCTGGCAAAGGTCATGAGGTTAAGGGGTCTGACAGGCAAAGGCAAGTCGGGCCTTAAGGGAGCCTTGCTGAATTTTCTCAAACATCTACCCCCCCAAAACCAGAGTCTTCCTGCATTATTGTACTGTGCTTTCCACTCTTCTGACATAACTTGGGGCCATCCCTGATTACCTTCCTCTAAAACGAATTAACTTAGGGCTCCAGTTAACAGTTTCCTGCATATAAAAATTATGTCTTGGTTTAAACCCCTTTGATGGCTTTCTAACTTACCTGACCAGTCTGTTCGTACTTTTATAACTTGTGATTATTTACAGCCCCCAATCACGAGAGGCACGAAGGTTAAAGCATCTTAAAGACACAGAGCCTTTTTTTAAAGAGCTAAGAATTATATTGGTAGAGGGTTTTCACTGTTGAGTTAATGACTGCTGCCAGGCTTCCATAGTCTTTATCTTTTAGACACCTGAAGGATATTAATCAATGTAATTTGGATATAGAAAAGGGAATATAATAGTTTTGATGTTAGCAACACTAGACTTTTGAGTTAATTACTTTTCTTTTTGTTATAAATCACTGTACTTCTTTCATTGTTAAAAATTGTTGTGTCCTTGCTATGTAAGAATGTAACTTTATTTCGTGCTTTCTGAGAGTGGCACCAGACTTTGGGAGGAACAACACAAATAAGTTTTCTGGTTGACAGATCCTTATCAAAAAAGGGCTGTAAAATGTTAATTGGCCTTCTGGCCAGAAGATGATGTAAATCACCTAAGACTTGTGTATACAACTAGGTATGCAGAGAAAAAGCCTGGTCTCAATAAGAGTCAAGGCTGCTGATGCTGCATAATTTTGTATTATCCAGTGATCTCTACGTACACTCAAAAGTATAAAAGGCCTTTCCGGACAATAGAGGAGGGGCCAGTCTTTGGAAAGACTGGTTTCCCCCATGTCTTCTTTACTCTATTTTCTGGGTGAATTCCCATCTGGGGCACGGAGGCTCACCAAGTCTACTTACTTGACCTGGCTTCTAAGACCTATGAGAGAGGGAGCCCAAGGCAGGGCACCCTCTGCTATTCAAACGGGCACCAGTTGCCTAACGTAGATGGTGCAAATTAGTTTTCCACATAAAGCAAGTTATTGAACCTCTTTTCTCCACTAAAGTTTCCTACTATACTATTTTTTTCCTATTCTCTCTTATATGTCTAATTAAATAATTCTTTCTAAGACACCACACCATCTCCCCTTTGAATTACCCTGGATCTACTGGGGCTGGATCCTGACACGTCTCCACTCGAGAAGAACACTGAGGGTCCTGTTCAACTCAAGAAGAGCCCCGTTTTTCCCTCCTCATCTGGACCTGTCTTTGGGTTCTTTTCCCTGCTTTGTCAGGAAAGGATTCCTGGCCTTCCCATAGCAACTCAATAGGAGGAGGTCAACTTGAAATTCGAGAGGAATTCCAAGGGTCATGCCACCATTCCAAAAGACCCCGATGTCCAGTCCACTCCAGATATACCTGATTCCCCTGCACTGACTAGACTGTCACCCTGAGTATTGACTCAAAACATGATGGAACGTGTGACAGCCCTGTGGAACCTCGAGAGAAAGCCACAGATCCCTATGTCAACTCAACAGGAAGCCTGACACTACTGTTACAGCTCGAGAGGAAAGCTGACTTGCATGTCTCAACAGGAGAAGAGGCCTGACTCTCCTGTTGAAACGCCATAGGAACCCCGAGTTCCATGTCAGCACTGGAGAGGAACACTTAGGCTCCGGCCTCAGCTCCAGATGAGGACCTTGGACCTGGCACCGACTGGAGAGGAATACCGAGAGACCACTTGCAACTCACATGGAGACTGGACTTCTCTGAGGCAACACAAGTGGATCCCTGAGGTCCCCATCATAACTCGAAAGGAACCCCAAGTTTCCTGCTTCAACTCGAGAAAAAACAGGAGATTCTCCCCTCAATGTGAAATGATATCCTTTTCCACTGCAGCATCTCCAGAGAAATCCCACCTTCCCTCTTGAGCCTCGAAAGGGTCCTTGACACCCTTGATGCAAATCAAAATGTTCCCCGATATACCCATCACCACTTGAGAGGAACACTGAGTGTCCTGACACAATCAAGAAGAACCTGTTTTTCCCTCCGCATCTCTAGATGAGGTTCAGTTTCCTTGCTTCATCGGGAAAGGAGTCCCAGCAGTCCCATCGCACCTCAAGAGGAGGCGGTCTCAACTTGAAAGTCAAGAGGACTCCAGGGATCATGCCACCATTCCAAAAGACTCCGATGTCCCAATCCACTACAGATAAACCTGAATCCCCTGCACTGACTCGACTGTCATCCAGAATACTGACTCACAGCAAGATGGCACGTGTGATAGCCCTGTGGCACCTCGAGAGAAAGCCACAGACCCCTATGTCAACTCGACAGGAAGCCTGACACTACTGTTACAGCTCGAGAGGAAAGCTGACTTGCATGTCTCCACATGATACGGGGCCTGAGTCCCCTGTTGAAACGCCATAGGAACCGTGAGATCCATGTCAGCACTGGAGAGGAACCCTGAGGTTCCGGCCTCAGGTCCAGATGAGGAACTAGGACCCGGCACCGACTGGAGAGGAATCCTGAGAGGCCCTTCACAACTCGCATGGAGACTAGATTTTCCTGAGGTAACACAAGCGTGTCCCTGAGGTCCCTGTCAGAACTCGAGGGGAACCCCAATTTTCCTGTGGCAACTCGAGAAAAACCAAGAGATTCTCCCCTCAGTGTGAAATGAGGCCTTTTTCTGCTGTGGCTTTTCGAGGGAAATCCCACCTTCCCTCTTGACCTTCCAAAGGGTCCTTGACACCCTTGATGCAACTCAAGAAGGTTCCTGACATACCTGTCTCCACTCGAGAGGAACTCCAAGGGTCCTGCCACAACTCAAGAAGAGCCCTGTTTTTTCCTCCTCATCTTGAGATGATTGTCCATTTCCCAGTTTTGTCTTAAAAGGAATCCCAGTGTTCCTGTCGCACTTCAAGAGGTGGCGGTCTCATCTTGAAAGTCGAGAGGAACTCCAGGGGTCGTGCCACTATTCCAAAAGACCCTGATGTCCCGATCCATTCCAGATATACCTGATTCCCCTGCACTGACTCAACTGTCACCCGGAATATCAACTCAAAACACGATGGCATGTGTGAGAGCCCTGTGGGACCTCGAGAGAAAGCCTCAGTTCCATATGTCAACTTGACACGAATCCTGACACCCCTTTTACACCCTGAGAGGAAAGTAGAGTTCCATGTCTCCGCAGAAGACTGGGCCTGACTCCCCTGTTGAAACTCCATAGGAACCCTGAGATCCATGTCAGCACTGGAGCGGAACCCTGAGGTTCTGGCTTCAACTCAAGATGAGGACCTAGTCCCCTGCACCGACTGAAGGGGAATCATGAGATCCCCTCACAACTTGCTTGGAGACTTGACTTTCCTGAGGCAACACAAGTGGGTCCCTGAGATCCCCTTGGAACTCAAGAGCAACCTCATGTTTCCTGCCACATGTTGTGAAAAACCAGGATATTCTCCCCTCATCGTGAGATGAGGCCCTTTTCTTATGCAGTGTTTTGAATGAAATCCCACCTTCCATCTTGAGCCTCAAAAGGGTCCTTGACACCCTTGATGCAAATCAAGAAGTTCCCCGACATACCCATCTCCACTCCAGAGGAACACCGAGGGTCCTGCCCCAACCCACGAAGAGCCCCGTTTTCCACTTCTCATCTCGAGATGGGGTTCCATTCCCCTGCTTCATCAGGAAAGGAATCTCCACATTCCCGTCACACCTCAAGAAGGGCCTGGTCTCACCTTCAAACTTGAGAGGAACTTCAGGGGTCATACCACAGTTACAAAATACCCCAATGTTTCTACCACTAGAGATAAGGCCTGATTCCCCTGACATGACTCAAGTGGAACCCTGAGTGTCACCTCACAACAAGAAGTGAGGAATGAGAGCCTCGTGGCACCTCTAGAAATAGCCCCTCAGCTAAACAGTAGGCCTGACACCCTTTTTATACCTCAAGATGGAAGTGGAGTTCTGTGCCTCAACACGATACGATGACTGACTCCCCAGTGCAATCTCCATAGGAAGATTCAAGATCCTGAGATCCAAGTCAAAACTGGAGAGAAACCCTGAGTTTCCCACCTCAACTCGAGATACGGCCCTAGTCCCCTGCACCAACTCTAGAGGAATCCTGAAAGGCCCCTCACAACACGAAAGGATTCCTGACTTCCCAGAGACAAGATGAGAGGTTCCCTCAGGTCCCCATCGCAACTTGAGGGAACTCAAACTTCCTGCCACAACTCGAGAAACACCTTGAGATTGCCCCTTCCATGCGAACTGAGGCCTGATTCCCCTGACGCGACTCCAGGGCAATCCCGTGCCACCCCTCGCAACTCAAATGGAGACTTGACTTCCCTGAGGCAACACGAGAGGCTGCTTGAGTTCACTCGGATACCTGGAGAGGAATCCCAAGCCTCTCACCGCAACTCGAGGTAAACAAGGAGATTCCCCCGTCCTCTCGATATGAAGCCCTTTGTTCCTGCAGCACCTAGAAAGCAATCCAGCGTGCCCTCTCCAAACTGAAGAAGGGGCTTGACTCCCTTCATTCAACTCAAGGGGGCCCAGAGGTCCCCGTCACACCTCGAGAGGAAACCCGAGTCCCCTGCCACAACTTGAGAACCCCATGTTTCCCAGCTCATCTGGAGATGAGAGCCCATTCCCAGCTTCAACTCAAGAGGAATCCCAACTTCCCCATGCACCACCAGGGGAGGCCTGTCTCACCTATGGAATCTTGAGTGGAACCCCACGGATCCAGCTGCAAGGAAAAAGGACACCGAGTTCCCCCTCAACTCGAGATAAGTCCTGATTTCCCTGCACTAGCTCCAATGAAACCCCGAGGATCCCCTCATAACATGATTAGAGGTCTGAATCCCTTGATGATCCTCTTGAAAACGCCAATTCCCCACCTGAACTTGACAGGAGGCCTGACACCCCTTTGAGAACTCGAGAAGAAGGCCGAATTCCATGACTCAACACCAGACGAGGCCTGACTCCCTAGTTGCACCTTGAGAGGAAGACCGAGATCCCTGCGGCCTGTGCACAGGAATGCTGAGTTGACTGACTGAACTGTAGACATGACCCTATTCTCCGGTAGAGACTCATAAGGAATCCTGACGTGCCCCTTGAAATTCAGAAAGAGACTTGACTTCTTGGAGATAACACGAGCGGGTCACTGTGGTCCCCATTGTAACTCAAGAGGAACCCAAAGCTTCCCACTGCAACGTGAGATAAGGCCCTTTTAAAAGTAGTGTCTCGAGAGGAATCCCACATTCCCTCTTGACACGTGAAAGGGTACTTGCTGGGGTCCAGCCACAGCAGAGTCCAGGGATACCCTCAGGATGAATGCCGTTGGCAAACAAAAGAATGACACGGGGAGATGAGGGAAGGTAGGATTTCTCTCAAAACGCCACAGCAGAAAAGGGTCTCATTTTTCGGTGAGGGGATAATCTCCTGGTTTTTCTCGAGTTGTGGCAGGAAACCTGGGGTTCCTCTCGAGTTATGACGGGGACCTCAGGGAACCGCTCGTGTTGCCTCAGGAAAGTCCAGTCTCCATGTGAGTTGCGAGGGGCCTCTCGGGATTCCTCTCCAATTGGTGATGGGGCCTAGATCCTCATCTGGACTTGAGGCTGGAACCTCAGCATTCCTCACCAGTGCTGACATGGATTTCAGGGTTCCTAACGAGTTTCAACAGGGGAGTCAGGCCTCGTCTTGTGTGCAGACATGCAAGTTCGCTTTCTTCTGGAGCTGTAAAAGTAGTGTCAGCCTTCCTGTCGAGTTGACATAGGGACCTGTCGCTTTCTCACAAGGTGCCAGAAGGCTGTCACACCTTTCATCGTGTTTTGAGTCAATCCCCAGGGTTACAGTCGAGTCAGTGTAGGGGAATCAGGTTTATCTGTAGTGGATTGGGACATTGGGTCTTTTTGAATTGAACTGTAGCACGATGCCTGGAGTTCCTCTCGAGTTTCATTTTGAGACTGCCTCCTATTGAGGTGTGATGGGAACGCTGGGATTCCTTCCCTGACGAAGAATGGAAATGGACCCTCATCTCGAGAAGTGGATGGAAAGCCGGGGCTCTTCTTGAGTTGTGGTGGGACATCAGTGTTCCTCTTGAGTGGAGACAAGTATGTCGGGGAACTTCTTAGGTTGCATCAAAGATTTCAAGGACCCTTTCGAGGCTCAAGAGGGAAGCTGGGATTTCTCTCGAGATCCTGAGGCGGAAAAGGAGGGGAGAATCTCCTGGGNGCCACAGCAGAGTCCAGGGATACCCTCAGGATGAATGCCGTTGGCAAACAAAAGAATGACACGGGGAGATGAGGGAAGGTAGGATTTCTCTCAAAACGCCACAGCAGAAAAGGGTCTCATTTTTCGGTGAGGGGATAATCTCCTGGTTTTTCTCGAGTTGTGGCAGGAAACATGGGGTTCCTCTCAAGTAACGATGGGGACCTCAGGGACCCACTCGTGTTGCCTCAGGAAAGTCCAGTTTCCATGCGAGTTGCGAGGGGCCTGTCTAGTCGGTGCAGGGGACTAGGTCCTCATCTGGAGTTGAGGCTGGAATGTCAGGTTTCCTCTCCAGTGCTGAAATGTATCTCGGAGTTCCTATGAAGTTTCCAAAGGGGAGTCAGGCCTCGTCGTGCTTATATATCTTGAGTTTTACATAATGGAAGATGCAGAGTCATTCAGGGTCAGCAGTCCTGACCCTTATCGATATAAGGCTTTCTTTCAGCATACTTTTACGTATACAAAAGTCTCAGGTGATTTAATTATCTTCTGGCCAGGAGGACTGTTAGCATTTTATGGAATTTTCCTTGATAAATATTAATCAACCAAAAAACTCATTTTCCCTTGAAGTGTTTTTCTTTAATCTGCACCACCCTCAAAGTACTAAATAATCTTTCATCCGTAGAGAACAAAAGTGCAGTGGGTTACAACAAAGAAAGTACTTATCTCAAAGATTTAACGTTGCTACTTGATTTTTTCTATGTACCAACTATATTAATTAATGCACTCCCAGGTGCACAACAAATAAAGATATGAAAACTTGGCAGCAAGTATTGGCTCAACAATGAAACCCTTAACCAGTTCTATTCTAATAATTTTTTAACGCCTCAAAAGGCTCTACATTCCTAGAATTTTTTAATCTTCCTGTTCCTCTCGTGATTGGGTTGGTTGAGGCCCTTTTCTACTGCGATGTCTCAAGAGAAATCCCACCTTCCCTCTTGAGCCTTGATAGTGTCCTTGACATCCTTGATACAACTCAAGAAGTTCCCCGACATATCCATCTCCATTCAAGAGGAACACCAAGTGTCTCTCCACAAGTCAAGAAGAGCCCCATTTTTTCCTCCTTATCTCGAGATGAGGATCCATTTCAGAGCTTTGTTAGGAAAGGAATCCCGGCGTTCCCATTGCACATCAAGAGGAGGCAGGTCTCAACTGGAAACTTGAGAGGATCTCTGTTGGGGTCCAGCCCCGGTGGATCCAGGGTAAACCGAAGTGGGGATGGTGTCGGCGTCTACAGTAAAATTGTTTAATTAAAGATATTGAGAGAGATTAGGGAAGAATAGTGTAGTAGGGAAATTAATGGAGAAAAAATGCTGAATATCTCGGTTTATGCGGAGAACCTATAAAACCCTGGGACAAGGCGTTTGCACCACTTTTGTAGGCCACAGGCATCTTCCCGGTCTCCTGGAAGAGTGGAGACACAAAGTGCCTCCTCGTTCAGATCTTAGAATCCCAGGCAAAATTTGTAGGCTTGGTGAGCTTCCACACTCCAGATGGAAATTCAGCCAGAAAAAAGAGACTGAGAAAACACAACACGGAGGAAATCAGTCTCTCCAGGAACTGGTCCTGTTTCTTTCTTTTCCAGGGCCACTTTTATACTTTAAGTCATACATAGATATATATGGGAAATACAAAGTCAAGCAGGGTCAGCAGTCCTGACCCTTATTGAAACCACGCTTTCTTTCTGCATTCCTTCCAATATACAAAGTTCTCAGGTGATTTACATCGTCTTCTGGCCAAGAGGCCTGCTAACATGTTATGACCCTTTCTGATGATGATTAGTCAACCAGAAAACTTATTTTCTCCAAAGGTGATTTTTCTTAAGTCAGGCACCACCGTCCGAAGGCACCAGATAAAGTTGCATTCCTACAGGGCAAAAGTTCAGTGGGCTATAATCAAGAAAAGAATTTACTTAGCCTAAGGTCTAACATGATTTATATTAAGGTTAATACTTATTTCTCCTATATGCTAGTTATATCAATTGATGTGTATAAGGGGCAAGGAATATGGAGGCTTAGCAGCAAATATTGTCTCAACAATGAAACCCTCCACCCAAATGATTTCTAACTAACTTGTTAATACTATAGTAATAATTTTCTAACTTCTCAAAAGAATCGGTATTTAGGGTTTTTATAGCATCTTGTGCCTCTCACGGTAGGGAGGCGGTGAACAATCACATGTGGCCAAACAAACCTGTCCAGCAGGCTAGAGAGTCAACAGAGGAGCTTGTGGACTGAAACACTCTTGTCATGCCCAGGAGATTTATTAACTGGAGCTCTAAGTTAGCTCCTTTTCAGAGAGAGGTGGTGGAGGATAGCCCCCTGTAATGTCAGAGTGTAGGTGAAAGCATAATGAAGTAAGGTAGGCAGACTCTGGTTTTGGGGGTAGATGCTCGAGAATGTCCAGGGGGACCCCAGAGGCCTGATCCCGCCTTGGCATATGTCAGGCCTATTTTCCTCATGAACATTGTCACGGGCTAGATTCCTCAGCCTGCTCACAGCAGAAACCCAAGGGTTGTGCCCACAATTCTAAAAGACCCTGATGTCTAAATCCACTCCAGATAAACCTGATTCCCCAGCACTGACTTGACTGTCACCAAGATTATCGACTCAGAACAATATGAGAGATACGACGGCTCTATGGCATATTGAGAGAAAGCCACAGATGCGTAAGTCAACTCAACAGGAAGCTTGACACTACTTTGACAGCTCGAGAGGAAAGCAGACTTGCATGTCTCCACATGAGACGAGGCCTGACTCCCTGTGGAAACTCCATAGGAACCCTGAGATCCAAGTCAGCACTGGAGAGGAACCCTGAAGTTCCTGCCTCAATTCCAGATGAGGACGTAGGCCCCGGCACCAACTGGAGAGGAATTCTGAGAGGCCCCTCACAGTTTGCATGGAGACTGGACCTTCCTGAGGAAACACGAGCAGGTCCCTGAAGTCCCCATCATAACTTGAGAGGAAGCCCAACATTCCTGCCAAATCTAGAGAAAAACCGGGAGATTCTCCTCTCAATGCGAGATGAGGCTCTTTTCCACAGTGGCATCTCGAGAGAAATCCCACCTTCCTCTTGTGCCTGTAAAAGGTGGTTTACATTACCTTATGACCAGGAGGCCTGTTAATATTTTATGGCATTTCTCCTTGATAAATGTTAGTCAACCAAAAAACTCATTTTCCCTTGAAGTGTTTTTCTTTAATCTGTATCACCCTCAAAGTACTAAATAAAGTTACATCCTTGTAGACGAAAGGTGCAGTGGGTTACAACAAAGAAAATACTAAACTCAAAGATCTAATGTTGCTACTTGTTTTTTCTATATACCAACTATATTAATTAATGCACTCCCGGGTACATAACAAATAAAGGATAAAAAAACCTGGCAGCAAGTATTGGCTCAACAATGAAACCCTTAACCAGTTCTATTCTAATGATTTCTTAACTCCTCAAAAGGCTCTACATTCCTAGACTTTCTTAAGCTTCTTGTGCCTATCGTGGTTGGGAGGCTGTAAACAATCATATGCATAATTGTAAAAGTCCAGATAAACCTGTCAGGCAAGTTAGAGGGCTATCAGATCGGTCTGAATTGAAACACTCCAATTAGGCCCAGGAGACTTATTAACTAGAGCTCTAAGTTAATTTTCTTTAGGGAAAGGTGGTCGGGGATAGCCCCTCGTTAATGTCAGATGTGATGGTGAGAGACATGAAATAATAAAACAGACTTCGGCGTAGATGCTAGGGCAGAGGACCTCTTGAGAGCTGACTCGCCTTGCTGTTTCAGGCTCTTCTGTATGACTTAGTCATGGGTGGGATATCCTGTACGAGCTCCTGGCATCGAGCCACAATTAAAAATGACCCCAATGACCCAGTCCACTCCAGATAAACCTGAATCACCTGCACTGATGTGACTGTCACCCCAGGGATCGACTCACAACATGATGGCTCATGTGAGAGCCCTGTGGCACCTTGAGAGAAAGCCACAGATACCTATGTCAACTCGACAGGAAGCCTGACACTACTGTTACCGCTCAAGAGGAAAGTGGACTTGCATGTCTCCACACGTGATGAGGCATGACTCCACTGCTGAAACTCCATAGGAACTCCAAGATCCATGTCAGCACTGGACAGGAAACCTGAGGTCCCAGCCTCAGCTCCAGATGAGGACTTAGGACCCGGCACCGACTGGAGAGGAATCCAGAGAGGCCCCTCGCAACTCGCATGAAAACTGGACTTTCCTGAGGCAACATGAGCAAGTCCCTGATGTCCCCGTCATAACTCAAGAGGAACCCCAAGTTTCCTGAGGCAATGCGAGAAAAACCAGGAAATTCTCCCCTCAATGCGAGATGAGGCCCTTTTCTGCTGTGGTGTCTCGAGAGAAATTCCACCTTCCCTCTTGAGCCTATAAAGGTCCTTGACACCCTTGATGCAAGAAGTCAAGAAGTTCCCCGACATACCTGTCTCCACTCGAGAGGAACAACGAGGGTCCCGCCACAACTCAAGAAGAGCTCCGTTTTCCCTTCTTATCTCGAGATGAGGGTCCATTTCCCTGCTTCATTGGGAAAGGACCCCTGCCGAGGGTCAGGCCCAGTGGATCCAGTGCAATTCCAAGCGGAGATGGAGTTGGCCATTGATTTAGACAAAGATAAGGAAAGAATGTTGTAGACAAGAAAATAGAGGAGAGAAAGATGCTGATATTCCTTGGTTTACTTAGAGAACCAATGAAACATTGAGACAAGAAGTTCACCCTGTTCACCGAGGCCACAGGTGCCCTCCTGGTCTCCTGAAGGAGTGAAGACGCAGAACGTCTACCCATTCAGGTCTTAGAAGCCCGGGCAGATAAGTGAACTCAGGGAGTCTCTATGCTCCAAGGTATCAGCATGGAAAAGAGAGTGAGAGGGAGAGAGAGAGAGAATGATTGACACGGGGAGACCAAGCTGCTTTGGTGAGTAAGGCCCAATAACTATTTTCAAAAGGACTTTTATACCTTTTCCACGCATGATGTTGTGTTCATTATCTTCTGGCCTTGGAGGCCTGTGAACATTTTAAGACCTTCTTTTGATAAAGGCTGCTCAGCCAGAAAACTTATTTTCCCTTGGAGTGTTTTTCTTTATATTTCTAATCTATGTCAGCCTCAGTTCAGTTCAGTTCAGTCATTCAGTCGTGTCTGACTCTTTGCGACCCCATGAATCGCAGCATGCCAGGCCTCCCTGTTCATTACCATCTCTCGGAGTTCACTCAGACTCATGTCCATTGAGTCAGTGATGCCATCCAACCATCTCATCCTTGGTCGTCCCCTTCTCCTCCTGCCCCTAATCCCTCCCAGCATCAAAATCTTTTCCAATGAGTCAACTTTTCTCATGAGGTGGCAAAAGTACTGGAGCTTCAGCTTTAGCATCATTCCTTCCAAAGAAATCCCAGGGCTGATCTCCTTCAAAATGGACTGGTTGGATCTCCTTGCAGTCCAAGGGACTCCCAAGAGTCTTCTCCAAAACCGCAGTTCAAAAGCATCAATTCTTCAGCGCTCAACCTTCTTCACAGTCCAACTCTCACATCCATACATGACCACAGGAAAAACAATAGCCTTGACTAGACGGACCTTAGTTGGCAAAGTAATGTCTCTGCTTTTTTTTTTTAATTATTTTTTTTTTTTTACTTTATTTTACTTTACACTTTTGAATATACTATCTAGGTTGCTCATAACTTTTCTTCCAAGGACTAAGCGTCTTTTAATTTCATGGCTGCAGTCACCATCTGCAGTGATTTTGGAGCCCCCCAAAATAAAGTCTGACACTGTTTCCACGGTTTCCCCGTCTATTTCCCATGAAGTGATGGGAGCAGATGCCATGATCTTCGTTTTCTGAATGTTGAGCTTTAAGCCAACTTTTTCACTCTCCNCATCTATTTCCCATGAAGTGATGGGACCAGATGCCATGATCTTCATTTTCTGAATATTGAGCTTTAAGCCAACTTTTTCACTCTCCTCTTTCACTTTCATCAAGAGGCTTTTTAGCTCCTCTTCACTTTCTGCCATAAGGGTGGTGTCATCTGCATATCTGAGCTTATTGATATTTCTCCCGGCAATCTTGATTCCAGCTTGTGTTTCTTCTGGTCCAGCATTTCTCATGACGTACTCTGCATATAAGTTAAATAAGCAGGGTGACAATATACAGCCTTGACATACTCCTTTTCCTATTTGGAACCAGTCTGTTGTGCCATGTCCAGTTCCAGAAAGTATCAAACAAAGTCACATTTCATGAAACAAAGGTGCAGCGAGTTACAACAAAGAAAGAACCCATTAGCTCAAAGGTCTGATGTGGTTAGCCTCAAGGCTACATTTGTTTTTTGTTACATTCTAACTATGTTAACAAATGTACTCCCAGGTGCACAGTGGATAAGAGATATGGGAACTTAGCAACAAGCATTGGCCCAATAATAAAATCCTACACTAGCTCTACTCTAATAACTTTTAACTCTTTGAAAGGCTCTATGTTTGAGGCTTCCCATGCCTCTCACAGTTGGGGGGCTGTAAATAATCACATGCATAGTTGTAAAAGTCTGGGTAAGGCAAGTTAGAGAGCCATTTGAGGGTTTGAGCGAAACATTCCTTTTATATGCAGGAGGCTGTTAACTGGAGCTCTAAGTTAACTTTTTCCAGAGAAAGGTGATCAAGGATAGCCCCCCTGTAAGGTCAGAAGAATAGGTGGAAAGCATAATGCAGTAAGGCAGGGAGGCTCTGGTTTGGGGGTAGATATTCGAGAAAATTCAGCAAGTCTCCCTTAAAGCCAGACTCACCTTTGCCAGTCAGACCACTTAACCTCATGACCTTTGCAATGGGTGGGATTCCCCATGCTGGCTCCCGGCAAATGCCAGCATTCTGATCGCACGTCAAGTGGAGGTGGTCTTAACTGGAAAGTCGAGAGGAACTCCAGAGGCCCTGCCACCATTCCAAAAGACCCCGATGTCCCAATACCATACAGATACACCTGATTCCCCTGCACTGACTCGACTGTCACCCCAAGTATTGACTCAAAATATGATGGCAAGTGTGACAGCCCTGTGAGCAAGCCACATATCTTGATGTCAACTCGACAGGAAGCCTGACACTACTGTTACAGCTCGAGAGGAAAACGGACTTGCACGTCTCCACACGAGATGAGGCCTGACTCCCCTGTTGAAACTCCATAGGAACCCCGAGATCCATGTCAGCTCTGGAGAGGAACCCTGCGGTGTCAGTGTCAACTCCAGATGAGGACCTATGCCCTGGCATCGACTGGAGGGGAACCCCAAGAAGCCCCTCACACCTCTCATGGAGACTTGACTTTCCTGAGCCCACCCGCATGGGTCCCTGTGGTCCCAGACATAACTTTAGAGGAACCCCAAGGTTCCTGCTGCCACTTGGAAAAACAACAACAACAACAACAACAACAACAACAAGAGATTCTCCCCTGAATGCAAGATGAGATCCTTTAATGCTGTGGAGTCTGGAGAGAAATCCTACCTTCCCTCTTGAACCTCGAAAGGGTCCTTGACACTCTTGACACAACTCAAGGTAACCGACATACCTATCTCCACTTGAGAGGAGCATCAAGGGTCCCACCACAACTGAAGAAGAGCCCCGTTTTACCCTCCTCATCTCGAGATGTGGGTCCTTTTCCCTTCTTCTTTGGGAAAGGAATCCCTGCGTTCCTGTCACACCCCAAGAAGAGGCGGTCTCAACTTGAATCTCCAGAGGAACTCCAGGGGTCGTGCCACAATTCCAAAAGACCCCTATTTCTCAATTTGCTCCAGATACACCATATTCCCCCGCACTGACTACACTGTCACCAAGAGTATTGACTCAAAACACGATGGGGCAGGTGTGACAGCCCTGTGGCACCTCGAGAAAAAGCCACAGATCCCTATGTCAACTCGACAGGAAGCCTGACACTGCCATGAGAGCTTGAGAGCAAAGCGGACTTGCATGTCTCCACACGAGATGAGCCCTGACACCCCTGTTGAAACTCCATAGGAACCCCGACATCCATATCAGCAATGGAGAGGAAGCCTGAGCTTCCAGCCTCAAGTCCAGATGAGGACTTAGGCCTGGAACCGACTGGAGAGTAATTTGAGAGGCCCCTCGCAACTCACATGGAGACTGGACTTTCCTGAGGCAACACGAGCGGGTCCCTGAGGTCCCCATCATAACTCGAGAGGAACACCAAGGTTCTTCTTGCAACTCGAGAAAAACCAGGAGATTCTCGCCTCAATGTGAGATGAGGCTCTTTTCGACTACGGCGTTTTGAGAGAAATCCCACCTTCGCTCTTGAGCCTCAAAAGGGTTCTTGACAACCTTGATGCAACTCAAGAAGTTCCCTGATATACCAGTCTCAACTTGAGAGGAACATTGAGTGTCCTGCCATGATTCAAGAAGAGTCCCGTTTTCCCCTCCTCATCTTGAGATGAGGGTCCATTTCCCTGCTTCGTTGGGAAAGGAATCCTATAGTCTATGGGGTCGCACTCCCTTTGCTGCCCCCCCAGTGGAGGTCTGAAAGGGAGACTGGAAGGTCACCTTGAGTGAGGAAGCTGCTGAGCCTAGGTTTTGAGAGCACTGGCTCCTGCTGTGGTCCCGAAGCTCCACCTGAGACCAGAGGGAAGACGTCTGCCTGTGAGTCTTCCTGCTTATCTGTGAGCTTGTGGAACCACGCTGGTTTTTCTGTCCAGCGGGCTAAGTGGAGACCCTGCAAAAGCAAGTGTGTGGGTTTTGGCTGGCTTCAGGAAGGAAACGCCAGATGGCACTGGGAAACTCCAGTCTAATCTGGGTTCAGGGGATATCTCTTGAAAGTGAAGGGACAAGTCCTTCTGTCATGTCCGACTGTTTGAGACCCCATCGACTATAGGATCCATGGAATTCTGCAGGCAAGAATACTGGAGTGGGCAGCCTTTCCCTTCTCCAGGGGAATCTTCCAAACCCAGGGGTCGAACCCAGGTCTCTGCATGCAGGCAGATTTTTTACCGGCTGAGCCAGAGAGGCCCAAGAATATTGGACTGGGTAGACTGAGCTTTCTGCAGCAGATCAGGATTTCCTGACCCAGGAATCAAACTGGGCTCTCCTGAAGTGCAGAAGGATACTTCACCAGCTGAGGTATCAGAGAAGCCCAATATCTCTTAAGACCATCTACTAATTGTAGGATTACCCTAAAGAGTCATCACAGGTTTAAGGTAGCAATTGATGTCCTTATTCTAGAGGACAAAACTGGGGCTCTAGAAGGGGGTAACTCAGCTATAGCAAGGAAGTGTGTACCCCGACAAACCCTGCAGTTCCTGCTGTTAGAACTCAGGGGGGCCACATGGTGAAGCTTGTCCATGTAACAGGGGCTAAGGCACACAGCCCACACTGGGTACTGTGGGGACCTGACTTCGTAACTGCCGTCTGACAGCTCAGAGACTCACAAAATCAGTTTACACTGAAGAAAGGAATGGCACCTCCCTTCATCCACCTTACCACAACCTCTGGGTCCTCCCACACCCTGCTCCCTTTCTCTTGCTTTCTGAGGAAATTAGAGTCATGCTCATGTGACCACATTGGCTGTCCAGTGTTCACAGGCTTCCACTGGAGCTGCTAAAGGAGAGGCCAAGAGTCTTTGGCCCCGGGTATCTCTCTTTTCTTTGCACCATCGAGGCCCTCCTCCACACTTGCACATGAGAGGCCTTTTCTGAGACATGCAGGGACCCTCCTTCAGTTTGCAACATGTTGTATCCACTGCTGTCCTTTCAATGCCTCCCTTGAAACTCAGCTCATGTGCTCTTTGCCTGCATAGTGGCCCACCTGGCTGCCATGGGAGCTGACTGTGAATCCAAATCTCAGATCTGACAGCTGGGAATCTGTGTATAAAGGACCTGATTATTCACACTGTAAAGGCTGAAGTAGGCTCCAGGGGTCTAGAACTAGGGTGTGGGCCAAAGTGACTCCACAGGCATTTGGATGCCAGGGGAAGCTTCTGGCTCTAGTGGGGATGGGGCGAGTTTCTTGAGGTTCTGAAGGACCACTGTGTGCAGGTTCACAGTGGATAGAGAAGAGAAGGTGGAGTCTAACCTGGAGGTGGTCGCAGCTCTTGGCTGAGCCAGCTGCCTTCCTGAGGGTGTGATGTGGGGCAGAGGAAGAGACTCAGGTCTTCTCCCTCATGTGGTACCCGGGACATGTTGACACCAGACTAAACACTTACATGGTGAAGACCATTGCTGCTGTCTGCAAATGGTTTACACTGGCATCTGAGAGGTCAGGCCATCTTGAAACTACACTGGCCATGGGCATGGCCTGTCCACCCTCACATGCTTCTTCTCTTCCTTTCTGAACATTCATTTCCAAGAGGGTTTTTGGGCCATAGGATGTTGGGTCTTCTCTAGCTCAGTGAGGAACGTTTTTTGGTCGTTGGTGTTGTTCATTTTCCAGCTCTCTCTTTTGGCTTCTTCCATGAATTTGTTTGTGGAACAGGAAGAGCTCCACATCTCCCTTCTGGCTGAGATGTCACATTTACAACAGCAATGCCTACCTGGAATGTTTGGACCATATTTGCCGAAAGGAATTGGTTTTGCAGATGACATCCTGAAAGTACCTACATTGTCCTTTCAGTTACCCAAAGGCTATTTCAAATGAAATAAAAACAAGAATTCTCAAGCTTACAATATGTGGAGAGTCAGAAAAATACCCTGGATAATGGAAAAGTTATCCATTCCAGTTTTCTGGCTAGATAACTCCATGGACTGTAAAAACCATGGGACTGCAAAGAGTCTAACAAGACTAAGCACCTATAACGTTCCCTTTCTATCAGAAAAAAATCTATTTTTCTATCATTTTAGTGATTGGCATTGATTGTGGACACCCAAAGAATGGGAAGAAGTGGAGAAAGAAGAAGACTAAATGTTGTCAGGTGGGGGAGGGAAGAATAGAGAGTGCTTGACATGAATCCAGGCTTTGCTGGGAAGTGGGGGGATAGAATGAGAAGGTGCGAATGTAGACATTGGTGATGGTTACACAGCACTGTGAAGGCTTTAATATTCCCAAATTGCATCAATTAAAGTACAATTTTTAAAGAGAAACTTAACAGAAAAAAAATATATAAATCCATAGAAAAATAAAACATCACAAAAAGCTACACACACACCAGACATAAATAAGCTCAGGGGAAGGGCACTCAATCTGCCCTGGGGATCCAGTTGGGGATCGAGTTGATGGCATCCACGGGAATCAGGCAGGGACAGAGGCTGCAGAGCCAACTGCTCACCTGGACGAGGTGTTTCCAGAAAGGGCTCCAGGTCTCTGTCCAGAGCAGGGGCTCATTCTCCCCACAGGGGTAGGTCAGTCATCGTGGGCATCTGGGTCATGGGCAGGAGCCAGGGCAGGCTTTCCCTGCAGAGGTGGTGACTCATCCTCTGACTCGGGTTCTCCTGCCAGAGCCCGAGCAGGTACAGGTACAGGTGGAGGTGGATGTTCTTGCTGAGGGGGTGGGACATTTGTGCCTGTGGCTGGGGGTCCTGCAGGCACAGAGGTCCGATATGCCCAGTGTGCTGGCCAGTACCCAGCTGGCCTGGTGTCTTTAGGAAGGGAAGTCTCAGGTCTCGATCTCCCCTCAGTGGATCCCTGGGTCCTGCACCTGTAGCACCCATTGCTGTAGGGACAGGACTTGGAAGTGGAGTCTGGTTGTAATGAGAGGCCAGTGCTAGAGCTGTGAGAGAAGAGAAGGTTACCCATCACCAGCATTTTGATTTGTGTATATGGGGACAGAAAGCTCCCCAGAGAATCACAAAGAATGCCCAGCATAGGTTGCACTCTGACTCCAGTGTGAAAGATGGGTGGTGTGAGGCCAGCCTTTGTTCCAGGCCCAGATCCAGCTCTGGGGGACTCCTCCCTGTGTAGCTCAGCACCCACTCCCCACACACTCACATGCACAGCCCCAGCCCCCTCACCTCTGTGCTCTATCATGCTGGACTCCAGGTCCTCCTGCTGCCTCAGAGGCAGGGGTTCTCGGGGCTCAGGGTCAGAGCCGGGTGTGCTGAGCTCCATGGCAGCCTGAGACTGGGCCCCGGGGTGTGTCCTGGGTGGTGTGTGTGGAGCAGGCCTTCCCTGCTTCCTCTTCATTCCCAGTTGGGCTGATCCCTCCATGGGCATGCTCACCTGGAGCCTACACTAGGCCTCACGGGCAGAGGGGGGGTGATCTGATGCCTCCCTCGGGGAGATGAATGGGGTGCCCCCCTCATCGGCCACATCAACTGGGAAGCTCTGAAATGACACTGACCGTCAGCCAGCCCTGCCTGGAGTTTACTGAGCTGGGCCTGAACAGTATGGCGGCTGCTTCTGCCCGCTCAAAATTCTGCTGCCAGCTGAAACATGTTTCTGCTCAGGTACCCACCCTGGACGAAGGAGACGCCCCTGAGGGTGTGGGGCCTTTCTGGGCAGCTGGTGTTGTCTGGACTCTCCCCATCCCACCCAGCCTGCTCTCCCCTGGGGTGTGGACACAATCAGCCCACAGACTTCTGAGCCACCTCCGCAGGGGCTTGCTTGAGGCAGAGATATCCCAGGAAACCCCCATCCACACACACAGGGAAAGGACTCAGAGTTACCCGGGTGGGATGGGACAGGGGACCTGGCCCGGGATGGAGCTCCCGTGTTACCTTTCTGTTCCTTTGGGCAAAGGGCCAGAGGCCTCTCAGGGGGGTCCTGAGGCAGCACTGACTGCATTTCCACGCACCCTGCTGGTGAGTTCTCCCGAGTCCCAGGCCTCTGGAAAGGGGCAAACAGCAAAACATCTTGGCTGCCTGCAAACTGGCTGGGGGCTCCTCTCTGCTGTGAGGCCTGGAGATCTGGTTTCCATGTTCTGTTGCGTTCTGTTTCCAGGAAGTAACGTCATTTCCTGGGTTCCTTGCCGAGGTCCCTTACACAAAGCTCCCCAAGCGAACCTCTGTGTTTCTGTCTGTTCAGCCACTCCCTTAGGCCATGTGCAGGCACAGTGACACCCACACCGCTCACCCCACAGCTTTGGCAGGCCTGGGTGCAGCCAGGGCCTGAGCTCTGAGGACATAGCTCTTTCAGACAGGCTCCTTCACTCATCTATGATGTGGCTCTTGACAAGCCATATGCCCCTCAGGATTTCCCTAGTCTCTGCATCTGCAGAGTGGGGTCATTCTCTCTTCTACTGCCTTGATCTGTCGGCCTACAACACCTACATGCCTTTCAACCTGGGGCTAGTATCACATGGAGCTTGTGCCCTGGGACTTCCCCAAAGCAAGATTCAATACATGGCTGACCTAGCACAGAATGGGGCAGAAACAGGCCTGGATGGGTTCTGGGACCTAGGAAAAGGTCAGGAAAATTGTCAGGAAGNGGGGCTAGTATCACATGGAGCTTGTGCCCTGGGACTTCCCCAAAGCAAGATTCAATACATGGCTGACCTAGCACAGAATGGGGCAGAAACAGGCCTGGATGGGTTCTGGGACCTAGGAAAAGGTCAGGAAAATTGTCAGGAAGTCAGACACTACTTTTGCAGCTCAGGAAGAAAGTGGGCGTCCTTGTCTCCACACAATATGAGGCCTGACTCCCCTGTTGAAACTCCATAGGAACCCCGAGATCCATGTCAGCAGTGGATAGGAATCCTGAGGTTACAGCCTCTAGTCTAGATGAAGACCTAGGCCTCTGCACTGACTGAAGAGGAATCCCAAGAGGCCCCTCGCAATTCACATGGAGACTTGACTTTCCTGAGGCAACACGAGCAGGTCCCTGAGGTCCCCATCATAACTTGAGAGGAACCCCAAGTTTCCTGCTGCAACTGGAGAAAACCAGGATATTCTCCCCTCAACGTGAGATAAGGCCCGTTTCCACTGAATCATCTCCAGAGAAATCCCATCTTCCCTCTTGAGCCTCAAATGGGTCCTTGACACCCTTTTTGCAACTTAAGAAATTCCCTGATATACCTGTCCCCTCTCGAGAGGAACACCGAGGGTCCTGCCACAACTCAAGAAGAGCCCTGTTTTCCCTCCTCATCTCGAGATGAGGGTCCATTTCCCTGCGTCGTGGGGAAAGGAATCCAGGCATTCCCCTTGCACCTCAGGAGGAGTCGGTCTCTACTTGAACCTCGAGAGGATTTCCAGGGGTCCTTCTACAGTTCAAAAAGACCCCAATGTCCCAATCCACTCCAAGTAAACCTGATTCCCCTGTACCGAGTATACTGTCACCCCGAGTATCACCTCAAAACGGATGGGAGTTGTGACAGCCCTGTGGCACCTCGAGAGAAAGCCACAGATCCCTATGTCAACTTGAAGGAAGCCTGACACTATTTTGACAGCTCGAGAGGCAAGCAGACTTCCATGTCTCTGCAAGAGATGAGGCCTGACTCCCCTGTTGAAACTCCATAGGAACCCTGAAATCCATGTCAGCACTAGAGAGGAAACCTGAGGTTGCAGCCTCAGCTCCAGATGAGGACCTAGGACCCGGCACCGACTGGAGAGGAATCCCAAGAGGCCCCTCCCAACTTGCATGGAGACTGGACTTCCCTGAGGCAACACGAGCGGGTCCCCGAGGTCCCCATTGTAACTCAAGAGGAAACCCAAGTTTGTTGCCGCAACTCGAGAAAAACCAGGATATTCTCCCCTCAAACCGAGATGAGGCCCTTTTCTGCTGTGGTGTCTCAAGAGAAATCCTACCTTCCCTCTTGAGCCTTGAAAGGGTCCTTGACACCCTTGATGCAACTCAAGAAATTCCCTGATATAAACTTCGCCACTCCAGAGGAACACTGAGAGTCCTGCCACAACTCAAGAAGAGCCCCATTTTTCCCTCCTCATATCGAGATGAGATACCATTTCCCTTCTCATAGGGAAAAGAATCCCGTCACTCCCATCGCATCTCAAGTGTAGGCCATCTCAATTTAACCTCAAGAGGAACTCCAGGGGTCGTGCCACAATTCAAAAAGACCCCATTGTCCCAATCAACTCCAGATAAACCTGATTCTCTGGCATTGACTCGACTGTCACCCCAAGTATCGACTCATAACACCGAGGGTCCTGCCACAACTCAAGAAGAGCCGATGTCAGGTTTGAAAGCCCTGTGGCTCCTCAAAAGTATGCCACAGATCCCTATTTCAACTAGACAGGAAGCCTGGCACTACTTTCACAGCTTGAAAGGAAAGGGCACTTTCTTGTCTTCACACGAGATGAGGCCTGACACCCCTGTTGAAACTCTATAGGAACGCTGAGACCCATGGCAGCACTGGAGAGGAACACTGAGGTTACTGCCTCAACTCAAGATGAGGACCTAGGCCCCTGCATAGACTGGCGAGGAATCCTGAGAGACCCCTCGCAACTTGCATGGAGACTTGATTTTCCTGAGGCAACATGAGAGGTTCCTGGAGGTCCCCATCATAACTCAAGAGGAACTCCCAGTTTCCTGCCACAACCCGAGGAAAAAAGAGGAGATTCTCCCCTCAATGTGAGATGAGCCACTTTTACACTGCAGTGTCTCTAGAAAATCCCACCTTCCCACTTGAGCCTTGAAAGGGTGCTTGACACCCTTGATGCAACTCAAGAAGTTCCATGACAAACCCGTCTCCACTCGAGAGGAACACTGAGGGTCCCACCACAAATCAAGAAGAGCCCCATTTTTTCCCTCCTCATCTCGAGATGAGGGTCCATTTCCCTTCTTAGTCGAGAAAGGAATCCCGGCATTCCCAATCAAATTGAAACTCGAGAGGAACTCCAGGGGTCGTGTCACAATTCAAAAAGACCCTGATGTCCTAGTCTACTCCAGATCAAACTGATTTCCTATCAGTGTCTCGACTGTCATCCCAATTATCGACTCAAAACAAGATGGGAATTGTGACAGCCCTGTGGCACCTAGATAGGAAGCCACAGATCCATATGTCAATTCGACAGGAAGCCTGACACTACATTTACAGCTCGAGAGGCAAGTGGACTTCCATGACTCCGAAAGAGACGAGGCCTGACACCCATGTTGAAACTCAATAGGAACCCCGAGATCCATATCAGCACTGGAGAGGAATCCTGAGGTTCCAGCCTCAACTCAAGATGAGGACATAGGCCACTGCACCAACTGGAGAGGAATCCCGAGAGGCCCCTCACAACTCGCATGGAGACTTGACTTTCCTGAGGCAACAAAATCGGGTCCCTGAGGTCCCTGTTGGAACTCGAGAGGAACTCCAAGTTTCCTGCTGCAACTCGAGAAAAACCAGGAGGATTCTACCCTCAGCGCGAGATGAGGCCCTTTTCTGCTGAAGCATCTCGAGAGAAATCTAACCTTCCCATTTGAGCCTCAAAAGCGTCCTTGACATCAGTGAAGCAACTCAAGAAGATCCCTGATAAACATGTCCACAGGAGAGAAGAACACCGAGTGTCCCGCCACAACTCAAGAAGAGCCCCATTTTCCCCTCCTCATCTCGAGATGAGGGTCCATTTCTCTGCTTCGTCAGGAAAGGAATCCTGGCACTCCTGTCACACCTCAAGAGGGACAGTCTCAACTTGAAACTCAATAGGAACTCCAGGGATCGTGCCACAATTCCAAAAGACCCCCATGTCCCAATCCACTCCAGATAAACCTGATTCCCCTGCACTGACTCAACTCTCACCCCAACTATTGACTCAAAACACGATGGGAGTTGTGACAGCCCTGTGGCACTTCGAGAGAAAGCCACAGACCCATATGTCAACTCGACAGGAAGCCTGATACTATTTTGACAGGTCGAGAGGCAAGCGGACTTCCATGTCTCCTAATGAGACGAGGTCTGATTCTCCTGTTGAAACTCCTTAGGAACCCTGAGATCCATGTCAGCACTGGAGAGGAATCCTGATGTTCCGGCCTCAGCTCCAAATGAGGACCTAGGACCAGTCACTGACTGGATAGGAATCCCGAGAGGCCCCTCGCAAGTTGCATGCAGACTAGACTTTCTGGAGGCAACACGAGAGGGTCCTTGAGGTCCCCGTCATAACTCAAGAGGAACCCCAAGATTCCTGACACAACTGTAGAAAATCCAGGAGATTCTCCCCTCAACGCGAGATGATGCCTTTTTCCACTGAAGCGTCTCGAGAGAAATCCCACCTTCCCTCTGGAACCTCACAAGGGCCCTTGACACCCTTGATGCAACTCAAGAAGATGCTGACATACCCGTCTCCACTTGGGAGGAACACCGAGTGTCCCACCACGACTCAAGAAGGGTTCCGTTTTTCCCTGCTCATCTTGAGATGAGGGTCCATTTCTCTGCTTCGTAGGGAAAGGAATCCCAGTGTTCCCATCACATCTCAAGAGGAGGCGGTCTCAACTTTAACCTCGAGAGGAAATACAGGGGTCATGCCACAATACCAAAAGTCCTGATGTCCCAATCCACTCCAGATAAACCTGACTCCCCAGCACTGACTTGAGTGTCACACCAAGTGTCAACTCAAAACACGATGTCAGGTGTGACAGACCTGTGGCACCTTGAGAGAAAGCTACAGATACCTATTTCAACTCGACAGGAAGTCTGACACTACTTTTAGAGCTCAAGAGGAAAGAGGACTTCCTAGTCTCCACATAAGAAGAGGCCTGACTCCCCTATTGAAACTCCATAGGAACCCCGAGATCCATGTCAGCCCTGGAGAGGAACCCTGAGGTTCCAGCCTCAACTTGAGATGAGAACCTAGGCCCCTGAACTGCCTGGAGAGGAATCCCGAGAGGCCCCTCTCAAGTCGCATGGAGATTTGACTTCCCTGAGGCAACACGTGAGGCTCCCTGAATTCCACAGGGTAACTGGAGAAGAATCCCAAGCCTCCTGCTCCAACTCGACAAAATCCAGGAGATTCCCCCGTCCTTGCAACATGGGGCCATTTGTTCCTGCAGTGCCTAGAGAGCAATCCCGAGTGCCCTCTCCAATCTCGAGATGAGGCTTGACTCCCATCATGCAGTTAAAGGGGGCCCAGAGATTCCCGTCACACCTCAAGTGGAAACCCAAGTCTCCAGCCACAATTTGAGAAAAGCCCTGTTTCCCCCATCTCATGTGGAGATGAGAGCCCATTCCCTGCTTCAACTCAAGAGGAATCCCAACTTCCCCTTGCATGACCAGAGGAGGCCTGCTTCACCTATCGATCTTGAGTGGAACCCTGCAGATCCTGCTGCAGGGAAAAAGGACACCAAGTTCCCACTCAACTTGAGATAAGTCCTGAATCCCCTGCATCAGTTCCAATGGAACACCGAGGATACCCTCACAACATGATGGGAGGCCTGACTCCCCTGCTTATCCTCTTGTAAAAGCCCAGATTCCCTGCCTGAACTCGACAGGAGGCCTGACACCCCCCTGACACCTCGAGAGGAAAGCAGAGTTCCATGCTCTGACACCAGACGAGGTCTGACTCCCTTAAGTGAACCTTGAGAGGAAGCCCGAGATCCCTGTCACCACTGGACAGGAGCACTGAGTTGACGAACAGAACTCTTGACACAGCCCCATTCCCCAGTGGTGAATGGAGAGGAATCCGACATGCCCCTTGCAACACGGAAAGAGAACTGACTTCTCAGAGGCAACACAAGCAGGTCCGTGAGGTCCCCGTCACAACTCGAGAGGAACCCCAAGCTTCCCGCTGGAATTTGAGAAAAATCAGGAGATTTTCCACTCAGTGCGAGATGAGGCCCTTTCCCAGAACAGTGTCTAGATAGGAATACCAAATTCCCTCTTGAAATGCAAAAGTGTATTTGACACCATTTATGTAACTTAGGGTGACAGTATTCTCACCCTGCTTATTTAACTTATGTGCAGAGTACATCATGAGAAATGCTGGGCTGGAAGATGCACAAACTGGAATCAAGATTGCCTGGAGAAATATCAATAACCTCAGATATGCAGATGATACCACCCTTATGACAGAAAGNAGGAGGAGAAGGGGATGACAGAGGATGAGATGGTTGGATGGCATCACCGACTCCATGGACATGAGTTTGACCAAATTTCAGGAGTTGGTGATGGACAGAGAAGGCTGGCATGCTCTAGTCTATGGGGTCCAAAGAGTCAGACACAACTGAGCAACTGAACTGACCTGAAATTCCTAAAAAGTGAAATAGCAGCTTAAAATACATTTTCTAAATCTTCTAGTATAAGCTGGCAATTTGCCACTTTACACACCACTAACCTTCTTACATTACTTTTTAAATTAGCTGAGACTAACAGACGCTTCTGTGAATTGAAACAAATGACCTGTCTACAATGCTTACGAAAACAACACATTATCCGGTCATAAGGGGCCCATGAAAACTATGCCTGTATAAATAAGCAAAAGGCACCTGGGCGGTGGAAAGAGCAATGGTCGGGCTCCACCATTACCAACTGTGTGACCTTGGACAGGTTGCAGTTTTCTCAACCACCCACTGAAGGTCTCGGTGTCCTCATTTTCAGAGGATACACTATTTCATAAACACACTGCATGTGGAGGATACACATTATGACAGAAAGAGGCTGGCACTGGTGACTGCGGTGTTTTGAAGTGCTCCAGCACTGTGAACAAAGCACAGGCTCTGGGAATCTGATCAGCAGAGATTTAACCCCTCCCTGGCTCTGTGGTAACCCAGGTTCAATCCCTGGGTCGGGAAGATCCCCTGGAGAAGGAAATGGCAACCCACTCCAGTATTCTNGTGCTCCAGCACTGTGAACAAAGCACAGGCTCTGGGAATCTGATCAGCAGAGATTTAACCCCTCCCTGGCTCTGTGGTAACCCAGGTTCAATCCCTGGGTCGGGAAGATCCCCTGGAGAAGGAAATGGCAACCCACTCCAGTATTCTTGCCTGGGAAATCCCAAGGACAGAGGAGCCTGGCCACTTATAGTCCACTCAACTGAGCACACAAACTTCTGGTAATCTACTTCAGTGGATCTTAGGCAAATTGTTACCTCTGAGACTTCTCTTCGCACTCAGTAAAACAGTCACCTCATATGCCCACTGAGATGATTAAATTATGAAAAGCTTCTGGCACATAGTAGGTACTATGTCTATTCAAGGTGTGCTTGCTTTAATGTATTTCACACTCACAAAGAGCCAGAAGATACAAGGTCGAATGGAGAGCACCCACTGGTCTTAGCTCTGCGCCCGCTGGCTGGGGGAATGGGTTGAGTGCAAAGCTGAGAAGGCTGGGGGGTCTGCACTGCGGTGCTGAGATGAGGGGGCAAGTGAGAGATTCTGAAAGGGCTCCTGCTCACATATGGAAGCTGACGTGCAGCTTCCTGGAGTCCTCAGACCACGGGCCATCCGGACACCTTTCAGCAGAGAGGAAGCCAGGACACAAGACTGCCCCTGGGACTCATTTTGGCCTCAGGTGATACTCAGAAGGCTCAGCAGTGACTGAGTAGGACTGGCCTGGGGACCACAGTGCCTTAGAGCTCTGCTTCGATTCCAAGACCCATACACCCCTCCCGCAGCACCCCCAGCTTGCACAACAGTCAAGCATTCTTGACTAGCAACAAGGACCTACTGTATAGCACAGAGAACTAGATATCTCATAATAACTTCATTGGAAAAGACCCTGATGCTGGGAAAGATTGAGGGCAGGAGGAGAAGGGGGCGACAGAGGATGAGANAGGATGAGATGGCTGGATGGCATCACTGACTCGATGGACGTGAGTCTGAGTGAGCTCTGGGAGTTGGTGACGGACAGGGAGGCCTGGCGAGTTGTGATTCATGGGGTCATAAAAAGTCGGACATGACTGAGCGACTGAACTGAACTGGACTGAATTGATGCAACTTAAGAAATCCACCGAGATATGTGTCCCCACTTGGGAGGAACACCGAGTTTCATGCTGCAACTCAAAAAGACCCATGTTCTCCCCCTACTCAACTGAAGATGAGGGTTTATTCCCCTGCTTCGTGGGGAAAGGAATCCCGACTTTGCTCTTGCACCTCAAGAGGAGGCCAGATTCACCTTGAAACTCTAGCGCATCCCTGAGACTCGTGCCTTTTTGAAAAGACACTGATGTTGCCATCCACTCCAGATAAGCCCAATTCCCGTGCACTGACTCGACTGTAATCCCGAGTATAGACTCAAAATACGATGGCAGGTGTGACAGCCCAGTGGCACCACGAGAGAAAGCCACAGATCCCTATGTCAACTCGACATGAAGCCTGACACTACTGTTAAAGCTCAAGAGGAAAGTGGACTTGCATGTCTCCATATGAGACGAGGCCTGACTTTCCTGTTGGAACTCCACAGGAACCCCAAGATCCATGTCAGCACTAGAGAGGAAACTTGAGGTTTTGGCATCAAATCCAGATGAGGACCTCGGCACCAGCACTGACTGGAGAGGAAACCTGAGAGGCCCCTCGCAACTCGCATGGAGACTGGACTTTCCTGAGGCAACATGAGCGGGTCACTGAGGTCCCCATTGTAACTCAAGAGGAACCCCAAATTTCCTGCTGCAACTTGAGAAAAACCAGGAGATTCTCCCCTCAATGCAAGATGAAGCCCTTTTCCACTGTGGCGTCTTGAGAAAAATCCCACCTTCCCTCTTGAGCCACGAAAGGGTCCTTGACACACTTGAGGCAACTCAAAAAGTTCCCCAACATACCCATCTCCACTCGAGAGGAACAGCAAATGTCCCGCCACAAGTCAAGAAAAGCCCTGTTTTCCCTCCTCATTTCGAGATAAGGGTCCATTTCCTTGCTTCTTTGGGAAAGAAATCCCGGTGTAGGTATAGGGATCTGTGTCTCTCTCAAGGTGAGATAGGGCTGTCACAACTGCTATCATGTTTTGAGTTGATGCTCAGGGTGACAGTTGAGTCCGTGCAGGGGAATCAAGTGTATCTGGGGTGGATTGGTACATCGGGGTCCTTTGGGATGGTGGCATGATCCCTGGAGTTCCTCTCCAGTTCCACATTGAGACTGCATCCTCTTGAGGTGAGAAGGGAGCACCGGGATTCCTTTCCCGATGAAGCAGGGAAATGGACCCTCATCTCGAGATGAGGAGGGTAAAATGGGGCTCTTCTTGAGTTGTGGCGGGACCCTCGGTGTTCCTCTTGAGTGGAGATGGGTATGTCAGGGAACTTCTTGAGTTGCATCAGGGGTGTCAAGGACCCTTTGGAAGCTCAAGAGGGAAGGTGGGATTTTCTTGAGACGCCACAGTGGAAAAGGGCCTCATCTTGCATTGAGGGGAGAATCTCCTGGTTTTTCTCGAGTTGTGGCAGGAAANTTGAGTTGCATCAGGGGTGTCAAGGACCCTTTGGAAGCTCAAGAGGGAAGGTGGGATTTTCTTGAGACGCCACAGTGGAAAAGGGCCTCATCTTGCATTGAGGGGAGAATCTCCTGGTTTTTCTCGAGTTGTGGCAGGAAACATGGGGCTCCTCTCGAGTTATGATGGGGACCTCAGGGACCCGCTTGTATTTCCTCAGGGAAGTCAAGTCTCCAAGCCAGTTGTGAGGGTCCTATAGCGATTCTGGGGCCTCGGTATTCATCTGGAGTTGAGGCTAGAACCTCAGAGCTCCTTCCAGTGCTGACATGGATCTTGGGGTTCTTATGGAATTCCAACAGGTGTGTCAGGCCTCATCTTGTGTGGAGACATGCAAGTCCGCTTTCCTCTTGAGCTGTCAAAGTAGTGTCAGGCTTCTTGTCCAGTTGACATACGGATCTGTGGCTTTCTCTCGAGGTGCCACCGGGCTGTCACACCTTCCATCATGTTTTGAGTTGATACTCAGGGTGATAGTCGAGTTATTGCAGGGGAATCAGGTTTATCTGGAGTGGATTGGGACATCGGGGTCTTTAGGAATTGTGACACGGCCCCTGGAGTTCCTCTTGAGTTTCAAGTTGAGACCACCTCCTCTTGAGTTGTGATGGGAATGCCGGGATTCCTTTCCCGACAAAGCAGGGAAATGGACCCTCATCTCGAGATGAGGAGGGAGAAACGGAGCTCTTCTTGAGTTTCAGCGGGATATTCGGTGTTCCTATTGAGTGGAAAATTGTATGTGGGTGAGCTTCTTAGGTGGCATCAAGGGTGTCAAGGACCCTTTCGAGGCTCTAGAGTGAAGGTGGAATTTCACTCAAGACGCTGCAGCAAAAAGGGCCTCATCTCGCATTGAGGGGAGGATCTCCTGTTTTTTTTTGAGTTGTGCCAGGAAACTTGGGTCTTTCTCGAGTTTTGACAGAAACTTCAGGGACCCGCTCGTGTTGCCTCAGGAAACTCCAATCTCCATGCGAATTGTGAGGGGCCACTCGGGATTCCTCTCCAGTTGGTGCCGTGGCCTAGGTCCTCATCTTGATTTAAGACTGGATGCTCTGGGTTCCTTTTCAGTGCTGACATTGATCTCGGGGTTCCTATGGAGTTTCACAGGGGAGTCAGGCCTCATCTGGTGTGGAGACATGCAAGTCCGCTTTCCTCTTGAGCTGTAAAAGTAGTGTCATTGTTCCTGTCGAGTTGACATAGTGATCTGTGGCTTCTCTCGAGTGCCACAGGGCTGTCAAACCTGCCATTATGTTTTGAGTTGATACTCGGGGTGACAGTTGAGTAAGTGCAGGGGAATCAGGTGTATCTGGAGTGGATTGGGACATCAGGGTTTTTTTGAATTGTGGCACGATGCCTGGAGCCTGTACAGAAGATCCCACTCATGACAAGGTCATGCAGAAGACCCTGACAATGCAAGGCGGATCATGTCTAAAGAAGTCTTCTGCCTGAGTATCTACCCTGAAACAAGAATCTGTCTCTTTTATTATTTCATGTCTCTCACCAACACCTCTGACATTAACAGAGAGGTATCCCTGACCACCTTTCTCTAAATAAAATTAACTTAGAGGTCTAGTTAATAAGGCTCCTTGGCCTAATTGGAGTGTTTCAATTCATACCCATCTGATAGGTTTTGAACTTGCCTGACAGGTTTATCTGAACTTTTACTACTATGCATATGACTGTTTACAGCTGCCCAACTGTGAGAGGCAAAGGATGATTAAAAAATTCTAGGAAAGTAGAGCCTTTTGAGGAGTTAAAAAATCATTAGAATAGAACTGGTTAAAGGTTTCATTGTTGAACCAATACTTGCTGCCAAATTTTCATATCCTTTATTTGTTGTGTACCCGGGAGTGCATTAATTAATATAGTTGGTATATAGAAAAAACAAGTAGCAACATTAGATCTTTGAGTTAAGTACTTTCTTTGTTTTAACCCTCTGCACCTTTGTTCTATAAGGATGTAACTTTATTTAGTACTTTGAGGGTGATGCAGATTAAAGAAAAACACTTCAAGGGAAAATGAGTTTTTTGGTTGATTAATATATACCAAGGAAAAATGCCATAAAGTGTTAACATGCCTCCTGGCCAGAAGATAATGTAAATCATCTGAGACCTTTAGTATTCGGGCTGGACCCCAGTAGCTTGATCCCATTCCGGACGAAGCAGGGAAATGGACCCTTATCTCAAGATGAGGAGGGAAAAACGGGGCTCTTCTTGAGTTGTGGTGGAGTAGTCAGTGTTCCTCTTGAGTGGAGATGGGTATGTCGGGGAACTTCTTGAGTTGCATCAAGGGTGTCAAAGACCCTTTCAAAGCTCAAGAGGGAAGGTGGAATTTCTCTCGAGATGCCGCAGCAGAAAAGGGCCTCATCTCGCGTTGAGGGGAGAATCTCCTTGTTTTTCTCGAGTTGCGGCAGGAAACTTGGGGTTCCTCTCAAATTACGATGGGGTCCTCAGGGACCCGTTCATGTTGCCTCAGGAAAGTCCAGTCCCCATGCGAGTTGCGAGGGGCCTCTTGGATTCCTCTCCAATCAGTGTGAGGGACGAAGTCCTCATCTGTATCTGAGGCCGGAACCTCAGGGTTCCTCTCCAGGGCTGACATGCATCTTGGGGTTCCTATGGAGTTTCAACAGGAGTTTAAGGCCTCGTCTCAGGTGGACACATGCAAGTCCACTTTCCTCTCCAGCTGTCAAAGTAGCGTCAGGCTTCCTGTCGAGCTGACATAAGGATCTCTGGCTTTCTCTCAAGGTGCCACATAGATGTCACACCTGCCATCGTGTTTTAGGTTGATACTTGGGGTGACAGAGATTCACTGCAGGGGTATCAGGAGTATCTGGAGTGTATTGGGACATCGGGGTCTGTTGGAATTGTGGCACGACCCCTGGCGTTCCTCTCGTGTTTCAAGTAGAGACTGCCTCCTCTTAAGGTGTGACAGGAATGCCGGGATTCCTTTCCCGATGAAGTAGGGAAATGGACACTCATCTCGAGATGAGGAGGGAAAAATGGGGCTCTTCTTGACTTGTGGTGGGACACTCACTGTTCCTCTAGAGTGGAGATAGGTATGTCGGGGAACTTCTTGAGTTGCTTCAAGGGTGTCAAGTACCCTTTCGAAGCTCAAGTGGGAAGGAGGGATTTCTCTCAAGACACTGCAGTGGAAAAGGGCCTCATCTCGCATTGAGGGGAGAATATCCTTATCTTTTTTGAGTTGTGGCAGGAAACTTGGGGTTCTTCTTGAGTCACGACAGGGACCTCAGTGACATGCTCATGTTGCCTCAGGAAAGTCAAGTCTCTATGCGAGTTGTGAGGGGTTTCTCGGAATTCCTCTCCAGTCAGTGCCAGGGCCTAGGGCCTAATCTGTAGTTGAGGCCAGAACCTCAGGTTACCTCTGCAGGGCTCACATTGATCTTGGGATTCCTATGGAGTTTCAACAGGGGAGTGAGGCCTCATCTCGTGTGGAGACATGCAAGTCTGCTCATCTTCGAGCTGTCAAAGTAGTGTTAGGCTTCCTGTCTAATTGACATAGGGATCTCTGGCTTTCTCTCGAGGTGTCACAGGGCTGTCACACCTGCCATTGTGTTTTGAGTTGATACTCGGGGTGACAGTCAAGCCAATGCAGGGTAATCAGGTGTACTGGAGTGAACTGGGACACTGGGGACTGATGGAATTTTGGCATGACCCTTGGAGTTCCTCTCGACTTTCAATTTAAGACCGATTCCTCTTGAGGTGCAATGGGAATGCCGGGATTCCTTTCCCAATGAAGCAGAGAAATGGACTCTCATCTCGAGGTAGGAAAGAAAAACGGGGCTCTTTTGTGTTGTGGTGGGATCCTGGGTGTTCCTCTCAAGTGGAGATGGGTATGTCAGGGAACTTCTTGAGTTGCATCAGGGGTGTCAAGTACCCTTTTGAGGCTCAAAAGGGAAGGTGGGATTTCTCTCTAGATGCTGCAGTGGAAAAAGGCCTGATCTTGTGTTGAGGGGAGAATCTCCTGGTTTTTCTCGATTTGTGGCAGGAAACTTGGGGTTCCTCTCGAGTTATGACCGGGACCTGAGACTGGCTTGTGTTGCTGCAGGAAAGTCCAGTCCCCATGTGAGTTGCGAGGGGCCTCTCAGGATTCCTCTCCAGTCGGTGCTGGGTTCTAGGTCCTCATCTGGAGTTGAGGCGGGAACCTCAGGGTTTCTCTCCAGTGCTGACATGGAACTTGGGGTTCCCTTGGAGTTTCAACAGGGGAGTCAGGCCTCGTCTCATGTGAAAACATGCAAGTACGTTTTCCTCTTGAGCTATAACAGTAGTGTCAGTCGTCCTGTTGAGTTGACATAGGGATCTGTGGCTTTGTCTCAAGGTGCCACACTGTTGTCACATGTGCTATTGTGTTTTGATTCGATACTCGGGGTGACAGTCGAGTCAGTGCAGGGGAATCAGCTGTATCTGGAGTGGATTGGGACATCGCGGTCTTTTGGAATGGTGACATGAACCCTGGAATGCCTCGCGACTTTCAATTTGAGACCACCTCCTCTTGAGGTGTGATGGGAATGCTGGGATTCCTTTCCTGAAGAAGCAGGGAAATGGACACTCATCTCGAGATGAGGAGGGAAAAACGGGGCTCTTCTTGAGTTGTGACGGGACCCTCATGTTCCTCTCGAGTGGAGACGGGTATGTCGGGGAACTTCGTGAGTTGCATCAAGGGTGTCAAGGACCCTTTAGGGGCTGAAGAGTGAAGGTGGGATTTTTCCCGAGACTCTGCAGCAGAAAAGGGCCTCATTTCACACCGAGGAGATAACCTCCTGTTTTTTCTCGAGTTCAGGCAGGAAACTTGGGGACCTCTCGAGTTACGACGGGGACCTCAGGTACCTGCTCGTGTTGCCTCAGGAATATCAAGTCTTCATGTGAGTTGTCAGGGGCCTCTCACGATTGCTCTCCAATCGGTGCTGGGGCCAAAGTCCTCATGTGGTGTTGAGGCCGGAACCTCAGGTTTCCTCTCCTGCTGACATGGAGCTCGGGGTACCTATGGTGTACCAACAGGGGAGTCAGGCCTCATCTTCTGTGGAGACATGCAAGTCTGCTTTCCCTTCGAGCTTTAAAAGTAGTTTCAGGTTTCCTGTCAAGTTGACATAGGGATCTGAGGCTTACTCTCGATGTGCCACAGGGCTGTCGCAACTGCCATCATGTTTTGAGTCGATCCTCGTGGTGACAGTCAAGTCAGTGCAGGGAAATCCGGTTTATCTGCAGTGGATTGGGACATCGGGGTCTTTCGGAATTATGGCACAACCCCTGGAGTTCTTCTCGAGTTTCATGTGGAGACCTCCTCCTCTTAAGGTGCGACAGGAATGCCAGAATTCCTTTACCGAGGAAACAGTGAAATGGACCTTCACCTCTAGTTGAGGAGGGAAAAACGCCGGTTTTCTTGTGTTCTGGAGGGACCCTCGGTGTTCCTTTCAAGTGGAGGTGGGTATGTCGGAGAACTTCTTGAGTTGCATCAAGGGTGTCAAGGATCCTTTCAAGGCTCAAGAGGGAAGGTGGGATCTCTCGAGATACCACTGCAGAAAAGGGCCTCATCTCGTGTTGAGGGGAGAATCTCCTGTTTTTTTTTTTTTTTTTTTTTTTTTTTTTGGGTTTCCTTTTCTTNGGGAATTTGCTGCATGGCTCAGGAAACTCAAGCAGGGGCACTGTATCAACCTAGAGGGGTGGGATGGGGAGGGACAGGGGAGGGAGGTTTATAAGGGAGGGGATATATGCATACCTATGGCTGATTCATGTTGAGGTTTGACAGAAAACAACAAAATTCTGTAAAGCAAAATCCTTAAATAAAAAAATAATTAAAATTAAACAGCTGTCAAATCACTGTTGTACACCTGAAACTAACATGTCAATTACATATGTCAATTATAATTCAATAAAAATTAAATATAATACAAATTAAAAAAATCTTGGCCCATGTGTATATCTATATGTATGTGAATGAATGTATTAGTACTTAGACACACACATGGAATTTGCATATGTATACAGCAAACTGTTAATAGTGTGTGCACATGTGCTCAGTCTTGTCCGACTCTTAGCAACTCCACAGACTGTAGCCCTCTAGACTCCTCTGTCCATGGAATTTTCCAGGCAAGAATATTAGAGTGGGTTGCCATGCCCTCCTCCAGGGAATCTTCCTATCCCAGGGATTAAACCCACATCTCTTTATGTCTCCTGCATTGGCAGCTGGGTTCTTTACCGGTTGAGCCACCAGAGAAGCCCAACTATCAATACTGGTTTCCTCTAAAAAGCTTGATGACATGGAAGAGTGGGAGGGAAGTCTGTTAGAACAGATAATTTTTGTTTTTTATTGTATACAGTGCAATGATATTTAACAATTAAAAAATATATATAAGTAAAAGCGAGCAAAGAACAGTAATGCTGAGAATTGAAAAACACAGGTTCCAGATCAGCTATACTAAATAATCTCCTGCTTGACTTCAGCGAGTCTCTTATGCCTCTGATCTTTACTACCTGCCTTTGGAAATTGAGTGGCTTGGATCAGATGACCTCAAAGGTCCCTTCCAGGTCTAATATTCTGACTGTGTGAAAGGGGTTAAAAATAGATACCTAAGTTTACAGTTGGGCAGACCGTGTCCGTACGATAACTTTAAGGA
This sequence comes from Neotragus pygmaeus, assembly GCA_006410875.1. Taxonomy (NCBI): domain Eukaryota; kingdom Metazoa; phylum Chordata; class Mammalia; order Artiodactyla; family Bovidae; genus Neotragus; species Neotragus pygmaeus. Next base: position 60,829 of record SJYV01031710.1, on the reverse strand, counting down.
CTTTTCTACACTTCTACAACAGGGCATTTGCCAATGATCAGCATAATTTTGAGGTCCTCTTTTTTTTGCTTTGGCCACACTGCACAGGATATGGGATTTTAGCTTGCTGGCCAGCGATAGAACCCAGGCATCCTGCATTGCAAGCGCGGAGTCTTAAACATTGTACCACTAGGGAAGTCCCTGGTTTTTGTTTTAATTTTGCCTTTTTTATATTTTGTAGTAAAATGAAAAACATGAAACTGTTTCAGTCTAAAATAAACTTCATAGAAGTTTAACTTCACAAGAGGCTTTAAGTAGAAAGATTGAGTTCAAATGTAGATGCCAAAATTATAGCATCATCAAATTACAAGATAATTCAGGCCTTGTGAAAACGTTGAGAGGAGGAATGTTTTATAAGTATGTATTTCTTTGCTGTCTAGTGTAGGTTTTTTTTTTCCATCTAGTGTTTTAATTGAAAGTGATCAACATTTCTTTTTTTTTTTTTAAGAAAAAATGGTTCTTCTAAAGAAAAAATGGTTCACACATGTAGTACAGTACATATGTAGTTAAAAGGATGTTCTGAGAAAAAGCACCTAACCACCATCCATCAGTCATAATTTAGGAACCCCAAAATATCTTACACCTCCATGGTAATGATGTCACATGGTGAAATATGCAGCCACAGTGTTAACAGACTAAAATGACAACTGGGATTGTTGTTAAACTAACTAAATGGGATTTTGACTTAACAGCAGGCTCTGAGTAAACTATGATGGAAACAAACTGCAGTATTCTGCAAGGAAAGACGATTCTTTCCAATGTTTTCCACTTGAAGTGATACTGTTTCCAGGCTCTTTTTAAAATTTTAATTGAAGTATGGCTGATTTACAATGTTGTGTTAGTTTCAAGTGTACAACAAAGGGATTCAATTATATTTATCTATTCTTTTTCAGATTCTTTCCCCCTTATGGGTGATTACACAATATTGAGTTGTGTATGTACTATAAGTAGGTCCTTGTTGGTTGTTTATTTTATATATAACAGTTTGTATATATTAANAAGTGTACAACAAAGGGATTCAATTATATTTATCTATTCTTTTTCAGATTCTTTCCCCCTTATGGGTGATTACACAATATTGAGTTGTGTATGTACTATAAGTAGGTCCTTGTTGGTTGTTTATTTTATATATAACAGTTTGTATATATTAATCCCAAACTCCCAATTTATCCTTCCAACCCTCTTCCAGCTTGTTAAGATCAAAAATCTGATTGCAAATCCTTGGAAGGAAGACTTGCTCCCAACCAGAGACTATAAGATTCTGAGTCTGCCTGAGGATCTGATAGTTAAATAATTCGTTCCAAATTATACTTCTTGTCAAGGGTAGAGTCAGAACCAGATCTGAGTTTTTCTAGTGTTTCTCTTTCTGCCCTTCATGCTATCAGTTCCTACCTGACTCTAATCGCCTTTTGGTGAAGAACTGGACTTGCTTGGACTCTGCTTAGACTTGGTCATTGGCCCTCTAAGACCCTATCTCCTATCCTCTTTATTTTATTATCAATGACTGACTTTATTTATTATTTATTTATTTAAACATTTATTTTCTTTATCTATTTGGCTGCACTTGGTCTTCATTACAGCATGCAGGGTCTCTAGATGCAGCGTGTGGAATCTTTTTAGTTGCAGCATGTGGAATCTAGTTCCCTGACATAGCGAATTTGGAGTCTCAGCCACTAGACCACCAGGGAAGTCCCCCTGCCACTTTCTTGCTCACTCTCCACACCGTTTCAAGTCAGTGCCCCTTTCTTTCTGATGCCTTCTGTTGTCATTGGACACCACGATGGTCCTCCCAACCTCCTTTTGAAAGGAGGTTGTCATCCTGGGACTTAATTTTTTTTTTTTTTTTTTTCCCACTGTCAGGTCAAACCACGGGCAGTAATTCATTGAGAATGTAAGGCTTGAGGTCAGAATAGGGAAGATCAAGGTTGGGGGTCAGAATAGAAAGACCATGGTTCTAGCAGGGTTTCCTAGGTGTTAGTGATAAAGAATCTGTCAGTGGAGGACATGCAAGAGACGTGGGTTTGATCCCTGGGTCAGGGAGATTCCCCTAGAGTAGGAAATGGCAACCCAGTCTAGTATTCTTGCCTTTGAAACCCCATGGGCAGAGGAGCCTGGCTGGATAAAGTCCATGGGGTCTCCAAGACTTGGACATGACTAAGCACATTTGCACTGCACGGGTTTCTAGTGAGGAACCAGGTATATTATTCAGCTGAACATGCAGTCTGGAACCAATTATTTTTCTTTAAAATCTATAAAAGTAACCCTTTGGGGCTCTGCTTATCCTCTCTAAAAGAGAAAAAGTGAACAAAAAGATCCTAAGATTTCTTTTAGCCTAAAATTCTATGACACCCGAATCTCTTGTTGTTGTTCAGTCAGTAGGTATTTTGTTGAAAGCTTCCCCTGGAACCAGTGGATTATATAAGGGAAAGCAGCTGTAATCTACCTGGGGAGAGAAAATGAACAGAATCTCCTGGCGGGCAACAGTGACTCCTAGAAAGGCCAGGTGGAGCATGGGCTGCAAGTGGAGGAGGAGTTGGGAAGAGTGAGACCAGTGGGTGCCAGAAAATTGCTGGTGCCCAAGACTTGGGAGGGGGATTAGAGGCTTGATAGGACTTTGTTAGACACAAGAGAAGGGTTCAGGAAACGTGTGAATCCTGATTTCTCTCTTTTTTTTGTTATTCTTTATTTTTTCTTGGCTGCACTGAGTCTTCCTTGGTGCACAAGGGCTTTCTCTAGTTGCAGCGAGTGGGGGCTACTCTCTAGCTGCAGTATGTGGACTCTAGCCCGTGCGGGATCAATAGTTGTGGATCACTGGCTTAGCTGCCCCGAGGTATGTGGAATCTTCCCTGATCAGGAATGGAACCTGTATGTCCTATATTGGCTGACAGATTCTAAACCCCTGGACCACCATGAAAGCCCTGAATCCTTCTGAAAAAAATTCTATAGCTTAAAAAAAAATAGGCTGTCTTCTATTTTCTTTTTCTTTGTTTGCTTGTTTTGAACACTCCACTGGCCTGTGGGACCTTAATTGCCCAACCAGGGATTGAACCCTTGCTTTCTACAGTGGAAACACAGAGTCTTAACCACCGGACCACCAGGGAAATATCCTCTTCTTCTGTCATCTAAAAATTCTGAGATTATCTGTCACTGTTATTTGAGGGTCCTAGTAGAAATCTGAGGGTCCCAGCACATCTCAAGAAGAACCCCGTTTCTCCCTCCTCATCTTGAGATGAGGGTTCACTTCCCTCTTTCTTTGGGAAAGGAATCCTGGCGTTCCCGTTGCACCTCAAGAGAAGGAGGTCTCAACTTGAACGTCGACAGGAACTCCAGGGTTCGTGCCACCATTCCAAAATACTCCGAAGTCCCAATCCACTCCAGATACACCAGATTCCCCTGCACTGACTCGACTATCACCGCGAGAATTGCCTCACAACATGATGGCCCATGTGGCAGCCCTGTGGCACCTTGAGAGAAAGTCACAGATCCCTATGTCAACTCGACAGGAAGCCTGACACTACTGTTATAGCTCGACAGGAAAGCAGACTAGCATGTCTCCACAAGAGAGGAGGACTGACTCCCTTGCTGAAACTACATAGGAACACAGATCCGTGTCAGCACGGGAGTGAAAAACTGAGGTTCTGGCCTCAGATCCAGATGAGGACCTAGGACCTGGCACCGACTGGCAAAGAATCCCGAGAGGCCCTTCACAACTTGCATGGAGACTGGACATTCCTGAGGCAGCACGAGTGGGTTCCTGATGTCCCCATTGTAACTCGAGAGGAACCCCAAGTTTACTGCCACAACTCGAGAAAAACAAGGAGATTCTCCCCTCAGCGCAAAAATAGGCCCTTACTGCTGCAACGTCTCAAGAGAAATCCCACCTTCCCTCTTGAGCCTGGAAAGGGTCATTTACACCCTTGAGGCAACTCAAGAAGTTCCCCGACATACCCGTCTCCACTCGAGAGGAACACTGAGGGTCACACCACAACTCAAGAAGAGCCCCGGTTTCCCCTCCTCATCTCGAGAGGAGGGTCCATTTCCCTGCTTCGTTGGGAAAGGAAGCCCATCGTTCTGTTCTCACCTCAAGAGGAGGTGGTCTCAATCTGTCACCTGAGAGGTACTCCAGGGGTCGTGCCACCATTCCAAAAGACCCCGATGTCACAATGCACTCCAGATACACCTGACTCCCCTGCACTGACTCGACGGTCACCCTGAGGGTCGAATGAAAACATAATGGCAGGTTTGACAGCCCTGTGGCACCTCAAGAGAAAACCAGTGATCCGTATGTCAACCTGACAGGAAGCCTGACACTGCTTTCCCAGCTCGAGAGGAGAGCAGACTTGCATGTCTCCACACGAGATGAGGTGTGACTCCCATGTGGAAACTCAAGAAGAACCCCGAGATCGATTTCTGCACTGGAGAGGAACGCTGAGTTTCTGGCCTCAACTCCAGATGGGGACCTCTGCCCCGGCAGCGACTGCAGAGGAATCCCAAGAGGCCCCTCGCAACTCTCATGGAGACTGGACTTTCCTGAGGTGGGTCCCTGAGGTCCCCATCATAACTCGAGAGGAACCTCAAGTGTGTTGCCGCAACTCGAGAAAAACCAGGAGATTCTCCCCTCAACGTGAGATGAGGCCCTTTTCCACTGTGGCGTCTCGAGAGAAATCCCACCCTGCCTTCTGAGCCTTGAAAGCGTCCTTGACTCCCTTGAGGCAACTCAAGAAGTTCCCCGTCTACCCGTCTCCACTCGAGAGGAACACTGATGGTCCCACCACAACTCATAAAGAGCTCCGGTTTGCCTTCCTCATCTCAAGAGGAGGGTCCATTTCCCTGCTTCGTAACTCGAGAGGAACCCCACGTTTGCGAATGCAACTTGAGAAAAACCAGGAAATTCTCCCCTCAACGTGAGATGAAGCCCTTTTCCAGTGTGGCTTCTCGAGAGTAATCCCACCTTCCCTCCTGAGCCTGGAAAGGGTCCTTGACACCCTTGAGGCAACTCAAGAAGTTCCCCGACATACCCGTCTCCACTTGAGAGAAACACTGAGGGTCCCACCACAACTCAACAAGAGCCCCGGTTTAACCTCCTCACCTCGAGAGGAGGGTCCATTTCCCTGCTTCGTCGTGAAAGGAATCAATGCGTTCCCGCCAAGCCACAAGATGAGGCGGTCTCAACTTGACACACGAGAGGAACTCCAGGGGTCGTGCCACCATTCCAAAAGACCCCTATGTCCAGTGCACTACAGATACACCTGACTCCCCTGTACTGACTCGAAAGTAACCCCGAGAATTGATTCAAAACACGATGGCATGTGCCCTGTGGCACCTTGAGAGAAAGCCATTGATCCCTATGTCAATCTGAAAGGAAGCCTGACACTGCTTTTCCAGCTCAAGAGGAGAGTGGACTTGCTTGTCTCCATATAAGATAAGGCCCGACTGCCCAGTGGAAACATGAGAGGAACCCCGAAAACCATGTTGGCACTGGAGAGAAAACCTGAGTTTCTGGCCTCAACTCCAGATGAGGACCTCAGTCCCGGCAGCGACTGCAGAGGGATCCCGAGAAGCCCCTCACAACTCGCATGGAGACTGGACTTTCGTGAGGTGGGTCCCTGAGGTCCCTGTTGTAACTCAAGAGGAACCTCAAATTTGCTGCTGCAACTCGAGAAAAACCAGGAGATTCTCCCCTCAACGCGAGATGAGGCCCTTTTCCAGTGCGGCATCTCGAGAGAAATCCCACCTTGCCTCCTGAGCCTCAAAACTGTCCTTGACACCCTTGAGGCAACGCAAGAAGTTCCCTGACATACCTGTCTCCACTTGAGAGGAACGCCAATGGTCCCGCCACAACTCAACAATAGCCTCGATTTGCCCTCCTCATCTCAAGAGGAGGGTCCATTTCCCTGCTTCTTCAGGAAGGGAATCCCAGTGTTCCCGTCACACTTCAAGAGGAGGTGGTCTCAACTTGACAGTCGAGAGGAACTCCAGGGGTCGTGCCACCATTCCAAAAGACCCTGATCTCCCAATGCACTCCAGATACATCTGACTCCCCTGCACTGACTCGACAGTAACCCTGAGGATCGGCTCAAAACACGATGGCATGTGTGACAGCCTAGTGACACCTCGAGAGAAAGCCACCGATCCCTATGTCAACCTGACAGGAAGCCTGACACTGCTTTCCCAGCTTGAGAGGAAAGCGGACTAGCATGTCTCCACGTGAGACGAGGCCTGACTCCCCTGTGGAAACTCCAGAGGAACCCCGAAATCCATGTCGACCCTGGAGAAGACCACTGAGGTTCTGGCCTCAACTCCAGATGAGGACCTTGGCCCCGGCAGCAACTGCAGAGGAATCCCAAGAGGCCCCTTGCAACTCGCATGGAGACTGGACTTTCCTGAGGAGACAGGAGTGGGTCCTTGAGGTCCTAGTCGAAACTCTAGAGGAACCCCATGTTTGCTGCTGCAACTCGAGAAAAACCAGGAGATTCTCTCCTGAACGCGAGATGAGGCCTTTTTCCACTGTGGCGTCTGAAGAGAAATCCCACTTTCCCTCTTGAGCCTCAAAAGGGTTCTTGACACCCTTGAGGCAACTCAGGAATTTCCCCGATATACCCGTCTCCACTCTAGAGGAACACTGAGGGTCACACCACACTCAAGAAGATCCCCGGTTTTCCCTTCTCACCTCGACAGGAGGGTCCATTTCCCTGCTTCGTCAGGAAAGGAATCACAGCGTTCTCATTGCTCCTCAAGAGGAGGCAGTCTCAACTTGACACTCGAGAGGAAATCCAGGAGTCATTCCACCATTTCAAAAGACCCCAATATCTGAATGCACTCAAGATTCACCTGATTCCCCTGCACTGACTCAATGGTCATCCCAAGGATTGACTCAAAACACGATGGCAGGTGTGACAGCCATTTGGCACCTCAAGAGAAAGCCACCGATCCCTATGTCAACCTGACAGGAAGCCTGACATTGCTATTCCAGCTCGAGAGGAGAGTGGACTTGCATGCCTACACATAAGATGAGGCCTGTCTCCCCTGTGGAAAATCCAGAGGAACCCCAAGATCCATGTTGACACAGGAGGGGACCACTGAGGTTTCAGCCCCAACTCCAGTTGTGGACCTCTGCCCTGGCAGGGAATGCTGAGGAATCCCACGAGGCCCCTTGCAACTCACATGGAGGCTGGATTTTCCTGAGGCCCACGAGCAGGTCTCTGAGGTCTCTGTTGAAACTTGAGAGGAACGGAACCCCAGTTTCCTGCTGCAACTCGAAAAGAACGAGGAGATTCTCCCCTCAACACTAGATGAGACCCTTTTCTGCTGCAGCATCTCAAAAGAAATCCCACCTTCCCTCTTGAGCCTCAAAAGGGTCCTTGACACCCTTGAGGTAACTCAAGAAATTCCCCGACATACTTGTCTCCACTCAAGAGGAACACCGAGGGTCCCGCCACAACTCAAGAAGAGCCCTGGTTTTCCCTCCTATTCACGAGAGGAGATTCCATGTCCCTGCTTCGTCAGGAAAGGAATCCCAGCGTTCCTGTCGCACCTCAAAAAGAGGTGGTCTGAACTTGACACTCGAGAGAAACTCCAGGGGTCGTGCCACGATTTCCAAAGACCCCAATGTCCCAATGCACTCCAGATAAACCTGACTCCCCTGCACTGACTCAACGGTCACCCTGAGGATCGACTCAAAACACGATGGCAGGTATGACAGCCCTGTGGTACCTCGAGAGAAAGCCACCGATCCCTATGTCAACCTGACAGGAAGCCTGACACTGCTTTTCCAGCTTGAGGTGGGCGAACTTGCATGCCTCCATATAAGACAAGGCCTGACTCCCCTATGGAAACTCCAGAGGAACCCCGAGATCCATGTAGGCACTGGAGAGCTGAGGTTCCAGCCTCAACTCCAGATGTGGAACTCAGCTGTGGCATTGATGGTGGAGTAATCCCGAGAAGTGCTTCACAGCTCGCATGGAGGCCGGACTTTCCTGAGGCCCCATGAGTGAGTCCCGCAGGTCCCCATCATAACATGAGAGGAACCCCTAGTTTGCTGCCACAACTCGAGAAAAACCAGGAGATTCTCCCCTTAACCCAGGATAAGTCCCCTTTCCTCTGAGGTGTCTCGAGAGAAATCCCACTTTTCTTCTTGAGCCTTGAAAGGGTCCTTGATACCCTTGGGGCAACTCAAGAAGTTTCCCAACATACCCGTCTCCATTCGAGAGGAACACCGAGTGTCATGCAACAACTCAAGAAGAGCCCCAGTTTCTTCCCTCATCCCAAGATGAGGGTCCATTTCCCAGCTTAGTTGGCAAATGAATCTTGACTTTCCCGTTGCACCTCAAGAAGAGGTGGTCTCAAGTTGACACTCGAGAGGAAATCCTGTGATCGTGCCACAATTTCAAAAGTCCCCAATGTCCCAATGCACTCCAGATACACCTGACTCCCCTGCACTGACTTGACGCTCAACCAGTGGATCAACTCAAAACACGATGGCAGGTGTGACAGCCCTGTGGCACCTCGAGGGAAAGCCACTGATCCCAATGTCAACCCGACAGGAAGACTGACACTGGTTTTCCAGATCGAAAGGAGAGCAGACTTGCATGTCTCCACACGAGATGAGGCCTAACTTCCCTGTGGAAACGCCATAGGAACCCCGAGATCCATGTCAGCACAGCAGAGGAACACTGAGGTTCCGGCTTCAGCTCCAGATGAGGACCTAGGATCCCACACTGACTACAGAGGAATCCATAGAGGCCCTTTGCAACTAGCATGGAGATTGGACTTTCCTGAGGCCACACGAGCGGGTCCCTGAGGTCCCCGTCATAACTCGAGAGGAACCCCAAGTTTCCTGCTGCAACTTGAGAAAAACCAGAAGAATCACCCCTCAATGCAAGATGAAGGCCTTTTCCGCTGCAGCATCTTGAGAGAAATCTCATCTTCCCTCCTGAGCCTCGAAAGGGTCCTTGACACCCTTGAGGCAACTCAGGAAGTTCTCCAACATACCCGTCTCCACTCAAGAGGAACACCCAGGGTCCCGACACAACTCAAGAGGAGCCCTGGTTTTCCCTCCTCATCTCGAGAGGAGGGTCCATTTCCCTGTTTCGTCTGGAAATGAATCCCAGCGTTCCCGTTCCACCTCAAGATGAGGCTGTCTNCCCGTCTCCACTCAAGAGGAACACCCAGGGTCCCGACACAACTCAAGAGGAGCCCTGGTTTTCCCTCCTCATCTCGAGAGGAGGGTCCATTTCCCTGTTTCGTCTGGAAATGAATCCCAGCGTTCCCGTTCCACCTCAAGATGAGGCTGTCTCAACTTGACACTCTAGAGGAAAACCAAGGGTCATGCCACCATTCCAAAAGACCCCGATGTCCAAATGCACACCAGATACACCTGAGTCCCCTGCACTGACTCGATGGTCACCCCAAGAGTCGGCTCAAAACACGATGGCAGGTGTGACAGCCCTGTGGCACCTCGAGAGAAAGCCACCGATCCCTATGTCAACCCGACAGGAAACCTGACACTGCTTTTCCAGCTAGAGAGGAGAGTGGACTTGCATGTCTCCCCATAACACGAGGCCTGAGTCCACTGTAGAAATTAAAGAATTACCCCGAGATCCATGTCAGCACTGGAGATGAACCCCGAGGTTCCGGCCTCAACTCCAGATGAGGATCTTGGCCCCAGCAGTGACTGCAGAGGAATCCCGAGAGGCCCCTTGAAACTCCCATGGAGACTGGACTTTCCTGAGGCCACAAGAGCGGGTCCCTGAGGTCCCCATCGTAACTCGAGATGAACCCTAAGTTTGCTGCTGCAACTGGAGAGAAACCAGGAGATTCTCCCCTCAACGCAAGATGAGGCCCTTTTCTGCTCTGGCATTTCAAGAGAAATCCCAACTTCCCTCCTGAGCCTTGAAAGGGTCCTTGACACCCTTGAGGCAACTCAGGAAGTTCCCCGACATACCCGTGTCCACTCGAGAAGAACACCAATGGTCCTGCTAAAACTCAAGAAGAGCCCCGGATTTCCTTGCTCATCTCGAGAGGATGGTCCATTTACCTGCTTCATCATGAAAGGAATCCCGGTTTTCCCGTTACACCTAAGGAGGAGGTGGTCTCAACTTGACACTCGAGAGGAACTCCAGGGTCGTGCCGACATTTCAAAAGACCCCGATGTCCCAATGCACTCCAGATACACCTGATTCCCCTGCACTGACTCGACTGTCTCCCTGGGGATCGACTCAAAACATGATGGCAGATGTGACAGCCATGTGGCACCTCGAGAGAGAGCCACTGATCCCTACGTCAACCCGACAGGAAGACTGACACTGCTTTTCCAGCTTGAGAGAAGAGCGGACTTGCATGTCTCCACATAAGATGAGGACTGACTCCCCTGTGGAAACCCCATAGGAAAACCGAGATCCATGTCGGCACTGGAGAGGACCTCTGAGGTTCCAGCCTCAACTCCAGATAAGGACCTCGGCCCTGGCAGTGACTGCAGAGGAATTCTGAGAGGCCCTTCGCAACTTGCAAGGAGACTGGACTTTCCTGAGGCCACAGGAGCAGGTCCCTGAGGTCCCCGTCATAACTCGAGAGGGACCCCACGTTTGCTGCTGTAACTTGAGAAAAACCAGGAACTTCTCCCCTCAACATGAGATGTGGCCCTTTTCAGCTGTTGCATCTTGAGAGAAATCCCACCTTCCCTCCTGAACCTCAGAAGGGTCCTTGACACCTTTGAAGCAACTCAGGACATTCCCCGATATACCAGTCTCCACTCAAGAGGAACACCGACTGTCCCACCACAACCCAAGAAGGGCCCCGGTTTTCCCTCCTCATCTCGAGAGGAGGGTCCACTTCCCTGCTTCGTTGGGAAAGGAATCCTGGTGTTCCAGTCACACCTCAGAGGAGGCGGTCTTAACTTGTCACCTGAGAGGAACTTCAGGGGTCGTGCCACCATTCCAAAAGACCCGAATGTCCAACTCCACTCTAAATACAGCTGATTCCCCTGCACTATCTTGACTATCACCCCGAGGATCAACTCAAAACACTATGGCACGTGTGACAGCCCTGTGGAACCTCGAGAGAAAGCCACAGATCACTGTGTCAACTTGACAGGAAGACTTATACTACTATCAGAGCACAAGAGGAAAGCGGACTTGCATGTCTCCACACGAGATGAGGCCTGACTCCCCTTTGGAATCTACATAGGAACCCAGAGATCCATGTAAGCACTGGAGAGGAAACTGAGGTTCCGGCTTCAGCTCCAGATGAGGACCTAGGACACACCACTGAATGCAGAGGTATCTCGAGGGGCCCCTCACATCTCACATGGGTACTGTACTTTCATGAGGCAACACGAGCACGTTCCTGAGGTCCCCGTCGTAACTCGAGAGGAACTCCAATTTTCCCGTTGAAACTTGAGAAAAACAGGGAGATTCTCCCCTCAATGCGAGATGAGGCCCTTTTCCATGGTGGAGTATCAACAGAAGTCCCACCATCCCTCTTGAGCCGTGAAAGGGTCCTTGACACCCTTGATGCAACTCTGAAGTTCCCTGAAACACCTGTCTCCACTCGAGAGGAAATTCGAGGGTCCCGCCAAAACTCAAGACAGCCCCATTTTTCCCTCCTCATCTTGTGATGAGGGTCCATTTCCCAGTTTTGCTGGGATAGGAATTCCAGCGTTCCCACTGAAAGTCAAAAGGAGATGGCCTCAACTTTAATATTGAGAGGAACTCCAGGGGTCGGGCTACCATTTCAAAAGATGCTGATGTCCCAATTCTCTCCAGATGCACCTCATTCGCCAGCACTGACTCAACTGTCATCCCGAGTGTCGACTCAAAACACGATGGCACGTGTGACAGCCCTCTGGCACCTCTAGAGAAAGCCACTGATCCCTAGGTCAACTCGACAGGAACCCAGACACTTATGTTACAGCTCTAGAGGAAAATGGACTTGCATGTCTCCACACGAGATGAGGACTGACTCCCCTGTTGAAACTCCAGAGGAAGCCCGATATCCATGTCAACACTGGAGAGAAACCCAGGGGTTCCAGACTCAGCTCCAGATGAGGATCTAGGACTTGGCACCAATGGCAGAGGAATCCCGAGAGGCCCCTCGCAACTAGCAAGGAGACTGTACTTACCTGAAGCAATACGAGTGGGTCTCTGAGGTGCCTGTAGTAACTAGAGGGGAACCCCATGTTTCCCATTGCAACTCAAGAAAAACCCAGAGATTCTCCCCTCAATGTGAGATGAGTCCCTTTTCTGCGGTGGCATCTCGGGAGAAATCCCACCTTCACTTTTAAGCCTCGAAAGGGTTTCTGACATCCTTGATGCAACTCAAGATGTTCCCCGACATACTCGGCTCCACTTGAGAGGAAGCCTGATGGTCCAACCACAACTCAAGGAGAGCCCCGTTTTCCCCTCCTCATATCGAGATGAGGGTCCATTTCCCTGCTTTTTAGGGAAAGGAATCCCGGCATTCCTGTCGCACCTCAAAAGGAGGCGGTCTCAACTTTAAAGTCGAGAGGAACTCCAGGGGTCATGCCAAAATTCCAAAAGACCCTGATGTCCCAATCCACTGCAGATGCGCCTGATTCCCTTGCATTGACTCGACTGTCACCCTCAGTGTCGACTCACAACACGATGGCACATGTGACAGCCCTATAGCACCTTGAAGGAAGCCACAGATTCCTACGTCAGCTCAACAGGAAACCTGACACTCCTGTTCCAGACTGAGAGGAAAGCGGACTTGCATGTCTCCAAACGAGACGAGGCCTGACTCACTTGTTGAAACTCCATAGGAACCACAGATTCATGTCAGCAAAGGAGAGGAAACCTGAGGCTCCAGCCTCAGCTGCAGATGAGGACCTATGATGCAGCACAAACTGCAGAGGAATCCCGAGTGCATGGAGACTGAACTTTCCTGAGCAACACGAGAGGGTCCCTGAGGTCCCCAACGTAACTCGAGGGGAACACCCTGTTTCCCGCCGCAACTCGAGAAAAACCAGGAGATTCTCCCCGTAACACGAGATGAGGCCTTTTTCTGTGGTGATGTCTCGATAGAAATCCCACCTTCCCTCTTAAGCCTTGAATGGTTCTTTACCACACTTGATGCAACTCAAGAAGTTCCACGACATACCCGTCTCCACTCGAGAGGAACCCCGAAGGTCCCGCCACAAATGAAGAAGAGGCCCGTTTTTCCCTCCTTATTTTGAGATGAGAGTCCATTTCCCTGATTCATAGGGAAAGGAATCCCAGCATTCCCGTCGCACCTCAAGAGGAGATGGTCTCAACTTGAAAGTCGAGAGGAACTCCAGGGGTCGTGCCACCATTCCAAAAGACCCCAGTGTTCCAATCCACTCCAGATGCAACTGATTCCCTTGCACAACTTGATTATCACACCAAGTGTTGACTCACAACATGATGGCACGAGTGACAGCCCTGTGGCACCTTGAGAGAAAGCCACAAATCCCTATGTCAACTCGACAGGAAGCCTGACACTTGTTACAGCTCGAGAGGAAAGCAGACTTGCATGTCTCCACACGAGACGAGGCCTGACTCCCCTGTTGAAACTCCATAGGAACCCCAAGATCCATGTCAGCACTGGAGAGGAATCCTGAGGTTCCGGCCTCAGCTCCAGAGCGGAACTAGGACCTGGCACCGACTGCAGAGGAATCCTGAGAAGCCCTTTGCAACTAGCAAGGAGAATGGATTTTCCAGAGGGAACACAAGCGGGTCCCTGAGGTCCCCATTGTAACTCGAGAGGGACCCCGAGTTTCCCACTGCAACTTGAGAAAAACCAGGAGATTCTCCCCTCAACGTGAGATGAGGCCCTTTTCCACAGCAGCTTCACAAGAGAAATCCCACCTTCCCTCTTGAGCCTCGAAAGGGTCCTTGACACCCTTGATGCAAATCAAGACGTTCCTCAACATTCCCGTCTCCACTCGAGAGGAACTCCAAGGGTCTCGCCACAACTCGAGAAGAGCCCCGTTTTTCCCTCCTCATCTTGAGATGAGGGTCCATTTCCCTGCTTTGCAAAAGGAATCTCACCATTCCCATCGCACCTCAAGAGGAGACGGTCTCAACTTGAATGTCGAGAGGAACTCCAGGGGTCATTCCACCATTCCAAAAGACCCTGATGTCCCAATCTGCGGGGCTACAGCCCCAGTGGATCCAGGGTAATTCATAGGGAGACAGCGTGGTGATAGAGAGAGAGTTATATACATTTAGAGAGAGATGAGAGATTTTGCAGTTAAGAGAATACAGGAGAGAAAGATGCTGAATAACTTGGTTTACAGGGAAAGTCAATAAAACTTCAGTACAAGAAGTCTGCACCATCTATGTTGGGTCACAGACACCCGTTTGAATATTGGATGGTGCCTCGCATTGGGCTCCCTCTCTCACGGAAGTTAAAAGCCAGGGCAAGTAGGTATACTTGGCGAGCCACCTCGCTCCAGATGGGAATTCAGCCTGAAAAGAAGAGGGAGAAAGAGAGAGAGATTCAACAAGGGGGAAACATGATCAATGACTGGCCCATCCTCTATTGTTCAGAGGGCTTTTTATACTTTTTAGTTATACATAGAGACCTTGGAGAAGGAAATGGCAACCCACTCCAGAGTTCTTGCCTGGAGAATCCCATGGATGGCGGAGCCTGGTGGGCTGCTGTCTGTGGGGTCGCACAGAGTCGGACATGACTGAAGCGACTTAACAGCAGTAGCAGCAGCATACATAGAGATCAGTGCATAAAACAAAATTATGCAGCGTCAGCAGCCCTGACTCTTATCGAGACCAGGCTTTTCTCTGCATACCTAGTTGTAAACCCACGTCTTAGGTGATTTACATCATCTTTTGGCCAGAAGGCCAATTAACAGTTTATGGCCCTTTTCTGATAAGGGTTTGTCAACCAGAAGACTTATTTGCTCTCATAGTATTGTTCTACCCAAAGTCTGGTGCCACTCTCAGAAAGCACTAAATAAAGTTACATTCTTACATATCAAGCACAACAAGAAAGAAGAGTGCAGTGATTTATAGCAAAGAAAAGTAATTAACTCAAAAGTCTAGTGTTGCTAACATCAAAACTACTATATTCTTATTTCTATATCCCAATTACACTGATTAATATCCTTCAGGACAAAAGATAAAGAATATGGAGGGCTGGCAGCAGTCATTGACTCAACAGTGAAACCTGTCACCAATATAATTTTTAGCTCTTTAGAAAAGGCTCTGTATCTTTAAAATGCTTTAAGCTGCGTGCCTCTCGTGGTTGGGGGCTGTAAACAATTCACAAGTTGTAAAACATCTTGGCAGATCGGTTAGGTAAGTTAGAAAGCCATCAAAGGGTTTTAAGCCGAGACATTCTTTTGCAGGAGACTGTTAACTGAAGTTAACTGAGTTAACTTTTTCCATAGAATGTCAGAAGAGTGGAAAGCATGGTACAAAAAGGCAGGCAGAGTCTTTTTTTTTGGAGGTGGGGTAGATGTTCAGGAAAGTCCAGGGAGAACCCCTGAAGCCTGAACATGCCTTTGTATTTTGTTGGGCTTCCTTCTCATGACCTTTGCCAAGGGCGGTATTCCTCATGCTGACTCCCAGCATGAATCCACTCCAGATACACCTGATTCTCCTGCAGTGACTCGACTGTCACCCTGAGTGTCGACTCACAAAACAATAGCATGTGTGACAGCCCTGTGGCACCTTGAGAGAAAGCCACTGATCCCTATGTCAACAAGACAGGATGCCTGACACTCCTGTTACAGCTTGAGAGGAAATCGGACTTGCATGTCTCCACACAATATGAGGCCTGACTCCCCTGTTGAAACTCCAGAGGAATCTCGAGATCCATGTCAGCACTGGAGAGAACCCTGAGGATCTGGCCTCAGCTCCAGATGAGGACTTCAGACCAGGCACCGCCTGCAGAGGAATCCCGAGAGGCCCCTCACAACTAGCATAAAGACTGGATTTTCCTGAGGAAATACGAGCGGGTCCCTGAAGACCCCATTGTATTTCGAGAGGAACCCCAAGTTTCCCACCGCAACTCGAGAAAAAGCAGGGGATTTTTCCAAAAAGGTGAGATGAGGCCAATTTCCATGGTGGTGTCTCAAGAGAATCTCACATTCCTTCTTGAGCCTTGAAAGGGTCCTTGATACCCTTGATGCAACTCAAGAAGTTCCCTGACATACCCGTCTCCACTCTAGAGGAACCCCGTGATTCCCCTACAACTCAAAAAGAGTCCTGTTTTTTCCTCCTCATATCGAGATGAGGGCCAATTTCCCTTCTTCTTTGGGAAAGGAATCCCAGCTTTCCCATCGCACCTCAAGAGGAGGCGGTCTCAAATTTAAAGTCGAGAGGAACTCTTGGGATTGTGCCACCATTCCAAAATGCCACAATGTCCTAATTCACTCCAGATACACCTGATTCCCCTGCACTGACTAGATTGTCACCCCGAGTGTTGACTTACAACACGATGGCATGTGTGACAGCCCTGTGGCACCTCAATAGAAAGCCACAGATCTGTATGTCAACTCAACAGGAAGCCTGACACTCCTGTAACAGCTCAAGAGGAAAGCAGATTGCATGTCTCCACAAGAGACGAGGCCTGACTCCCCTGTTGAAATGCCATGGGAACACCGAGATACATGTCAGAACTGGGGAGGAACAGTGAGGTTCCGGCCTCAGCTCCAGATGAGGACCTAGGATCCGGCATTGACTGCAGAGGAATGCCCAGAGGCCCCTAGCAACTCGCAAGGAGACTAGACTTTCCTGAGGCAACACGAGCAGGTCTCTGAGGTCTCCGTCGTAACTCGAGAGGAACCCCAAGTTTCCTGACGCAACTTGAGAAAAACCAGGAGATTTTCCCCTCCATGAGAGATGAGGGCCTTTTCCATGGCGGCATCTCGAGAGAAATCCCACCTTCCCTTTTGAAACTTGAAAGGGTCCTTGACACCCTTGATGCAACTCAAGAAGTTCCCTGATATACCCGTCTCCACTTGAGAGGAACACCGAGGGTCCCACCACAATTCAAGAAGAGCCCCATTTCTCCCTCCTCATCTAAAGATGAGGGACCATTTCCCTGCTTCATTGGGAAAGGAATCCCGGTGTTCCTGTCTCACCTCAAGAGGAGGCCGTCTCAACACGACACTCAAGAGGAACTCCAGGGGTCTTGACACCATTCCAAAAGACCCCGATGTCCCAATCCACTCCAGATACAACTGATTCCCCTTCACTGACTTGACTGTCACCCCGAGTGTCGAATCACAACAACATGGCACGTGTGACGGCCATGTGGCACCTCAAGAGAAAGCCACAGATACCTATGTCAACTAGACAGGAAATTGGACACTCCTGTTACATCTCGGGAGGAAAGTGGACTTGCATGTCTCCACACGAGACAAGACCTGACTCCCCTGTGGAAACTCCATAGGAACCCCAAGATCCATGTCGGCACAGGAGAGGAAACCTGAGGTTGCGGCCTCAGCTCCAGTTGAGGACTTAGGACCCGGCACCGACTGCAGACGAACCCAGAGAGGCCCCTCTCAACTCACATAGAGACTGGCCTTTTCTCAGGCCACATGAGCGGGTCCCTGAGGTCCCTGTCATAACTCAAGAGGAACCCCAAGTTTCTTGTCGCAACTTGAGAAAAACCCCGAGATTCTCCCCTCAACGTGAGATGAGGCATTTTTCCGTGGCACTGTCTCTAGAGATATCCCACCTTCCCTCTTGATCTTCGATATTGTCCTTGGCTCCCTTGAGGCAACTCAGTAAGTTCCCCGAAATATCCGTCTGCACTTGAGAGGAACTCCATGGGTCCTGCCACAACTCAAGAAGAGCCCCGGTTTTCCCTCCTCATCTCGAGATGAGGGTCCCTTTCCCTGTTTCGTCTAGAAAGGAATCCTGGCATTCCCATCACACCTCAAGAGGAGGCCGCCTCAAATTGACACTCGAGAGGAACTCCTGGGATCGTCACACCATTCCAAAAGACCCCGATGTCCAAATCCACTGTAGATGCACCTGATTCCCCTGCACTGACTATACTGTCACCCTGAGTGTCGACTCTCAAAACGATGGCCCATGTTACAGCCCCGTGGCACCTCGAGAGAAAGCCACAGGTCTCTATGTCAACTTGACTGAAGCCTGACACTCCTGTTACAGCTCGAGAGGAAAGCAGATTTGCATGTCCCCACAGGAGATGAGGCCTGACTTCCCTGTTGAAACTCCATAGGAACCCTGAGATCCATGTCACTGAGAGGAACACTGAGATCCAGATCCACTGGAGAGGAACACTGAGATTCCGGCCTTAGTTCCAGGTGAGGACCTATGACCCGGCAGTGATTGCAGAGGTATCCCGAGAAGTCCCTCGCAAGTCGCATGGAGACTGGACTTTCCTGAGGCAACACGAGCGGGCTCCTGAAGTCCCTGACGTAACTCGAGAGGAACGCCAAGTTTACCACTGCAACTCTAGAAAAACGTGGAAATTCACCCCTCAACATGTGATTAGACCCTTTTCCAAGATGGCGTCTCTAGTGAAATCCCATCTTCCCTCTTGAGCCTCTAAAGCGTCCTTGACACCCTTGATGCAACTCAAGAAATTCCCTGACATACCCATCTCCATTCAAGAGGAACACCGAGGTTCCCGTCCCAACTCAATAAGAGCCCCTTTTTTGCCTCCTCACCTCTAGATGAGGGTCCATTTCCCTGCTTCGTCGGGAAAGGAATCCCAAAGTTCCCATCGCACCTCAAGAGAAGGTGGTCTTAACCTGAAAACGAGTGGAACTCCAGGGGTCGTGCCACCATTCCAAAAGACCCCGATGTCCAAATCCACTCCAGATTCACCTGATTCCCCTGCACTCACTGGACTATCACCCCAAGTGTCGACTCACAACATGATGACACGTGTGATATCCCTGTGGTTCGTCAACAGTAAGCCACAGATCCCTATGTCAACTCGACAGGAAGCCTGACACTCCTGTTACAGCTCGAGAAGCCAGCGGACTTGCATGTCTCCAGAAGAGACGAAGCCTGACTCCCCTGTTCAAACTCCACAGGAACCCTGAGATCCATGTCCCCACTGGAGAGGAAACTTGAGGTTCAAGCCTCAGCTCCAGATGGGGACCTAAGACCCGGCATTGACTGTATAGGATTCCCCAGAGGCCGCTTGAAAATTGCATGGAGACTGAACTTTCCTGATGCAACCTGAGCAGGTCTCTGATGTCCCCTTCGTTACTTGAGAGGAATCCCAAGTTTCCAGCTATAACTCGAGAGAAACCAAAAGATCCCCTCAACGTGAGATGAGGCCCTTTTCCACAGTGGCATCTCGAGAGAAATCACACTTTCCCTCTTGAGCCTCAGAAATGTCCTTGACACCCTTGATGCAACTAAAGAAGTTCCCCGACATACCCATCTCCACTTGAGAGGAACAACGAAGGTCCCGCCACAACTCAAGAAGAGCCCCGGTTTTCCCTTCTCATCTCAAGATGAGGGTCCATTTTCCTGCTTTGGCGGGAAAGGAATCCCGGCATTCCCATCACACCTCAAGAGGAGGCCGTCTCAAATTGACACCCAAGAGGAACTTCAGGGGTCATGACATCATTCCAAAAGACCCCGATGTCCAAATCCACTGCAGATGCACCTGATTCCTCTGCACTAACTCGACTGTCACCCCGAGTGTCAATTCTCAAAACGATGACATGTGTGACAGCCCTGTGGCACCTTGAGAGAAAGCCACAGATCCCTATGTGTCAACTCGACAGGAAGACTCACACTCCTGTTACAGCTTGAGAGGAAAGCAGATTTGCATGTCTCCACATGAGACGAGGCCTGACTCCCCCGCTGAAACTCCACAGGAACCCCAAGAACCATGGCAGCATTGGAGAAGAACCCTGAAGTTCCAGCCTTAGTTCTAGATGTGGACCTAGGACCCAAAACCGACTGTAGAGGAATACCGAGAGGCCCCTCACAACTCGCATGGAGACTACACTTTCCTGAGGTCACACGAGTGAGTCCCTGAGGTTCTTGTCGTAACTCAAGAGGAATCTCAAGTTTCCCGATGCAACTCCAGAAAAACCAGGAGATTCTCCTCTCAACGCGAGATGAGGCCTTTTTCCTTGGTGATGCCTCGAGAGAAATCCCACCTTCCCTCTTGAGCCACGAAAGGGTCATTGGCACCCTTGATGGAACTCAAGAAGTTCCCTGACATTCCCATCTCCACTCAAGAGGAATGATGAGGGTCCCACCGCAACTCAAGAAAGCTCCATTTTCCCACTTCATCTCATGTGTGTCCATTTCCCTGTTTGTTGGGAAAGGACTCCCGGCATTCTCGTCAAAGACGAGAGGAGGCCGTCTCAACTTGAAAGTTGAGAGGAACTCCAGGGGTTGTGCCACCATTCTAAAACACCACGATGTCCTAATTCACTCCAGATACATCTGATTCCCCTGCACTGACTCGACTCTCACCCCAAGTGTCAACTACAAAACGATGGCAGCTGTGAGAGCCCTGTGGCACCTCGAGAGACAGCAACGGATCCTTATGTCAACTCGACAGGAAGCCTGACACTCCTGTTACAGCTCTAGAGGAAAGCAGACTTGCATGTCTCCACGTGAAAGGAGGCCTGAAATCCCTGTTGAAACTCCATAGGAACCCGGAGATCCATGTCAGCAATGGAGAGGAATCCTGATGATCTGGCCTCAGCTCCAGATGAGGACCTAGGTCCTGGCACTGGCTGCCAAGGAATCCCCAGAGGCCCTTCATAACTCGCATGGAGAATGAACTTTCCTGAGGCCACATGAGCAGATCCCTGAAGTCCCCATTGTAACTCGAGAGGAACCCCAAGTTTCCCACTGCAACTCGAGAAAAACCAAAAGATTATCCCCTCAATGCGAGACAAGGCCGTTTTCCATGGCAGGGTCTCGAGAGAAATCCCACCTTCCCTCTTGAGCCTTGAAAGGATCCTTGACACCCTTGATGCAGCTAAAAAAGTTCCCCTACATACCCGTCCCCACTCGAGAGGAACACCAAGAGTCCCGCCACAACTCAAGAAGAGCCCCGTTTTTTCCTCCTCATCTCGAGAGGAGGGTCCATTTCCCTGCTTATTCGGGAAAGGAATCCCAGCGGTCCCATCGCACCTCAAGAGGTGGAGGTCTCAACTTGACACTCAAGAGGAACTCCAGGGGTCTTGCCACCATTCCAAAAGACCCGGATGCCCAATCCACTCCAGATACACCTGATTCCCCTGCACTGACTCGACTGTCACTCCGAGTGTCGACTCACAGCATTATGGCACATGTGACAGCCCTGTGACACCTAGAGAAAGCCACAGATTCCTCTGCCAACTCAACTGAAGCCTGACACTCCTGTTACAGCTCGAGAGGAAAGCGGTCTTGCATGCACCACATGAGATGAAGCCTGACTCCCCTGTTGAAACTCCATAGGAACCCTGAGATCCATGTCAGCACTGGAGAGGAACACTGAGGTTCTGGCCTTAATTCCAGATGAGGACCTATGACCCGGCAGTGATTGCAGAGGTATCCCGAGAAGCCCCTCGCAAGTTGCATGGAGACTGGACTTTCCAGAGGCAACATGAGTGAGTCCCTGAAGTCCCCCACGTAACTCGAGAAGAATGCCAAGTTTACCACCACAACTCGAGAAAAACCCAGAAATTCATCCCTCAATGCGTGATTAGGCCCTTTTCCAAGGCAGCGTCTCGAAAGAAATCCCACCTTCCCTCTTGAGCCTTGAAAGCGCCATTGACACCCTTGATGCAACTCAAGAAGTTCCCTGACATACCCGTCTCCATTCGAGAGGAACACCGAGGTTCCCATCCCAAGTCAATTAGAGCCCCTTTTTTGCCTCCTCACCTCTAGATGAGGGTCCATTTCCCTGCTTCATCAGGAAAGGAATCCCAAAGTTCCCATCGCACCTCAAGAGGATGCCGTCTCAACCTGAAAACGAGTGGAACTCCAGGGGTCGTGCCACCATTCCAAAAGACCCCAATGTCCAAATCCACTCCAGATTCACCTGATTCCCCTGCACTCACTGGACTATCACCCCGAGTGTTGACTCACAACACGATGACACATATGATATCCCTGTGGCTCGTCGACAGGAAGCCTCAGATCCCTATGTCAACTCGACAGGAAGCCTGACACTCCTGTTACAGCTTGAGAGGCCAGCGGATTTGCATGTGTCCAGAAGAGACGAGGCTTTACTCCCCCGTTCAAACTCCACAGGAACCCTGAGATCCATGTCCCCACTGGAGAGGAAATTTGAGGTTCAAGCCTCAGCTCCAAATGAGGACCTAGGACCCAGCACCGACTGTAGAGGAATTCCCAGAGGCTGCTTGAAAATTGCACGGAGACTGGACTTTCCTGATGCAACCCGAGCAGGTCGCTAATGTCCCCATCATTACTTGAGAGGAACCCCAAGTTTCCAGACACAACTCGAGAAAAACCAGGAGATCCCTCAACATGAGATGAGGTCCTCTTCTGCAGCTGTGTCTCAAGAGAAATTGCACCTTCCCTCTTGAGCCTCAGAAATGTCCTTGACACCCTTGATGCAACTAAAGAAGTTCCCCAACATACCCATCTCCACTCGAGAGGAACACCGAGGGTCCCTCCACAACTCAAGAAGAGCCCCGGTTTTCCCTCCTCATCTCGAGATGAGGGTCCATTTCCCTGCTTCGTCAGGAAGGGAATCCTGGCATTCCCATCGCACCTCAAGAGATGGGGGTCTCAACTTGACACTCGAGAGGAACTCCACGGGCTGTGCCACCATTCCAAAAGATCTGGATGCCCCAATCCACTCCAGATTTCCCTACACTGACACAATACACCTGATTTCCCTACACTGACACAACTGCCACCTCGAGTATCGAGTCAAAACATGATGGCATGTGTGACAGCCTGTGTCACCTAGAGAGAAAGCCACAGATCCCTATGGCAACTCAACAGGAAGCCTGACACTGTTTTTCCAGCTCGAGAGGAAAGCAGACTTGCATGTCTCCACACGAGATGAGTCCTGATTACCCCGTTGAAACTCCTAGGAACCCCGAGATACATGTCTGCACTGGAAAAGAAGAAAGTTGAAGTTCTGGCCTCAGCTCCAGATGAGGACCTACGACCCGGCACTGACCACCAAGGAATTTCCAGAGGCCCCTCGCAACTTGCATGGAGACTGGACTTTCTTAAGGCAACACGAGCTGGTCCCTGAGGTCCCAGTCGTAACTCAAAAGGAACCCCCAGTTTCCCACAGCAACTCGAGAAAAACACCGAGATACTCCCCTCAATGCGAGATGAGACCCTTTTCCCCTTCAGCTTCTTGAGAGAAATCCCACCTTCCCTCTTGAGCCTTGAAAGGGTCCTTGACGCTTTTGAGGCAACTCAAGAAGTTCCCTGACATACCTGTCCCCACTCGAAAGGAACACCGAGAGTCCTGCCACAACTCAAGAAGAGCCCCGTTTTTCCCTCCTCATCTCGAGATGAGGGTCCATTTCCCTGATTCATCAGGAAAGGAATCCTGGCATTCCCGTTGCACCTCAGGAGAAGGCAGTCTCAACTTGAAACTCGAGAGGAACTCCAGGTGTCGTGCCACCATTCCAAAAGATCCTGATGTCCCAATCCACTGCAGATGTACCTGATTCCCCTGCACTGGCTCGACTGTCACCCTGAGTCTCGACTTTCAACACGATGGCATGTGTGACAGCCCTGTGGCACCTCGTGAGAAAGCCACAGATCCCTATGTCAACTTGAGAGGAAGCCTGACACTACTGTTACGCTCTGGAGGAAAGTGGACTTGCATACCTCCACACGAGATGAGGCCAGACTCCTCTGTTGAAAGTCCATAGAACCCCGAGATCCATGTCAGCACAGAAAGGAACTTGAGGTTGCAGCCTCAGCTGCAGATGAGGACTTCTTAGGACCTGGCACCATCTGGAGAGGGATCCTGAGCAGCCCCTCGCAACTTGCATGGAGACTGGACTTTCCTCAGGCCACATGAGCAGGTCCCTGTGGTCTCTGTCATTACTTGACAGGAACCCCAATTTTCCTGCTGCAACTCGAGAAAAACCAGGAGATTAATCCTTCAATGCGAGATGAGGCCCTTTTCCGCTGCGCTGTCTAGAGAGAAATCTCACCTTCCCTCTTGAGCCTCAAAATGGTCCTTGACACGCTTGAGGCAACTCAAGAATTTCCCCGACATTCCCTCTCCACTCGAGAGGAACGCCGATGGTCTCACCACAACTCAAAAAGAGACCCGTTTTTTCCTCCTCATCTCGAGATGAGGGTCCACTTCCCTGCTTCGTCAGGATTGCTGGAAAGCAATCGTGACATTCCTGTCACAACTCAAGTGGAGGCTGTCTCAACTTAAATGTCTAGAAGAACTCCACAGGTCATGCCACCATTCCAAAAGACCCCGATGTCCCAGACCACTCAAGATACACCTGATTGCCCTGCACTGAGTTGACTGTCACCACGAGTATCAACTCAAAAACATGATGGCATGTGTGACAGCCCTGTGGCACATAGAGGGAAAGTCTCAGATTCCTATGTCAACTCGACAGGAAGACTGACACTAATGTTGCAGCTCGAAAGGAAACCTGACTTGCATGTCTCCATGCAAGACGAGGCCTGACTCCTCTGTAGAAACTCCATGGGAACCCCGAGATCCATGTTAGCACTGGAGAGAAACACTGAGTTTGTGGCCCCGTTTTCCCTCCTCGGACTCTCTCAGGATGAGGGTCCATGTCCCTACTTCTTTGGAAAAAGCATCCCGGCATTCCCTTCACACCTCAAGAGGTGGCAGACTCAACTTGAAAGTCGAAAAAAACTCCAGGGGTCGTGCCACCATTCCTAAATACCCTGATGTCCCTAACTACTCCAAATACACCAGATTCCCCTGCACTGACTCGACTATCAACCTGAGTATTAAATAACAACATGATGGCACGTGTGACAGCCCTGTGGCACCTCAAGAGAAAGCCACCTATCCCTATGTCAACTCGAAAGGACTTCTAACACTACTTTTACAGCTCGAGGGGAAAGCAAACATGCATGTCTCCACACGAGATGTGGCCTGACTCCCCTGTTGAAACTCCATTGGAACCCCGAGATCCATGTCAGATCTGGGGAGGAAACCTGAGGTTTCAGCCTCAACTCCAGATGAGGACCTCGGCACTGGCACTGACTGGAGACGAATCCAGGAATGCCCCCTGAAACTCGCATTGAGACTTGACTTTCTTGAGGCAGTGCCAGTGGGTCCCTGAGGTCCCCTTCATAACTCGAGAAAATTTCCTGCCACAATTCGAGAGAAACAAGCTATTCTCCCAACACGAGATGGGGCCCTTTTAGGCTGTGGCATCTTGAGACAAATCCCACCTTCCCTCTTGAGCCTCAAAGTGTCCTTGACACACTTGATGCAACTCAAGAATTTCCCCAACACACCCACCTCCACTTGAGAGGAACGTCCTACCACAACTCAAGAAGAGTCCCGTTTTTCCCTCATCATCTCGAGATGAGGGTCCATTTCCCTGCTTCGTCGGGAAAGGAATCTATTGGGGTCCACCCCCAGTTGATCCAGGGTAATTTGAAGCGGGGACGCCGTGCTGAGAGAAATATATAGATTTAGAGATGGATAAGAAAGGGGTTGAAGTTAAGTGAATAGAGGAAAGGAAGAGGCTGTATATTTTGGTTTACATAGAAAGCCAATAGAACCCCGAGCAAGGGACTTGAACCGTCTATGTAGGGCCACTGGCACCAGCATGAATAGCAGATGGTGCCCTGCCTTTGGCTCCTCTTGCATGGGTCTTAGAAGCCTGGGCAAATAAGTAGACATGGCTAGCCTCTATGCCCCAGATGGGAATCAGCCAGAAAATAGAGTAAGAAAGAAAAGAAGACACAGGGGAATCTGTTTTTCCATGAACTAGCCCATCTTTTATTGTCTGGAAAAATTTTATATTTTTAGTTGCCTTAGAGATAAACGTAAAAAGCAAAGTCATGTAGGGTCAGCAGCTCTGACCCAGGCTTTTTTTCTGCATGCCCATCTGTATACACAGGTCTTAGGTGATTTGCATTATCTTTTGGCCAGGACGCCTATTAGCATTTATGGCCCTTTTCTGATAAAGGCCTGTCAACCAGAAAACTTATTTGCCTTAAAAGTGTTGTTCTTACTAAAGTCTGGTGCCACTCTCAGAAAGCACTAATGAAGGTTATATTCTTACATAGCAAGGGCACCACAATTTATAGCAAGGAAAGAGGAATACAGTGATTTATAATGAAGAGAAAGTTCATTAACTCAAAAGTCTAGTGTTGCTAACATCAAAACTAGTATATTCCTTTTTCTATATCCCAATCACATTGATTAATAGCCTCCAGGTGCTGAAAAGATAAAGAATATGGAGGCCTGGCAGCAGTCATTGACTCAACAAAAAACAGTGAAACCCATCACCTATATAATTTTTAGCTTTATAGAAAAGGCTCTATATCTTTAAGATGTTTTAAGCTGCATGCCTCTCGCGGTTGAGGGGCTGTAAACAATCACAAGTTGTAAAAGTCTCTAACTGTTAGGCAAGTTAGAGAGCCGTCAGAGGGGTTTGAGCTGAGATCCTCCTTTTATATGCAGGAGATTGTTAACTGGAACTCTAAGCTAACCCTTTCCAGAGAAAGATGGCCAGGGATAGCCCTGTGTTATGTCAGAAGAGTGGAAAGCACAGTACAATAAGGCAGGCAGACTCTGTTTTTTTTTGGGGTAGATGCTCAGGAAAATCCAGGGGGAACCCCTGAAGCCAGATCACGCCTTTGCGTATGTCAGGCTTCCTTCCTCATGACCTTTGTCTGGGCAGGATTCCTCATGCTGGCTCCCGGCATCTCCCCCTTTTTTAATTTCTTAAAACAGCCAGATGTAGTTCAGTCATGAGCTTCTGAATGTTCTGGCTAAGAATCTTGACAATACAAGGAAGAATGATTATGAGAAGCAAGAGGAGAGCACCCACAGTGGCATAGCTGAAAATAGTAGACAGAAGGTTCTTCCAAGAAATAAAGTTAAAGAAGGTGTGGAAAAAGTCATTAGCTGCTCCTGTAGCAGTAAAATCTAATCAGGAGTGTTCCATGGTCTGAATCTGATTATGAAGTTTATCTAAATCTAAACCAATATCTGAGCTGTTCCAGACACCTGAAATATGATTTTTAGTTTTTTCCAGTCATAATCTGACTTGTTTACTGTCAGGGGTGTAACACATATCCACCAGTAGTCGGCATGACAAGAAAATGCCAATTTCACTCATAAAGCCCGTAATTCAGTCCCAATATGCATTATAGCCTCTTCTAGGGCATCTACCCTCATTTCTAGTTTCCTTTCTATAGCTTCTTGTGTTGCCAATATTAAAGAGACATTTTTAGACATAGTATCAACATATTGAGCAGTATGCACTTTTTGAGTCAATGATATTGCTGCCACAGTAACAGAAGCAATTGCAGCTATTAAAGTTGATATTTCTAAGATAAGTAAGCTCACAAACCATCACATTAGCATTAATTCTTGTAGTTGTTGTAGCACAGCAAGACCATAATTATCATACCGATAAGTAGTTACAGTTACAGGCACCATAATATAGGATGGAAGATAGGATGGACGTTTTAACACCACAAAAGAGCAAACATTATATTGAGGAGTTAAACAAGATGAAAGCATACATTGTTCACAAGATATTACATTAGGTCCACCTGAATAATTCATTCATATATTAAGTCCTTCAGAGTCATTAGTGAAAAGAAAAACATAAGGAGAGGGTAGACAAGCTAAAATAGAGTAAGTAGTGTCATTATCTGGGTGAGTTAAAGTAACAGGGGCAGTAGCAGCAAGAGGTCTCCAAATTTCTGGCTGCCAAAAGGTTCTATTTTTAGTTGTATAGGACAACATATGGAGAAGGCAATGGCACCCCACTCCAGTACTCTTGCCTGGAAATCCCATGGATGGAGGAGACTGGTAGGCTGAAGTCCATGGGATAAATAAGAGTCAGACACGACTGAGAGAGTTCACTTTCACTTTTCACTTTCCTGCATTGGAGAAGGAAATGGCAACCCACTCCAGTGTTCTTGCCTGGAGAATCCCAGGGACGGGGAAGCCTGGTGGGCTGCCGTCTATGGGATCGCACAGAGTCGGACAAGACTTAAGTGACTTAACAGAAGTAGCAGCAGGACAACATAGGGGGAACAAATTGATTATGATGCCATCTTGTGGCGGTTAGTGGTCAAGGAACTGAATATTTTTTCCAATTGTCTAATCTATTGATGAAGTCATCATTGGACGTTGGGTCCTGACCTGGATTTGGGTTGCTCCAGTCCTGATTTTTATAATTTCCTACTCCCAGTATTCTGAAATCAGTTCTCGAATTATAAGTAAAAGATTTCCAAGTCAGATACCCTAAATGCTCATCTATAGTTTTCCATATGACATCTGAGGGTGCAACATTGTCACAATCTGGATATTTTGGCGGAGCTTTGAGAAACAAGGATTCATAGGGGTCAAGGACCCCGGGAATATGAGCTTGTAATATCCAAACTGACCAATCCCCTTTAAATGTAAATTTTGAGGTTGGGGAGTCAGTCAGAACTACTTTTTTAGAGGTTCCAACACATCCTTTCTTGGTAATAAAGTTTCCTGTATGACCAGAAGGAATATTAAAGAAAACAGGAAAATCATTAGTTAATCCCCTAAAGGTATAATTGAAATTAATAGGGTATTGGTCTTTTACATAGGAAGTATAAGATCCTCCCAGAAGGTGAGGTTGGTCTGTCTTGACCCTTATAGGGTCACCGTGCCATGTGACTACTTGAAAAGTTGGAGGACCAGGGAAATATGCCCAATAATTTTCTGGAGTGGTGGAGGAGACGCCTACCTGGCAAGATAGTAGGGAAAGCATAGCAACAAACACTTTCTCAGGGGAGGTTGAAGGTACCTGTGAAGAAGCCACCCCCTGTGCCTGGTGACAGAGCATTTTAATCTGTTCCCAGGTGGGTGTGGAGGCTTGTTGAGTCACCTGAGTAAAACGACCTGGCATATTTTTGCAGGGTGGCGGATCAGGGGGAGCAATATCCCATATGTGAAGTTGTGACATCTGTCTGGGGGGCGGATTCGTACCTTGCTCATCCAGGATCTCCAATGCCAGTCGTCCAGAGGTCAGTGGTGTTTCCCATGCTGACAGAGGGAGCAGAAGTAGAGGAGGCCTCTTCCTTTTTTGGGGTCACAGCAGTGGGGGAATCCGGCATCTGGGGAGATGTGACACGACGAATCAGCCTGTCTGGGACCCAAATTGGAGAATCTGCGTCCTGTGTAAAAACACAAGCATATCATCGACTAATGTTTAACAATGGATTGGGACTTTTCCATTGTCTGGAGGAGAGGTATCTCCATTTTACTAATGGTTTTGCATTTGATTGTTCCGGACACCAATCATGAAAAATAGCAGTGGTTCCGGTTGCATGAGCATTCAAATTGTTTATTACGAAAAGAGCATGTTATAAAATCTGAAGGGGAGAGCTATACTTAAATTACCCTTCCTTTAATTTTTGAATTTGGATTTTTTCCCTTCGCACCCTCAAGAGGAGGAGGTCTCAAGTTGAAACTCGAGAGGAACTCCAAGGGGTGTGTCACAATTCCAAAAGACCTCAATGTCCCAGTCCACTCCAGATAAGCCAAATTCCCCTGCATGGACTTGACTGTCACCCAGAGTATCGACCCAAACAAGAGGGCATGTGTGACAGCCCAGTGGCACCTCGAGAGAAAGCCACAGATCCCTATGTCAACTCGACAGGAAGCCAGACACTTCTTTTACAGCTCCAGAGGAAAGCGGATGTGCATGTCTCCACACAAGACGAGGACTGACTCCCCTGTTGAAACTCCATGGGAACCCTGAGATCCATGTCAGCACTGGAGAGGAACCCTGAGGTTCTGGCCTCAATTCCAGATGAGGACCAAGGCCCCGGCACTGACTGGAGAGGAATCCTGAGAGGCCCCTCACAATTCGCATGGAGACTTGACTTTCCTGAGGCCACAAGAGAGGGTCCCTGAGGTCCCCATCATAACTCGAGGGGAACCCTAATTTTCCTGCCAAAACTCATGAAAAACCAGGAGATTCTCCCCTCAATGCGAGATTAGGCACTTTTCTATTGCGGCGTCTTGAGAGAAATCCCACCTTCCTTCTTGAGCCTCAAAAGGGTCCTTGACACTCTTGATGCAACTCAGGAATTTCCCCGATATACACGTTTCCACTCGAGAGGAAGAGCGAGTGTTGAACCACAACTCAAGAAGAGCCCCGTTTTTCCCTCCTCATCTTGAGATGAGGGTCCATTTCCCAACTTTGTTGGGAAAGGAATCCTGGTGTTCCTGTCACAACTCAAGAGGAGGTGGTCCCAACTGGAAACTCGAGAGGAACTCCAGGGGTCATGCCAAAATTCCAAAGTATCCTGATGGCCCAATCCACTCCAGATAAACTTGATTCCCCTGCACTGATTCAACTGTCATCCAGAGTGTCGACAGCAAACATGATGGCAGGTGTGACAGCCCTGTGGCTCCTCGAGAGAAAGCCACAGATCCCTATGGCAACTCTACTGCACTACACTTCCTGTCTATTTTCGGACCCATGCCCCCCCCCCACCCCCAACTGAGCACTGAAAGGGAGACTGGAAGCTCACCTTCTTTAATTTAAAAGAGGACCTAAATTTTTGGTCCTCTTTTTCCATTAAGATTCTGGTTCAAGTGCCCCATCTCAGCTTCTGTGAGTGGCTGAGCTTCTAATGGCTCCCTGCATTCTTCTCCTTTACTCTCATAAGCTTGGTCATTTTCCCACTTCTGTGGTGGATGGGAACTGTCAGTGCTTTTAACTTCCAGATGGATTTATGAAAAGGTCTGTCAAATCTACTCATTTCCTCTCTTTTGTTCAGTGTCTCTCTCTAGATATGTCTTTTCTTCCTTTCAAAATTCAGTCTCTGTCTTCCTTTTTCTCTTTTTCTCTGTCTCTCCTGTGGATGGACGGATGCCTTTGAATGCACATGGATATTGTTAGCTTAGGGTTAGGTTTTAAGGATAGGTTAGAGTGAAATCAAGTGTTTAAGTTGGAGTTGGTGTTGAGGGAAGGAATAAGGGTGGTGTTTTTTTTTTAGACTTGAATGCTGTTTGTTCTTAGTCTATTTTACATAGGAACCACTGATCAGATACATGACATGCAAGTCATCTCTTAAGTTCAGTTTATATATTTTTGATTTGTGAACGCTTGATTCCCTGATGGCTAAGATTGTAAAGCATCTGCCCACAATGTGGGAACTGGTTTGATCCCTGGGACAGGAAGATTCACTGGAGAAAGAAATGGCAACCCACTCCAGTACTCTTGTCTAGAAAATTCCATGAATGGAGGAGCCTGGTGGGCTACAGTCCATGGAGTCAGAAAGAGTTGGACATGACTGAGCAACCTCACTTTACTTGTGGTTGGCACACATATTTGTAGTTTCAATATTACTATGGTTGTGTGCGGGTGCAGGAGGGCCGAGAGGAGCTACTCCACGTTCAAGGCCAGGAGGGCGGCCCTGATGAGATCCCCCTCATCCAATGGAAGGAGCAGTGGCTGTGGTTTGCTGGAGCGGCAGTGATTAGATACCCCACAACCAAGGTGAGAGAAACCCAAGTATGATGATAGGTGTTGTGAGATGGCATCAGAGGGCAGACACGCTGAGATCATAATCACAGACAACTAGCCCATCTGATCACATGGACCACAGCCTTGTCTAACTCAATGAAACTAGGCCATGCCATGAGGGGCCACCCAAGGTGGACGGGTCATGATGGAGAGGGCTGACAGACTGTGGTCCACTGGAGAAGGGTATGGCAAACCACTTCAGTATTCTTGCCTTGAGAACACCATGAACAGTATGAAAAGGCAAAATGAGAGGATACTGAAAGAGGAACTCCCATGTCGGCAAGTGTCCAATATGCTACTGGAGATCAGTGGAGAAATAACTCCAGAAAGACTGAAAGGATGGAGCCAAAACAAACACAATACCCAGTCGTGGATGTGACTGGTGAAACAAGCAAGGTCCAATGATGCAAAGAGCAATATTGCACAGGAACATGGAATGTTAGGTTCATGAATCAAGGCAAATTGAAAGCGGTCAAACAGGGGATGGCAAGAGTGAACATTGACATTCTAGGAATCAGCAAACTAAAATGGACTGGGATGAGTGAATTTAATTCAGATGACCATTATATCTAGTACTGAGGGCAGGAATCCCTTAGAAGAAATGGAGTAGCCATCATCGTCAACAACAGAATCTGAAGTGCAGTATTTGGATACCCTCTCAAAAACAACAGAATGATCTCTGTTCCTTTCCAAGACAAACCACTCAATATCAGGTAATCCAAGACTATGCCCCAACTGGTAATGCTGAAGAAGTTGACGTTGAATGGTTCTATGAATGCTTTTAAGATCTTTTCGAACTAACACCCAATAAAATTGTCCTTTTCATTCTAGGGGACTGGAAAGCAAAGTAGGAAGTCAAGAAACACCTGGAATAATGAGCAAATTTGAGTACAGATAATAATAATAGGCAAATCCTTGGAGTACGGATTGAAGCAGTACAAATAATAGAATTTTGCCAAGAGAATGCACTGGTCATAGCAAACCCCCTTCCAAAAACACAAGAGAAGATTCTACACGTGGACATTATCAGATGGTCAACACTGAAATCAGACTGATTATATTCTTTGCAGCCAAAGGTGGAGAACCTCCATACAGGGTACAAAAACAAGACGGGGAGCTGACTGGCTCAGATCATGAAATTCTTATAGCTAAATTTAGACGTAAATTGAAGAAAGTAGGAAAAACCACTAGACAATTCAGGTATAACCTAAATCAAATCCCTGATGATTATACAATGGAAGTGAGAAATAGATTTAACAGATTAGATTGGATAGAGTGCCTGATGTCCTATGGATGGAGGTTCGTGACATTGTACAGGAACAGGGATCAAGACCATCACCAAGAAAAAGAAATGCAAAAAAGCAAAATGGCTGTCTAAGGAGGCCTTACAAAAAGCTGTGAACAGAAGAGAAGAGAAAAGCAAAGGAGAAAAGGAAAGCTATGAGCATTTGAATGCATCATTCCAAAGAATAGCAAGGAGAGATAAGAAAGCCTTCAGCAGCGAACAATGCAAAGAAATAGAGGAAAACAACAGAGTGGAAAAGACTAGAAATCTCACCAAGAAAATTAGAGATACCAAGGGATCATTTCATGCAAAGATGGGCTCAATAAAGTTGGAAACGTAATGGATTTAACAGAAGCAGAAGATATTAAGAAGTGGCAAGAATTCACAAAAGAACTGTACCAGAAAAATCTTCACAACCCAGATAATTATGATGGTGTGATCACTCACCTAGTATCAGACATCCTGGAATGTGAAGCCAAATGGGCCTTAGCATCACTACGAAGAAACTAGTGGAGGTGATGGATTTCCAGTGGAGCTTTTTCAAATCCTGAAAGATGATGCTGTGAAAGTGCTGCACTCAATATGCCAGCAAATTTGGAAAACTCAGCAGTGGCCACAGGATTGGAAAAGGTCAGTTTTCATTCCAAGCCCGAAGAATGCTCAAACTACCACACAGTTGCACTCATCTCACACGCTAGTAAGGAATGTTCAAAATTCTCCAAGCGAGGCTTCAGCAATACATGAACCATGAACTTCCAGATATTCAAGCTGGTTTTAGAAAAGGCAGAAGAACCAGAGATCACATTGCAAACATCTGCTGAATCATGGAAAAAGAAAGAGCATTATAGAAAAAAACATCTATTTCTGCTTCACTGACTATGCCAAAGACTTTGACTGTCTGAATCACAATAATGTGTTGGAAAATTTTCAAGAAATGGGAATACCAGACCACCTGACCTGCCTCTTGAGAAACCTATATGCAGGTCACGAAGCAAAAGTTAGAACTTGACATGGAACAACAGATTGGTTCCAAATAGGAAAAAGAGTACCTCAAGGCTGTATATTGTCCCCCTGCTTCTATACCTTATATGCAGAGAACATCATGAGAAAGGCTGGGCGGGAAGAAGCACAAGCTGGAATCAAGATTGCTGGGAGAAGTATCAAAAACCTCAGATATGCAGATGACAACCCCCTTATGGCAGAAAGTGAAGAGGAACAAAAGAGTCTCTTGATGAAAGTGAAAGAGGAGAGTGAAAACGTTGGCTTCAAGCTCAACATTCAGAAAGCTAAGATCATGGCATCTGTCCCATCACGTCATGGCAAATAGATGGGGAATTTTGGAAACAGTGTCAGATATTATTTTGAGGGGGCTCCAAAATCACTGCAGATGGTGACTGCAGCCATGAAATGAAGAGACACTTACTCCTTGGAAGGAAAGTTATGACCAACCTAGACAGCATATTCAAAAGCAGAGACATTAATTATTTTGCCAACAAAGTTCTGTCTAGTCAAGGCTATGGTTTTCCCAGTTGACATGTCTGGATGTGAGAGTTGGACTGTGAAGAAAGCTGAGTGCCGAAGAATTGATGCTTTGGAACTGTGGTGTTGGAGAAGACTCTTGAGAGTCCCTTGGACTGCAAGGAGATCCAACCAGTCCATTCTGAAGGAGGGTAGCCCTGGGATTTCTTTGGAAGGAATGGTGCTAAAGCTGAAACTCCAGTGCTTTGGCCACCTCATGCAAAGTGTTGACTCTTTGGAAAAGACTCTGATGCTGGGAGGGATTGGGGGCAGGAGGAGAAGGGGACGACAGAGGATGAGATGGCTGAATGGTATCACTGACTCAATGGGCATGAGCCTTAGTGGACTCCAGGTGTTGGTGATGGACAGGGAGGCCTGGCGTGCTGTGATTCCTGGGGTCACAGAGATTCAGACACAACTGAGTGACTGAACTGAATTGAACTGATTATGTAAAGGAAGAGAGGAGTCCCATTGGGTCAATTTTGGACCCACTGGGAAAGTAAGATGGATCCCTGCCTCACAAAACACCACCAAAGCAATTAAGACACATACGAAGAACCAACAATTGAAAAGAAAACTTGAAAAATTTTATAACAATTTCTGATGAGTGAATACCTTACTTTATAATCGAGATATTATGCATTTTTAAAGATTTGTTAGTTTAAGGCATACAGCAATGTGATTGCGGGATTCAGTGTCTCACAGTCTTCCTTGGACAAAATTCACTCCATTTGAGGTGCCCCTGGAACATGTCCTCCTCTCAGAACAGGCAAGAATCCTGAAAATACAGAGCAGCATGTGGTGGTGCTAGTGTCTATTTTTTTAACTGTATCAATTATTCTACCATGACACACAGAAGAAGCCTAGATGCTAAGAGGGTGATCTCTAAACCTCCAAATCTTCAAACAGGAGGCCTTGCTCTCTTGAATAGTGGTGAATAAAACTACACTTGGGAAGGGAAGAGGTGTGTCATAAATATTTTGTCTGCAGAGAACAAAGTGCGGTGTACAGACATTGTGCAAGCTCGTCCCAGGACACGGAGCACAAGGACACAGTGACATGTTTCTCAGCCCTGCTCTTGGGCCATCGCACTGTCTCCACCCCTGACATATGGTGAGACCCTTCCAAGTGTCCTGGAGAGTATGGGCACACGACCTGAATCTGTCCAATCTCTGTGTTCCATCCCCCCTTGTTACTGTGATGGGCTCAGGACTTGGGCAGTGACCAATCGGGACCCAGGGCGAGGGCTCAGGCTGCATTCAAGGGGAAGAGGAGGTCAGGTTCTGCTCGAAGGTGTGGGGCTGGCGAGGTCATCCTCGGGCGATTGGTGACCTTTCTGCTCCCTTCGGGGCAGATTTTGAGAGCGCTGTCTCCTGCTGTGGTCCCAAATCTCCACCTGAGACCAGAGGAAAGACGTCTGCCTGTGAGTTCTCCTGCTTATCTGTGAGCCTGTGGAACCACGCTGGTTTTTATGTCCAGCGGGCTAAGTGGAGACCCTGAAAATGCAAGTGTATGGATTTTGGCTGGCTTCAGGAAAGAAACGCCAGATGGTACTGAGAGACTCCAATCGAATCTGGATTCAGGGGATATCTCTTGAAAGTGAAGGGACAAGTCCTTCAGTCCTGTCCCACTCTTCGTGAACCTGTAAACTATAGGATCCATGGAATTCTGCAGGCAAGAATCTGAAGTGGGCAGCCTTTCACTTCTCCAGGAGATCTTCCAAACCCAGGGGTCATATTCAGGTCTCCACATGCAGGCAGATTCTTTACCGGCTGAACCACAGAGAGGCTCAAGAATATTGTACTGGGTAGCCTGACCCTTCTGCAGCTGATCAGGATTTCCTGACCCAGGAATCAAACTGGGCTCTCCTGCAGTGCAAGTGGATACTTCACCAGCTGAGGTATCAGGGAAGCCCAATATCTGTTAAGACCAGCTATTGATTGTAGGATTACCCTAAAGAGTCTTCACAGGTTTAAGGTAGCAACCTGCTAAGGTAGCAACCGATGTCTTTATTCTAGAGGATAAAACTGGGGCTCTAAGAAGGGGATAACTCAGATATAGCAAGGAAGTGTGTACCCAGACAAACCCCACAGTTCCTGCTGTTAGAACTCAAGGAGGCCAAATGTGAAGCTTGTCCATGTGACAGGGGCTAAGGCACTCAGCTCACATTGGGTTGTTGGGGACCTGACTTGGTAACTGTCGACTAGCAGCTTGGAGACTCACAAAATCAGTTTGCACTGAAGAAAGGAATGACACCTCACTTCATCCACCACACCACACTCTCTGGGTCCTCCCGCACCCTGCTCCATTTCTGTTGCTTTCTGAGGAAATTAGAGTCATGCTCATGTGACCACATTGGCTGTCCAATGTTCACAAGCTACCACTGGAGCTGCTAAAGGAGAGGCCAAAAGCCTTTGGCCCTGAGTACCTCTTTCCTTTGCACCATCGAGGTCCTCTTCCACACTTGCACATCAGAGTCCTTTTCTGAGACGTGCCAGGACACTCCCTCGGTTTGCAACAAGTTGTATCCACTGCTGTTCTTTCAATAACTCCCTTGAAACTAAGCTCATGTGCTCTTTTGACTGCGTGGCAACCCATCTGACGGCCATGGGAGGGACAGAGCTGACTGTGAATTGAAAGCTCAGATCTGACAGCTGGGAATCTGTGTATAAAGGACCTGATTATTCACACTGTAAAGGATTAAGTACGTTCCAGGCCTCCAGAACTAGGTCTTGGGCCGAAGTGACTCCACAGGCATTTGTGTGTCAGGGGAGGCTTCTGGATCAGTGGGGATGGGGCGAGTTTCTTGAGGTTCTGAAGTCCCACCGTGTGCAGGTTCAAGGTGCATAGAGAAGAAAGGTGGAGTCTACTCTGGAGTGATAGCAGCTCATGGCTGACCCAGACAGGAAGGCAGGTCCAGAAAGCACCTGTGCTGCCTTCCTGAGGGCCAGAGGAAGAGACCCAGTTCTGCTCCCTCGTGTGGTTCCCATTGCGTGTTGACACCAGAGTAAACACTTACATGGGGATGACCATCACTGCTGTCTGCAAAGGGTTTACATTGGCATATGTCTTCATCTGACAGGTCAGGTCAACATGAATCTACACTGGCCATGGGCACCGTCACATGTTTCTTCTCTTCCTTACTAAGCATTCATTTCCAAGAGGGCTTTTGGGCCATAGGATGTTGGGTTTTCTCTAGCTTTGTCAAATGAAGAGCACTTTTTGGTCGTTGGTGTTGTTCATTTTCCAGTTCTTTCTTTTAGCTTCTTATATGAACTCGTTTGTGGAACAGGAAGAGCTCCACATCTCCCTTCTGGCTGAGTTGTCACATTTAAAACAGCAATGCCTACCTGGATGTTTGTACCACATTTGCCAAAAGGGCTTGGTTTTGCAGATGATATCCTGCAAGTACCTACACTGTCCTTTCAGTTATCCAAAGCCTACTTCAAATGAAATAAAAACAAGAATTCTCAAGTTTAATCTTACCATATGTGGTGAGTCAGAAAAATCCTCTAGAGAATGGAAAAGTTACCCATTTCAGTTTTCTTGCCTAGATCACTCCATGGGCTGTAAAATCCATGGGGCTGCAAAGAGTCTAACAAGACTAAGTGAGTATAACGTTCCCTTTCTGTCAGAAAAAAAAATCATTTTTCTATCATTTTAGTGATTGGCATTGATTGCAGACACCCAAAGAATGGTTAGAAATGGTGAAAGAAGAAGAATAAATGTTGTCAGTTGAGGGAGGGAAGAATGGGGATTGCTTGACAGGAATCCAGGCTTTGCTGGGAAGTGGGGGGATAGAATAAGGTGTGAATGTAGACATTGGTGATGGTTACACAGCATTGTGAAGACCTTAATATTCCTAAATTGCATCAATTAAAGTAAAATTCATTAACAAAATTTGAACGGAAAAAAAATACGTAAATCCATAAAAAAATAAAACGTCACAAGAAAGCTACACACACACCAGATGCAAATAAGCTCAGGAGAAGAGTACTCAATCTGCCCTGGGTGGGGAGCGAGATGATGGCATCCACGGGAAACAGGCAGGGATGGAGGCTGCATAGCCAACCGCTCCCCTGGATGAGGAGTTTCCTGAAAGGGCTCTGGGTCTCTGTCCAGAGCGGTCCCATTCTCCCAGCAGGGGTGGGTCAGGCATCATGGGCATCTGGGTCTTGGGCAGGAGCCAAGGCAGGCTCTCCCTGCAGAGGTGGTGACCCATCCCCTGACTCAGATTCTCCTGCCAAAGCCCGAGCAGGTACAGGTGCAGGTGGAGGTGGATGTTCTCCCTGAGGGGGTGGCACATCGGTGACTGGGGCTGGGGATCCTGCAGGCACAGAGGTCCGATATGCCCAGTGTGCTGGCCAGGACCCAGCTGGCCCCATACTTTGCGGATGGAAGTCTCAGGTCTCGATCTCCCCTCAGTGGATACATGGGTCCTGCACCTGTGGCACCCACTGCTGTAGGGACAGGACTCGGAAGTGGAGTCTGGTTGCAATGAGAGACCAGTGCTAGAGCTGTGAGAGAAGAGAAGGTTACCCATCACCAGCGTTTTATAGAGTTCCAAAGAATAGCAAAAAGAGATAAGAAAACATTCTTCAGTGATCAATGCAAAGAAATAGAAGAAAAGAACAGAATGGGAAAGACTAGAGATCTCTTCAAGAAAATTAGAGATACCAAGGGAACATTTCATGCAAAGATGGGCTTGATAAAGGACAGAAATGGTATGGACCTAACAGAAGCAGAAGATATCAAGAAGAGGTGGCAAGAATACATGGAAGAACTGTACAAAAAAGATCTTCATGACCCAGATAATCATAGTGATGTGATCATTAATTTAGAGCCAGACATCTTGGAATGTGAAGTCAAGTGGGCCTTAGAAAGCATCACTACGAACAAAGCTAGTGGAGGTGATGGAATTCCAGTTGAGCTGTTTCAAATCCTCAAAGATGATGCTGTGAATGTGCTGCACTCAATATGCTAGCAAATTTGGAAAACTCAGCATTGGCCACAGGACTGGATAAGGTAAGTTTTCATTCCAATTACATAGAAATACAATGCAAATGAATGCTCAAACTACTACACAATTGCACTCATCTCACATGCTAGTAAAGTAATGCTCAAAATTCTCCAAGCCAGGCTTCAGCAATACGTGAACCGTGAACTCCCTGATGTTCAAGCTGGTTTTAGAAAAGGCAGAGGAACCAGAGATCAAATTGCCAACATCCGCTGGATCATGGAAAAAGCAAGAGAGTTCCAGAAAAACATCTATTTCTGCTTTATTGACTATGCCAAAGCCTTTGACTGTGTGGATCACAATAAACTGTGGAAAATTCTGAAAGAGATGGGAATACCAGACCACCTGACCTGCCTCTTGAGAAATCTGTATGCAGGTCAGGAAGCAACAGTTAGAACTGGACATGGAACAACAGACTGGTTCCAAATAGGAAAAGGAGTACGTCAAGGCTGTATATTGTCACCCTGCTTATTTAACTTCTATGCAGAGTACATCATGAGAAACGCTGGACTGGAAGAAACACAAGCTGGAATCAAGATTGCCGGGAGAAATATCAATAACCTCAGATATGCAGATGACACCACCCTTATGGCAGAAAGTGAAGAGGAACTAAAAAGCCTCTTGATGAAAGTGAAAGAGGAGAGTGAAAAAGTTGGCTTAAAGCTCAACATTCAGAAAACGAAGATCATGGCATCTGGTCCCATCACTTCATGGGAAATAGATGGGGAAACAGGGGAAACAGTGTCAGACTTTATATTTTTGTGGTCCAAAAATCACTGCAGATGGTGACTGCAGCCATAAAATTAGAAGACGCTTAGTCCTTGGAAGAAAAGTTATGACAAACATAGATAGTATATTCAAAAGCAGAGACATTACTTTGCCGACTAAGGTCTGTCTAGTCAAGGCTATGGTTTTTCCTGTGGTCATGTATGGATGTGAGAGTTGGACTGTCAAAAAGGCTGAGTGCTGAAGAATTGATGCTTTTGAACTGTGGTGTTGGAGAAGACTCTTGAGAGTCCCTTGGACTGCAAGGAGATACAACCAGTCCATTCTGAAGGAGATCATCCCTGGGATTTCTTTGGAAAGAATGATGCTAAAGCTGAAACTCCAGTACTTTGGCCACCTCATGCGAAGAGTTGACTCATTGGAAAAGACTCTTATGCTGGGAGGGATTGGGGGCTGGAGGCGAAGGGGACGACCAAGGATGAGATGTCTGGATGGCATCATGGACTCGAGAGACCTGAGTCTGAGTGAACTTCGAGAGGTGGTAATGAACAGGGAGGCCTGGCGTGCTGCAATTCATGGGGTCGCAAATAGTCGGAAATGACTGAGTGACTGAACTTATAGGGGAAAAAAAGCTTCCCAGAGAATCACAAAGAGTACCCAACGTAGGATGCACTCTGAGTGCAGTTTGAAAGATGGGTGATGTGAGGCCAGGCTTTGTTCCAGGCCAAGCCCAGCTCTGGGGGGCTCCTCCCTGTGTAGCTCAGCACCCCATCCCCATCTATTAACATGCACAGCACCAGCCTCCTCACCTCTGTGCTCTGCCATGCTGGGCTCAAGGTCCTTCTGCTGCCTCAGTGGCAGGGGTTCTCGGGACTCAGGATCAGAGCCTGGTGTGCTGAGCTCCATGGCAGCCTGAGGCTGGGCCCCGAGGTGTATCCTGTGTGGTGTGTTTGGAGGAGGCCTTCCACACTTCCT
Source organism: Neotragus pygmaeus (assembly GCA_006410875.1). Classification (NCBI taxonomy): domain Eukaryota; kingdom Metazoa; phylum Chordata; class Mammalia; order Artiodactyla; family Bovidae; genus Neotragus; species Neotragus pygmaeus. The sequence goes on along the minus strand of SJYV01031710.1, from coordinate 19,621 downwards.
CTTCAATCCCAGTTGGACTGATACCTTCAAGGGCATGCTCACCTGAAGCCTGTACTGGGCCTCACGGGCAGGGGGGTGGTCATCCTACGCCTCCCTTGGAGAGGTGAACGGGGTGCCCCCCTCATCAGCCACATCGACTTGGAAGCTCTGAAATGACACTGACCGTCAGCCAGCACTGCCTGGAGTTTACTGAACTGGGCCTGATCAGTATGGTGGCTGCTTCTGACCGCTCAAAAGAAATTCTGCTGCCAGCAGAAACATGTGTCTTCTCAGGTACCCACCCTGGACGAAGGAGACGGCCCTGAAGGCGTGGGGTCTTCCTGGGTAGCTGGTGCTGCCTGGACTCTCGCCATTCTGCCCATCCTGCTCTCCCCTGGGCTATGGACACACCTAGCCCACAGACTTCTGAGCCACATCTGCAGGGGCTTGCTTGAGGGAGAGATACCCTAGGAAACCCCCATCCACACACACAGGGAAAGGACTCAGAGTTATCTGGGTGGGATGTGAGAGGGGACCTGGCCCAGGCTGAGTTTTCGTGTTCCTTTTCTGTTCCTTCAGGCAAAGGGCCAGAGGCCTTTCGTGGGGGTCCTGAGACAGCATGAACTGAGTTCCCACAAACTGCTGGTGAGCTCTCCCAAGTCTCTGGGAAGGGGCAAACTGCAAAACATCCTGGCTGCCTGCAAACTGGCTGGGGGCTCCCCTCTGCTGTGAGGCCTGGGGATCCAGTTTCTGTGTTCTGTTGGGTTCTGTTGCCAGGAAGTGACATCATTTCCTGATTTCCTTGCTGAGGTCACTTACACAAAGTTCCCCAAGTGAACCTCTGGGTTTCTGTCTGTTCACCTACACCCTTAGGGCATGTGCAGGCACAGTGACACCCACACTGTTCACCCCACAGCTTTGGCAGGCCTGGGTGCAGCCAGGGCCTAAGCTTTGAGGACACAGCTCTTTCAGACAGGCTCCTTCTTCTCATCTGTGATGTGTACCTTGACAAGCCATATGCCCCTCAGGGTTTCCCTAGTCTCTCCATCTGCACAGTGGGGCCAATCTCTCATCTACTGCCTTGATCTGTCAGCCTACAACACTTACAGACCTCTCAACCTGGGGTTGGTATCACATGGCGCTTGTGCCCTGGGGCTTCTCAAAGGCAAGATTCAATACATGCTTGACCTAGCAGAGAATGGGGCAGAAACAGGCCTGGATAGTCTCTGGGACCTAGGAGAAGGTCAGGGAAATAGTCAGGAAGTCTGACACTACTTTTGCAGCTTGAGAGTAAAGTGGGCTTCCTTGTCTCCATGCGAGATGAGGCTTTTGAAACTCCACTTTGAAACTCCATAGTAACCCCAAAATCCATGTCCGCACTGGAGACGTACCCTGAGGTTACAGCCTCCAGTCTAGATAAAGACCTAGGCTGCTGAACAGACTGGAGAAGATTCCCAAGAGGCCCCTCAGAACTCGCATGGAGACTTGACTTTCCTGAGGCAACATGAGCGGTCCCTGCAGTCCCCGTCATAACTTGAGAGGAACCCCAAGTTTCCTGCTGCAACTCGAGGGAAAAAAAAAAAGGATATTCTGCCCTCATGGTGAGATAAGGGCCCGTGTCTGCTGAATCGTCTCCAGAGAAAACCCATCTTCCTTCATGAGCCTTGAACGGGTCCTTGACACCCTTTATGCAACTTTAAAAATTGTTGATATACCTTTACCCTCTAGAGAGGAACACTGAGGTTCTGGCAACAACACAAAAGGAGCCCCGTTTTCTCTCCTCCTCTTGAGTTGAGCGTCCATTTCCCTGCTTCGTCGTGAAAGGAATCCCAGTGTTCCCCTTGCACCTCAAGAGGAGGTGGCCTCAACTTGAAACTCCAGAGGAACTCCAGTGGTCGTGGCACAATTCAAAATGACCCTGATGTCCCAATCCACTCCAGATACACCTAATTCCCCTGCACTGATTCGACTGTCACCCCGAGCATTGACTCGAAACATGATGGCACGTATGACAGCCCTGTGGCACCTGGAGAGAAAGTCACAGATCCTTATGTGAACTCGACAGGAAGCCTGAGACTACTTTTACAGCTCAAGAGGAAAGTGGACTTCCATGTCTCCACATAAGATGAGGCGTTACTCCTCTGTTGGAACTCCATAGGAACCATGAGATCCAAGTTGGCATGGAGAGGAAACCTGCGTTTCCAGCCTCAACTCCAAATGAGGATCTCGGCCCCAGCACCGACTGGAAAGGAATCCTGACAGGCCCCTCGCAACTCGCATGGAGACTGGACTTTCCTGAGGCAACACGAGCGGGTCCCTGAGGTCCTCATCTTAAATCGAGAGGAACCCCATATTTCCTGCCACAACTCGAGAAAAACCAGGAGATTTTCCCCTCAAAGCGAGATGAGGCCCTTTTCTCCTGCAGTCTCGAGAGAAACCCCAGCTTCCCTCTTGAGCCACGAAAAGGTCCATGACACATTTGATGCAACTCAAGAATTTCCCTGACATACCCATTTCCACTCTAGAGGAACAATGAGGGTCCCGCCACAACTCAAAAGAGCCCCGTTTTCCCCTCCTCATCTGAGATGAGGGTCCATTTCCTTGCTTCTTGTGAAAGAAATCCTGGCATTGACATAGGGATCTGTGTCCTTCTCTCGAGGTGCCATAGGGCTGTCACATATGCCATCGTGTTGTGAGTCGATACTCGGAGTGACAGTCGAGTCAGTGCAGGGTTATCAGGTTATCTGGAGTGGATTGGGACTCGAGGTCTATTTGAATTGTGCCACGAACCCTGGAGTTTCTCTCAAGTTTCAAATGAGACCATGTTCTTTTGAGGTGCCACAGGAATGCTGGGATTCCTTTCCTGACAAAGCAGGGAGATGGACCCTCATCCTGAGATGAGGAGGAAAAAATGGGGCTCTTCTTGAATTGTGGCCGGACACTCGGTGTTCCTCTGGAGTGGATATGGGTATGTTGGGGAACTTCTTGAGTTCTATCAAGGGTGTCAACAACCCTTTCGAGACTCAAGAAGGAAGGTTGATTTCTCTCGAGACGCCACAGCGGAAAAGGGCTTCATCTCACGTTGACGGGAGAAACTCCCGGTTTTTCTTGAGTTTCAGCCAGAAACCCGGGGTTTCTCACGAGTTATGACGGGGACCTCAGGTGCCTGCTCGTGTTGCCTCAGGAAAGTCAAGTCTCCATGGATGTTGGGAGGGGCCTCTTGGGATTCCTCTCCAGTCGGTGCTGGGTCCAAGGTCCTCATCTGGAGCTGAGGCTGGAACCTGAGGTTTCCTCTCCAGTGCTGACATGGATTTCAGGGTTCCTATGGAGTTTCCACAGGGGAGTCAGGCCTCGTCTTGTGTGGAGACATACAAATCTGCTTTCCTCTCAAGCTTTAAAATTAGTGTCAGGTTTCCTAACGAGTTGACATAGGTTTCTGTGGCTTTCTCTTGAGGTGCAACAGGTCTATCAGACCTGCCATCGTGTTTTGAGTCGATACTTGGGGTGATGTCAGGTCAGTTAGGGGAATCAGATGCATCTGGAGAGAACTGGGACATTGGGGACTTTTTGAATTGTGCCACGACCTCTGGAGTTCCTCTCGAGTTTCAAGATGAGACCACCTCCTCTGGAAGGGCGACTGGAACGCAGGGATTCCTTTCCCGATGAAGCAGAAAAATGGACCCTTATCTCGAGATGAGAAGGGGAAAACGGGGCTCTTCTTGAGTTGTGGCAGGACACTCGGTGTTCCACTCAAGTGGAGACGAGTATGCTGGGGAACTTCTTGAGTTGCATCAAGGGTGTCAAGGGCCCTTTCAAGGCTCAAGGTGGAAGGCAGAATTTTCTTGAGATGTCACAGCAGAAAAGGGCCTCATCTCACATTGTAGAGAGAATCTCCTGGTTTTTCTCAAGTTGCAGCAGGAAACTTGGGGTTCCCCTCAAGTTACAACAGAGACCTCAGTGACTCGCTCGTGTTGCTTCAAGAAAGCCCAGTCTCCATGGGTGCTGAGAGGGGCCACTCTGGTTTCCTGTACAGTTGGTGACGGGTCCTAAGTCCTCATCTGGAGTAGCGGCCAAAACCTCAGGGTTCCTCTCCACTGCTGTCATGGATCTGAGTTCCTATGGAGTTCAGCAGGGGAGTCAGGCCTCGTCTTGTGTGGAGACGTGAAAGTTCACTTTCCTCTCGATCTGTAAAAATAGTGTAAAGCTTCCTGTCAAGTTGACATAGCGATCTAGGGCTTTCTCTTGAGGTGCCACAGGGCTCTGAAAAACACCATCATGTTTTGAGTCAATATTCAGGGTTAAGTCGAGTCAGTGCTGGAAAATCAGTTTTGTCTGGTGTGTTTTGGGACATTGGGACCTTTATGAATTGTGGCACGACCTCTGGAGTTCCTCAGGAAATTCATCTTTAGACCACCTCCACTTGAGGTGTGATGGGAACGCCGAGATTTCTTTCTCAACGAGGCGGGGAAATGGACCCTCATCTCGAGATGGGATGGAAAAACGCGGCACTTCTTGAGTTGTGGCAGGACCCTTGGTGTTCCTCTCGAGTGGAGATGGGTATGTCGGGGAACTTTTTGAGTTGCATTAAGGGTGTCAATAAGTTTTTCGAGGCTTAAGAGGGGAGGTGGGGTTTCTCTCGAGACCCCACAGTGGAAAAGGGCCTCATCTCATGTTGAGGGGAGAATCTCCTTGTTTTTCTCAAGTTGCGGCAGGGAACTTGGGGTTCCTCTTGAGTTACGATGGAGACCTAGGGACCTGCTTGTGTTGGCTCAGGAAAGTTCAGTCTCCATGCGAGTTGCAAGGGGCCTCTCACAATTCCTCTCCAGTCGATGCCAGGGCCTAGGTCCTCATCTAGATTTGAGGCTGGAACCTCACGGTTCCTCTCCAGTGTTGACATGGATCTCGGGGTTCCTATTGAGTTTCAACAGAGGAGTTAGGCCTCGTCTCTTGTGGAGACATGCAAGTCTGCTTTCCTCTCGAGCTGTCAAAGTAGTGTCAGGCTTCCTGTTGAGTTGACATAGGGATCTGTGGTTTTCTCTTGAGGTGCCACAAGGCTGTCATCCCTGCCATCGTGTTTGGAGTTGATATTCGGGGTGACAGTCGAGTTAGAGCAGGGGAATCAGGTTTATCTGCAGTGGATTCTTACTTCGTGGTCTTTTTGAATTGTGGCACGACCCTTGGAGTTCCTCTTGAGTTTCATGTTGAGACCACCTTTTGTTAAGTTGCAACAGGAACACCAGGATTCCTTTCCCAATGAAGCAGAGAAATGGACCCTTATCAGGGTCCAGCCCCTGTATCATCCAGAGTATCTGAAGCATGAACAGCGAGGTGAGAGATGTATATATATAGATAATGAGAGAGATAAGGAAAGAATTTGCATTTAAGAGAACAGAGGCTGATATTCCTTGGTTTACACAGAAAGCCAATAAATTCCAAAGCAAGGGACTTACACCATTCATGTAGGCCACCGGCACCTGCTTGAATAGCGGAGGGTGACCCGGCCTTGGGCTCCTTCTCGCATGGGTCGTAGAAGCCCGGGCAGAGAAGTGAACATGGAGGACCCCTGCATCCCACAGGATCAGCCTGAAAAAGAATTAAATAGAGAAAGTAAGACACGGGGAGGCCAAGCTTGTGCAAGACCTGTAGCTTTATTTTCAAAAGGAGTTTATATACTCTAAGATTTACATAATGGAAGATGCAGAGTCATTTAGAAGCAGCAGTCTTGACCCTTATTGATACCAGGCTTTCTTTCTGCATACTTTTCCGTATGCAAAATGTCTCAGGTGATTTACATTATCTTCTGGCCAAGAGACCTATTAACATTTTATGACTCTTTTCTTTGATGAATGTTAATCAACCAGAAAACTCATTTTCCCTTGAAGTGTTTTTTTTTTTTAAATCTGCATCACCCTCAAAGTACTAAATAAAGTTGTTACATTCTTATAGAACAAAAGTGCTGTGGGTTACAACAAATTACTTAACCCAAAGATGTAATATTGCTGATACCAGGCCTACTACCAGTTTTTTCTATATACCAATTATATCAATAAATAAAAGATATGAAAACTTGGCAGCAAGTATTGGCTCAAAAATGAAACCCTTAACCAGTTCTATTCTAATGATTTTTAACTCCTCAAAAAACTCTACATTTCTAGAATGTTTTAAGATTCCTGTGCCTCTCATGGTTGGGAGGCTGTAAGCCATCACAGGCGGAGTTGGAAAGGTCCGGATAAACCTGTCAGGCAAGTTAGAAAGCTATCAGAGGGGTTTGAACTGAAACACTCCAATTACATGCCTCGGAGACTTATAAACTAGAGCACTAAGTTAATTTTCTTCAGAGAAAGGTGGTCGAGGACAGTCCCCCATTGGTAATAGAGGAGTTGGTGAAAAATAGCAAGAAAGGCAGATTCAGGTTTTGGGGTAGATGCTCGAACAGATCCAGAGGATCCCTCAAGTCCTGAGTCTTCTTCTCCTGTAAGGCCTCGTCCTCATGACTTTTGCTTTGGTGGGATCTCCCATGATGGCTTAGGCAGACCCTCATGTTGAGGTGAGGAGGGAAAAATGGAGCTCCTCTTGAGTTGTAGTGGGACACTCGGAGTTCCTCTAGAGTGGAGACGGGGATGTTTGGGAACTTCTTGAGTTGCATCAGGGGTGTCAATGACCCTTTCGAGGCTCAAGAGGCAAGGTGGGATTTCTCTCTAGATGCTGCAGTGGAAAAGGGCCTCATCTTGCACTGAGGTAAGAATCTCCTGGGTTTTCTATAGTTGTGGCAGGAAACATGGGGTTCCTCTCAAGTTACCTCGGGGACCTCAGGGACCCGGTTGTGTTGCCTCAGGAAAGTCAAATTCTCCATGAGAGTTGCAAGTGGCTTCTCAGGATTCCTCTCCAGTCAGTGCGAGGGCCTAGGTCCTCATGTTCAGTGGAGGCCGGAACCTCAGGTTTCTTCTTCAGTGCTGCCATGGATCTTGGCGTTCCTATGGAGTTTGAACAGGGGAGTCAGGCCTCATCTTTTGTGGAGACAGGCAAGTCCGCTTTCCTATCGGGTTGTAAAAGTTATGTCAGGCTTCCTGTCGAGTTGACAAAAGGATCTGGGCCTTTCAGGGCTGTCACACCTGCCATTGTGTTTTGAGTCTATACTCTGGGTGACAGTCGAGTCAGTGTAGGGGAATCAGGTTTATATAAAGTGGATTGGGATATCGGGGTCTTTTGGAATAGTGGCACGACCACTGTAACTAGGAGTTCCTCTCGAGTTACAAGTTGAAACCACCTCTCCTTGAGGTAAGAAAGGAATGCTGGGAATCCTTTCCCGACGAAGCAGGGATATGGAAACTCATTTCAAGATGAAGAGGGAAAAACGGGGCTCTTCTTGAGTTGTGGTGGGAAACATGGTGTTCCACTCAAGTGAGGACGGGTACGTAGGAAAACTGCATCAGTTACATCAAGGGTGTCAAAGACACTTTCAAGGCTCAAGAGGGAAGGTGGGATTTCTCTCGAGATGTCACAGTGGAAAAGGGCCTCATCTCACTTAGAAGGTAGAATCTACTAGTTTTTCTCGAGTTGCAGCAGGAAACTTGGGGTTCCTCTTGAGTTATGACAGGGACCTCAGTGACCCCCTAGTGTTACCTCAGGAAAGTCAAGTCTCCATGCAAGTTGCGAGCGGCCTCTTGGCATTCATCTCAAGTCGGTGCCGGGTCCTAGGTTCTCACCTGGGGATGAGGCAAGAAACTCAGGGTTCTTCTCCAGTGCTGACATGGATCTCGGGGTTCCCTTGTAGTTTCAACCGTGGAGTCAGTCCTCGTCTTATGTGGAGACATGCAAGTCTGCTTTTCTTTTGAGCTGTAACAGTAGTGTCAGGCTTACTGTTGAGTTGACATAGGGATCTGTGGCTTTCTCTCAAGGTGTCACAGGGCTGACACACGTGCCACTGTGTTTGGAATCGATACTTGGGGTGACAGTCAAATCAGTGCAGGGGAATCAGGTGTATCTGGAGTAGATTAGGACATCTGGTCTTTCGGAATTGTAGCACGACCCCTGATGTTTCTCTCGACTTTCAATTTGATGCCTCCTCCTCTTAAGTAGCAAAGGTAACTCCAGGATTGCCTTCCCGATGAAGCAGGGAACTGGACCCTCATCTTGAGAGGAGGAGGGAAAAACGGAGCTCTGCTTGAGTTTTGGCAGGACCTTCGGTGTTCCTGTCGAGTGGAGATGGTTATGTCGGGGAACTTCTTGAGTTGCATCAAGGGTGTCAAGGACCCTTTCAAGGCTCAAGAGGGATGGTGTGATTCTCTCGAGATGACACAGTAGAAAAGAGCCTCATCTTGCGTTGAGGGGAGAACCTGCTGGTTTTACTCTAGCTGTGGCAGGAAACTTGGTGTTCCTCTCGAGTTATGACAGGGACCTAAGGGAACCACTCATGTTGCCTCAGGAAAGTTCAGTCTCCATGCGAGTTGTGAGGGGCTGCTTGGTTTGCTATTCAGTCGGTGCTGGATCCTAGGTCTTCATCTGGAGTTGAGGCCAGAACCTTAGGTTTCCTTTCCAGGGATAACATGGATCTCGGGGTTCCTATGGCATTTCAACATGTGAGTAAGGAGACATGCAAGTCTGCTTTTTTCTCGAGCTGTAACAGTAGTGTCAGGCTTCTTGTCGAGTTGACATAGGGATCTGTGGCTTTCCATCGAGGTGCCACACATGCCATTTTGTTGGGAGTAGATCTTTGGGGTGACAGTTGAGTCAGTGCAGGAGAATCAGGTGTATCTGGAGTGGAATGGGAAATCGGGGTCATTTGGAATGGTGACACGACCCCTGACGTTCCTCTCAACTTTGATGTTGAGACCGCCTCCTCTTGACCAAACCCCAAGTTTTCTGCCGCGACTCGAGAAAAACCCAGAGATTCTCCCCTAAATACAAGATGAGGCTCTTTTCCCTGTGGCGTCTTGAGAGAATTCCCACCTTCCCTATTGAGCCTCAAAACGGTCCTTGACACCCCTGTTTCAACTCAAGAAGTTGCCTGATATACCCGTCTCCACTAGACAGGAACACCAGGGGTCCTGCTAAAACTCAAAAAGAGCCTCGTGTTTCCCTTCTTATCTTGAGATGAGAGTCCATTTCCCTGCTTCATTGTTGAAAGGAATCTCGGCTTTCCCATCGCACCTCAAGGGGAGGCGGTCTCAATTTGAAAGAAAATAACTCCAGGAGTCATGCCACAATTCCAAAAGACCCCGATGACAAAATCCAACCCAGAAACACCTGAATCTTCTATACTGTTTCGACTGTCACCACAAGTATTGACTCACAACACGATGATATGTGTGACAGCCCTGTGGCACCTTGAGAGAAAGCCACAGATCCCTATATCAACTGGATAGGAAGCCTGACACTACTGTTACAGCTCCTGAGGAAAGCAGACTTGCATGTCTCCACATGAGACGAGGCCTGACTGCCCTGTGGAAACGCCATAGGAACCTCAAGATCCATTTCAACACAAAAGAGGGACACTGAGGTTTTGGCCTCAGCTCCAGGTGAGGACCTAGAGCCCGGCACCAACTGGAGAGGAATCCTGGGAGACCCCTCGTAACTCTAAGGAGATTGGACTTTCCAGGGGCAACACGAGTGGGTTCCTGAGGTCCCCGTTGAAACTCGAGAGGAGCCCCAAGTTTCCTGCTGCAACTCGAGAAAATTCAGGAGATTCTCTCCTCAATGTGAGATGGGGCCCTTTTCCGCAGCAGTGTAGCAAGAGAAATCCTTCCTTCCCTCTTGAGCCTTGAAAAGGTCCTTGACACCTTTGAAGCAAATAAAGAATTTCCCCGACATACCCATCTCCACTTGAGAAGAACACTGAGGGTCCTGCCACAACTCAAGAAGAGCCCCACTTTTCCCTCCTCATCTAGAGATGAGGGTCCATTTCCCTGCTTTGTCAGGAAAGATATCCCAGAGTTCCCATCACAACTCAAGAGGAGGCGGTCTCAACTTGAAAGTCTAGAGGAACTCCAGGCATCTTGATACCATTCCAAAATGCTGATGTCCCAATCCATTGCAGATACAGCTGATTTTCCTGCACTGACTCGGTTGTTACCCTGAGTATCGACTCACAACATGATGGCATGTTGGACAGCCCTGTGGCACCTCAAGAGAAAGCGACATATCTCTATGTCAACTTGATAGGAAGGCTGACACTACTGTTACAGCTGGAGAAGAAAAGGAACTTGCATGTCTGCACACGAGACAAGGCTGGACTCCCCTGTTGCAACTCCATAGGAACCCTGAGATCGATGTTAGCACTGGAGCATAACCTTGATGTTCCGGCCTCAGCTCCAGATGAGGACCTAGGACCCGGCACTGACTGGAGGGGAATCCCAGTCTCAACTCGAATGGATACTGGACTTTCAAGAGGCAACTCGAGTGGGTCCCTGAGGTCCCCTTCTTAACTCAAGAGGAACACCAAGTTTCCTGCCACAATTTAAGAAAAAACCAGGAGATTCTTCCCTCAACACGAGATGAGGCCCTTTTCCATTGCAGCATCTCGAGAGAAATCCCACCTTCCCTCTTGAGCCTCGAAAGCGTCCTTGACACCCTTGTTGCAACTGAAGAATTTCCCCGACATACCCGTCTCCACTCGAGAGGAACACCGAAGGTCCCACAACAGTTCAAGAAGATCCCCCTTTCCCTCCTAATCTCGAGATGAGGGTCCATTTTCGTGCTTCATCAAGAAAGGAATCCCAGTATTCCAATCGCACCTCAAGAGGAGGCGTTCTCAACTTGAATGTCTAGAGGAATGCCAGGGATCGTGTCACCATTCCAAAAGAACTCGATGTCCCAATCCACTCCAGATACAACTGATTCCCCTGTACTGACTCGACTGTCACACTGAGTATAGACTCACAACATGATGGCACGTGTCACAGCTTGTGGCACCTAGAAAAAAAGCCACAGATCCTTATGTTCACTCGACAGGAAGATTGACACTACTGTTACAGGTTGAGAGGGTGTGGACTTGTGTAACTCCACAAGAGATGAAGCCTGATTCCCCTGTTGAAACTACATAGGAACCCCGAGATCCATGTCAGCACTGGAGAGGAACCCTGAGGTTCAGGCTTCACCTCCAGGTGAGTACCTAGGACCCCTCATCAACTGGAGAGGAATATTTAGAGGCCCCTACCAAGACGCCTGGAGACTGGACTTTCCTGAGGCAACACGAGCAAGTCCCTAAAGTCCCTGTCACAACTCAAGAGGATCACCAAGTTTCCTACCGCTATTCAAGAAAAAAACAGGAGATTTTACCCTCAATGTGAGATGAGGCCCTTTTCCGCTGCAGCATCTCGAGAGAAATCCCACCTTCTCTCTTGAGCCTCAAAAGGGTCCTTGACACCTTAGATGCAACTCAAGAAGTTCCCCAACTTACCCATCTCCACTCAAGAGGAACACCAAGGGCGTCCCACCCCAACTCAAGAAGAGACCCGTTTTTCCCTCCTCATCTTGAGATGAGGGTCCATTTCCCTGCTTCTTCGGGAAAGGAATCCTGGCTTTCCTGTCCCACCTCAAGTGGAGGCGGTCTAAACTTGAATGCCGAGAGGAATGCCAGGGATCATGCCAACATTCCAGAAGACCCTGATGTCCCAATCCACTCCAGATACACCCGATTTCTGTGCACTGACTCGACTGTCACCCTGATTATCGACTCACAACACGATGGCACGTGTGACAGCCCTGTGGCACCTCAAGAGAAAGCCACAGATGCCTATATAAACTTGACAGGAAGTCTGACACTACTGTTACAGCTCGAGAGGAAACTGGTATTGCATGTCTGCACACGAGATGAGGCCTGATTCCCCTGTTAAAACTCCATACGAACACTGAGATCCATGTAATCACTGGAGAGAAAACCTGAGAGTCCGGCCACAGGTCCAGGTAAGCACCTAGGGCCCGGCACCAACTGGAGAGGAATCCCAAGAGGCCCCTGGCGACTGGCATGGACACTGGACTTTCCTGAGGCAACACGAGTGGGTCCTTGATGTCCCCATCGCAACTCAAGAGGAACACCAAGTTTCCTGCTGCTATTTAAGAAAAACCAGGGGATTTCCCCCTCAACGGGACATGAGGCCCTTTTCCAAGGGGGCATCTTGAGAGAAATCCCACCTTCCCTCTTGAACATCGAATGGGTCCTTGGCAACACTGATGCAACTCTAGAAGTTCCCTGACATGTACATCTCCACTGAGAGGAACACAAAGGGTCCCACCACAACTCAAGAAGAGCCCAGGTTTTTCTCCTCATCTCGAGATGAGGATCCATTTCCCTGTTTCATCGGGAAAGGAATCCTGGCATTCAGTCCCACCTGAAGAGGAGGCAGTCTCAACTTGATAGTCAAGAGGAACACCAGAAATCGTGCCACCTTTCCAAAAGACACCAATGCCCCAATCCACTTTAGATATCCCATATTCCCTTGCACTGACTCGACTGTCACCTCAAGTATTGACTCACAACACGATGGCATGTATATCAGCCCTGCCACACCAAGAGAGAAATTCACAGATCCCAAAGTACACTTGACAAGAAGCATGAGATTACTGTTAAAGCAAGAGAGGAAAGCAGACTTGCATGTCTCCACACGAGACGAGGCCTGACTCCCCTGTGGAAATTCCAGAGGAACCCCACGATCCATGTCAGCACTGGAGAGGAAACCTCAGGGAAAGGCCTCGGCTCTATATGAGGATTTATGTCCCGACACTGACTGGGCAGGAATCCCGAGAGGCCCCTCGCAACTCGCATGGAGACTGGCCTTTCCTGAGGCCACAGGGGCGGGTCCCTGAGGTACCCGTCATAACTCAAGAGGAACCTACTGCAACTCAAGAAAAACCAGGAAGTTTTCCCCTCCAGGCGAGATGAGGCCCTTGACCACTGCGGTGTCTTGGGGTAAATCACCTCTTCCCTCTTGAACCCCAAAGGGGTCCTTCATGCCCTTGCTGCAACTCAAGAAGTTCCCAGAACGACCTGTCTCCACTTGAGAGGAACACCGAGGGTCCCACCAAACCCAAGAGGAGCCCCGTTTCCCCCTCCTCTGCTTGAGATGAGGGTTCCTTTCCCTGCTTTGTTAGGAAAGGATTCCTGGCATTNTGTCTTGGGGTAAATCACCTCTTCCCTCTTGAACCCCAAAGGGGTCCTTCATGCCCTTGCTGCAACTCAAGAAGTTCCCAGAACGACCTGTCTCCACTTGAGAGGAACACCGAGGGTCCCACCAAACCCAAGAGGAGCCCCGTTTCCCCCTCCTCTGCTTGAGATGAGGGTTCCTTTCCCTGCTTTGTTAGGAAAGGATTCCTGGCATTTCCGTCACATCTCAAGAGGAGGTGCTCTCAACAGGAAAGTCGAGAGGAACTCCAGGGGTCGTGCCACCATTCCAAAAGACCCCCAAATGTCTCAGTCCACTTCAGTGGAACTCGATTTCCCTGCACTTCCTCGACTGTCACCCCGAATATGGACTCAGCACGGTGGCACATGTTTCAGCCCTGTGGGAAAGCCTCGAGGGAAAGCCACAGATCCCCGTGTCAACTCGACTGGAAGCCTGATCCAGCTGCTACAGCTCTGGAGGAAAGCAGACGTGCACGTCTCCACACGAGACGAGTCCTGACTCCCCAGTGGAGCCTCCAGAGGAACCCCAAGATCCATGCCACCACAGGAGAGGAAACCTAAAGTTTGGGCCTCGGCTCCAGATGAGGACTTAGGATCCGGCCCCGACTGCGCAGCAATCCTGAGAGGCCCCTTGCAACTTGGTGGAGACTGATCTTTCCTGAGGCCACAGGGGTGGGACCCTGAGGTCCCCGACTTAACTCGAGAGGAACCTACTGCAACTCGAGAAAAACCAGGAGGTTCTCCCCTCCAGATGAGACGAGGCCATTTTCCACTGGAGTGTCTCATGGGAAATCATCCCTTTCCTCTTGAACCTTGAAAAGGTCCTTCACACCCTAGCAGCGACTCAAGATGTATGCTGACATACCCTTCTCCACTCGAGGAACACTGATGGTCTCGCCACAACTCAAGAGGAGCCCCATTTCACCCTCCTCCACTCGAGATGTTGTTTCCTTTCCCTGCTTCGTTGGGAAATGATTCCCGGAGTTCCCTTCACATCTCAAGAGGAGGCGCTCTAAACTGGAGAGACGAGAGGAACTCCAGGGGTCATACCACCATTCCAAAATACGCCCACATGTCTCAATCCACTCCAGAGGAACCTGATTTCCCTGCACTGCCTCAACTGTCACCCCCTGTATGGACTCACAGCACGGTGACACGTGTTTCAGCCCTGTGGGAAAGCCTCGAGGGAAAGCCACAGATCCCTGTGTCAACTCGACTGGAAGCCTGACCCTGCTGCTAAAGCTCGGGAGGAAAGCGGACGTACATGTCTCCACTCAAGATGAGGCCTGACTCCCTAGCGGAGCCTCCAGAGGAGCCCCTAGATCCATGCCATCACTGGATAGGAAACCTCAGGTTTTGGCCTTGGCTCCAGACCAGGACTTAGGAGCCGGCCCCAATTCTGAGAGACCCTTTCCAACTCGCGTGGAGACTTATCTTTCCTGAGGCCACAGGGGGTGAGTCCCTGAGGTCCCCATCGTAACTCGAGAGGAACCTCCTGCAACTCGAGAAAAACCAGGAGGTTCTCCACTCCAGGCGAGATGAGGCACTTGTCTGCTGCAGCATCTCAGTGAAAAACAACCCTTCCCTCCTGAAACTCGAAGGAGTCCTTCACAGCCTTGCTGTGAGTCAAGAAGTTCCCCGACCGACCTGTCTCCACTTGAGGAACACTGATGGTCTCGCCACAACTCAAGAGGAGCCCCATTTCCCCCTTCTTCTCTCGAGATGAGGGTTCCTTTCCCTACTTCTTGGGAAAGTATTCCTGGCATTCCCGCCGCATCTCAAGTGGAGGTGCTCTCAACAGGAAAGTCAAAAGGAACTCCAGGGGTCATGCCACCATTCCAAAAAACCCCCAAATGTCTCAGTCCACTCCAGAGGAACCTGATTTCCCTGCACTGCCTCGACTGTCACCCCGAGNATCTCAAGTGGAGGTGCTCTCAACAGGAAAGTCAAAAGGAACTCCAGGGGTCATGCCACCATTCCAAAAAACCCCCAAATGTCTCAGTCCACTCCAGAGGAACCTGATTTCCCTGCACTGCCTCGACTGTCACCCCGAGTATGAACTCTCACCACGGTGGCATGTGTTTCAGCCCTGTGGGAAAGCCTCGACGGAAAGCCACAGACCCCTGTGTCAACTCGACCGGAAGTCTTACCCTGCTGCTACAGCTTGGGAGGAAATTGGACGTGCACATCTCCACTCGAGATGAGGCCTGACTCCCCTATGGAGATTCCGGAGGTACCCCAAGATCCATGTCAGCACTGGAGAGGAAACCTCAGGGAAAGGCCTCGGCTCCAGATGAGGACTTAGGAGACTTATGAGATTTATGAGACTTATGAGACTTAGGAGATTTATGTCCCGACACTGACTGGGCAGGAATCCCGAGAGGCCCCTCACAACTTGCGTGGAGACTCTCTTTTCCCGAGGCCAAAGGGGCAGGTCCCTGAGGTCCCTGTCGTAATTCCAGAGGAACCTGCTGCAACTCGAGACAAACCAGGAGGTTCTCCCCTCCAGGCGAGAAGAGGTTCTTGTCTGCTGCGATGTCTCAGTGGAAATCAACCCTTCCCTCTTGAGCCTCGAAGGGGTCCTTCACACCCTTGCAGTGACTCAAGAAGTACCCTGACATACCCTTCTCCACTCGAGNGTTCTCCCCTCCAGGCGAGAAGAGGTTCTTGTCTGCTGCGATGTCTCAGTGGAAATCAACCCTTCCCTCTTGAGCCTCGAAGGGGTCCTTCACACCCTTGCAGTGACTCAAGAAGTACCCTGACATACCCTTCTCCACTCGAGAGGAACACCCAGGGTCCTGACACAACTCAAGAGGAGCCTCGTTTACCACTCCTCCACTCAAGATGAGGGTTCCTTTCCCTGCTTCATCGGGAAAGGATTCCCAGCCTTCCCGTCACATCTCAAGAGGAGGCACTCTCAACAGGAAAGTCGAGAACTCCAGGGGTCATGCCACCATTCCAAAAGACCCCCAGATGTCTCAGCCCACTCCAGAGGAACCTGATTTCCCTGCACCTCCTCGGCTGTCACCCCGAGTACGGACTCACACCACGGTGGCACATGTTTCAGCCATGTGTGAAAGCCTCGAGGGAAAGCCACAAACCCCTGTGTCACCTCGATGTGAATCCTGACCCTGCTGGTACAGCTCGGGAGGAAATAGGAAAAGCATGTCTCCACTCGAGACGAGGCCTGATCCCCCATGTGGATTCTCCAATGAAACCCCAGGATCCATGTCAGCACTGGAGAGGAAACCTCAGGTTACGGCCTTGGCTCCAGATGTGGATTTAGGTCCTGGCACTGACTGTGCAGGAATCCCGAGCAGCCGCTCACAACTTGCATGTAGACTGGCATGTCATGAGGCCACATGGGCAGATCCCTGATGTCTCTGTCGTAATTCAACAGGAACCTGCCGCAACTCTAGAAAAACTAGGACATTCCCCCCTCCAGGCGAGATGAGCCCCTTGTCCACTGCAGCATCTCAGGGGAAATCACCTGTTCCCTATTGAACCTCAAAGGGGTCCTTCACACCTTTGCAGTGACTCAAGAGATACCCCACATACTCTTCTCCACTGGATAGGAAGACCGAGGGTCCCGCCACAACTCAAGAGGAGCCCTGTTTCCCCCTCCTCCGCTCGAGATGAGTGTTCCTTTCCCTGCTTCATTGGGAAAGGATTCCCGGCGTTCCTGTCGCATCTCAAGAGGAAGCATTCTCAACAGGAAAGTCAAGAGGAACTCCAGGGGTCGTGCCACAATTCCAAAAGACCCCCAGATGCCTCAGTCCATTCCAGAGGAAACTGATTTCCCTGCACTGCCTCGACTGTCACCCTAATTATGAACTGAAACCAGTGGAACGTGTTTCAGCCCTGTGGGAAAGCCTCGAGGGAAAGCCACAGACCCCTGTGTCAACTCAACGGGAAGCCTGACCCTGCTGCTACAGCTCGGGAGGAAAGCGGACGTGCACGTCTCCACTTGAGATGAAGCCTGACTCCCCTGTGTAGCCTCCAGAGGTACCCCACGATCCATGTCAGCAATGGAGAGGAAACCTCAGCCTCCAGACGAGGATTTAGAAGCTGGCCCCAACTGCATAAGAATACTGAGAGGCCCCTCACAACTTGCGTGGACACTGGCCTTTCCTGAGGCCACAGGGGCAGGTCCCTAAGGTCCCCGTTGTAACTCGAGAGGAATCTGCTATAACTCGAGACAAACCAGGAAGTTCTCCCTTCTAGGCTAGATGAGGCCCTTGTCCTCTGTGGCATCTTGGGGGAAATCACTCCTTCCATCTTGAACCTCGAAGGGGTCCTTCACACCCTTGCAGCAACTCAAGAAGTACCCCAACATACCCTTCTCCACTTGAGAGGAACATCGAGGGTCCTGCCACAACTCAAGGGGAGCCTTGTTTTCCCTTCCTCCACTCGAGAGGAGGGCTCCTTTCCATGATTCGTAGGGAAAGGATTCCCGGTGTTCCCATCACATCTGAAGAGGGTGCGCTCTCAACAGGGAAGTTGAGAAGAACTCTAGGGGTCATGCCACCATTCCAAAAGTCCCCCAAATGTCTCAGTCCACTCCAGAGGAGCCTGATTTCTCTGAACTGCCTCGACTGTCACCCCGAGTACTGATTCACACCAGGTGGCACATGTGGCAGTCCTTTGGGAAAGCCTCGAGGGAAAGCCACAGATCTCTGTGTCAACTTAACGGGAAGCCTGACACTGCTGCTATAGCTCGGGAGGAAAGTGGACATGCATATCTCCACTCGAGACAAGCCTGGACTCCTCTGTGGAGACTCCAGAGGAACCCCAAGAAACATGTCAGTCCTGGAGAGGACACCTCAGTTTCTGGCCTCTGCTTCAAGCGAGGACTTAGGACCCGGCACCGACTGGAGAGGAATCCCGAGAGGCCCCTCACAACTCAGATGGAGACTGGCCTTTCTTGAGGCCACTCGAGTGGGTCCGTGAGGTCCACTTCGTAACTCGAGAGGAACCTGCCGCAACTCGAGAAAAACCAGGAGCTTTCCCCCTCCAGGTGAGATGAGGCCCTTTTCCACTGTGGCATCTCGAGGGAAATCATACCTTCCCTCTTGAACCTCGAAATATTCTTCACACACTTGGTGCAACTCAAGAAGTTACCCGACATACCCATCTCCACTCAAGAGGAACAATGAGGGTTCCACCACAACTCAAGAGGAGCCCTGTTTCCCCCTCTTTTGCTTGAGATGAGGGTTCATTTCCCTGTTTTCTCGGGAAAGGATTCCCGGCATAACAGTCACAACTCAAGAGGAAGCGTCTCCACAAGAAAATCGAGAGGAACTCCAGAGGTCGTTCACCATTTCAAAAGACCCCCAAATGTCTCAGTCCACTCCAGTGGAACCTGATTTCCCCGCACTGCCTCGACTGTAACCCTGAGTATCGGCTCAACACAGTGGCATGTGTGACAGCCCTGTGGGAAAGCCTCGAGGGAAAGCCACAGATCCCTGGGTCAACTTGACGGGAGGCCTGGCACTGCTGCTACAGCTCGGGAGAAAAGCGGATGTGCATGTCTCCACTAGAGACGAGGCCTGACTCCCCTGTGGAGACTCCAGAGGAACCCCAAGGTACATGTCATCAATGGAGAGGAAAACTCAGGTTCCAGCCTCAGCTCCAGATGAGGAATTAGGACCCGGCACCCACTGGAGTGGAATCCCGAGAGGCCCCTTGTGACTCGCATGGAGACTGGGCTTTCCTGAGGCCACACGAGCGGGTCCTTGAGGTCTCCATCGTAACTCGAGAGGAACCATCCGCAACTCGAGAACAACCAGGAGGTTCTCCCCTCCAGGCGAGATGAGGCCCTTTTCCAGTGCAGCGTCTCAAGCAAAATCACACCTTCCCTCTTGAACCTTGAAAGGGTCATTCACGGCCTTGCAGCAACTTAAGAAGTTCCCTGACATACTCATCTCCACTTGAGAGGAACACTGAGGGTCCCACCACAAGTCAAGAAGAGCCCCGTTTCCCTTCCTCCACTCGAGATGAGGGTTCCATTCCCTGCTTCGTCTGGAAAGGAATCCCAGTGTTCCCATCGCATCTCAAATGGAGGCGATCTCAACAGGAAGGTCAAGAGGAACTCCAGGGTTCATGCCACAATTCCAAGAGACGCCTAAATGTCTCAGTCCACTCCAGAGGAAACTGATTTCCCTGCACTGCCTCGACAGTCACCCCAAGTATCGACTCACACAATGGTGGCATGTGTGACAATCCTGTGGGAAAGCCTCGAGGGAAAGACACAGATCCCCGTGTCAACTCGACGGAAAGCCTGACACTGATGTTACAGCTCAGGAGGAAAGGGGACGTGCACGTCTCCACTTAAGATGAGGCCTGACTCCCCTGTGGAGATTCCAGAGGTACCCCAAATCCATGTCAGCACTGGAGAGGAAACCTCAGGTTATGTCCTTGGCTACAAACGAGGACTTAGGACTGGGCACCGACTGGAGAAGAATCCTGAAAGGCCCCTTGCAACTCTCATGGAGACTGGCCTTTCCTGAGGTCACACGAGTG
>SJYV01031708.1:0-55449 GCA_006410875.1 Neotragus pygmaeus | reverse complement strand
GGGGAGGCTAGGCATATGGGGTTGCTGGACATGACTGAGCGACTTCACTTTCACTTTTCACTTTCATGCATTGGAGAAGGAAATGGCAACCCACTCCAGCGTTCTTGCTTGGAGAATCTCAGGGACGGGGGAGCCTGGTGGGCTTCCGTCTATGGGGTCTCACAGAGTCGGACACAACTGAAGCAACTTAGCAGCAGCAGCAGCAGGCATCATGGAGTAGAACCATAAAAGAGGAAGTGGGGGATTTCCCTGGTGGTCCAGTGGCTAAGACACTGTGGTCCCAATGCAGGGGGCCTGACCCTTGTTCAGGGAACTAGACATTGCTGCAGCTAAGACCCAGTGCAGCCAAAGAAATATTAAAAAGACGTAGGCCCGCAGAACACCTAGGGAGGACGAGGTCTATATAGGAGGGGGGCTGCCCCAGCCACCAGCCCTCTGGGGGACCCGGGCTTACCTCGCAGTGGTAGCACTCCACGTGGTAATCTCTGTCCATGGACACCACACGAATGGTTGTCTCACAGCCCTGGAAGAAGAAACAGGGTGTGAGGCGAACTGTGTGGTGGGCACACACCTACACGTGCTCCTGTCACGGGGGCTGTGCATTCACACCCGTGTGAGCACTGACACGGGTGCTTCCATGGGGCCAGAAGAGGCATCGGTGGGTGCACACAGATGGCTGTGCGTGTGCCGTAGGCCTCCTCCCACACCTGCAGCTGACAGGTGTGACAGATGACCACCCCATCATGCACGCTTGCTGATGAGAGACACCACATGGGCATCAGTTCTTTGGAGTCAGGAAAGACCATTCCCAGTCCTGCTTCCCCAGGCACAGTAGGCTGGGACAGAGCCAGCACGTGAGGAAAACCCAGTGCTGAGAACTGTACCCCCGAAGGTTGTTTCCTGCACAAACTGCATGCTTCTCTTCATCTGCTCCGCCCACCATCTCAGCTGCGAGCTCATGGATTTGGGGGACAGTCCTGATATGGATGGCCAATGGAGTTGAGGGGGCGGGGGGGCAGCTGAGAAGCTGGGGCCACCATGTCCCTCTAACTCATGCAGGAACACTTGCACCCTGTGCACCCTGGGTGCTCCCCCTCCTATACACATCCTTCTGCCCAGAGGGCGATGGGGCAGGAGCACCTGCTTGTCCCTCCCACCAGGGCCCAAGACCTGGGGCCCACCCAGGCAGGACCAGCAGGGCCAGCAGGGCCAGGCACCTGATCTTCTCCAGGTGAGTGGTTCCTACCTGTGCAGGGAGGATAGGACGGGCACAGGAGGCACATTTTGGTGCAAAAACCCTGGAGGAATAAAGGAAACCAGAAGTGACCAGCTGAATGACTAGAGGTCAAGGGCACGAGAACAGGTCCACCCATAGTAGCCCATGATGTGGCCCAAACAAGCCCTCTCTCCTTGTGTGGAGAGAGTGAGGTAGGAGCATTCTCTGCCATGCTTTCTCAGCACTGGCCTTTTCTGTGTCTCCCCAACTCACCTCCGCCCCATCACCTCCTCCAGATGGCTTCTGCCCTGGCCTCTCCCTCACACTTCCTGAGTTTTTGCCCCCTAATGTCCAGGTTTGGGTCTCTCCTAGCTGAGATCCTGCAAAGCCTGGCTCCACACCAAGTACCAGGAACCAGTGCCTAGCACCACCCTCATGGAAGGCAGCAGCACAGGACCAGAGGTCTGAGAGCAGAGCCTGGAGTCACAGCAAGGAAGAATGGATTGCCTAGTCACATGGGTACCAGACAGGCAGGAAAAGACTGCAGAGACCCCAAGTTCCCATTCCAGGGAGAAAAGTCCTGACCTGGTCATTGGAGGTGGGGCATCTGAGAGTTCCCACCCCTAGGAGGAAGGGGCTGTAGGCAAAGGCAAGGTAAGGAGAGGACCGAGACATATGGCTCCAGGCAGTGATCCATGCCTCACCTCAACCACTGAGCACACAGTGGAGGCAGGAAGTGAACAGGCCAAGAATGAAGAACACAGAGAGACAGGCTGGAAAAATGCTGCCAGGGGAGGCAGAGGAACCACGGGAGTCACACTGCTCCACAGCACCAGCTACTCACGTGTGATAATCTCTGACACAGTAGATGTTGTTCTCCACGTCCACAGTGAAGGGCACCCCATCCAGGCACTCATTGCATACTGAGCATCGGAAGCAGCCTGGGTGGTAGGACTTCCCAAGGGCCTGCAGGATCTGGGGGCAGGAGGCACTGAAGGGTCAGTGCAGGTGGAAGGCTCAGCGCAGCCCCCAGAAGACACGCTGGCTCTGAGCCCCTGGCAGGTCTCCAACAGGTGAAAGGGTGGGGTCCTCAGACTCCACGCATGTCAGAGGGGCTCCAGGAGCCTGGGGGAGGTTCTCACCATCTCCATGATGAGGTGTCCACACACGCTACACTTGTCAGCCGTTTGCTGGAACCCGGAGTACTGGGAGGGGGACACAGGATCCAGGATGTTATATGACAAAGGGGCACTCACTGCCCAGCCAGCATCTGCTTCCTGGCCTCGGGTCTACATGAGACTCAGGGGGGTCCCCGCCCCTGCTTCCACCCACAGCACCAGCCAGGGCACAGCTTTGACTCACCAGGAAGTCCTCCTGGCAATACACTTTCTCACCCACGTTGTAGAAAGCCTTCCCACGAAGTCGTCTCCCTGCAAGGATGAAGGTAGAGAAGGCGGTCCCTGGACCACTGTAACCAGGGACAATGCCTCTGCTGCCATTTCTCAGCACCCTCCTCCAACAGATAAGAAATGGACTGCAGACAAATTTTTAAATTTCCCTCTAATGTTATGTTATTATCATTACAGTAATAGTTATTAAAAAGAATATGTTGTTGACAAAACTGTCATAAGAAGTTGTCATAACTAATATATGAAGACCTGTTTATCAAATGTAAACTGAAGTTCTGATAATTTTAAAAAACATTTGCTTTAAGTTCAGTTGAATTCAAGAGCAGACTTCACAGAATGAATTTCTTAATTTAAAAACATTAGAAGTACAACTCTCACCAGGTAAAGGAGCCCAATATATTTAAAAAAGGTATCCTTTATTGCAAGGGTGCCAGGATAGTTCAACATTCACAAATGAGTCAGTGTGATACATCATATTAACAAAGGATAAAAATCCTGTGATCATCTCAATAGATACAGAAAAAGCATCTGATGGAATTTAAGATCCTTTCATAACAAGAACTCCCAATAAAATGGGTACAGAGGGAACATACCTCAACATAATAAAGGACATATATAAGAATCCCATGCTAATGTCATATACAATGGTGAAAAGTAAAAAGTCTTTTCTCTAGGATCAAAAACAAGACAAGGATGTCCACTTTAACCACTTTAATTCAACACATTATTGGAAGTCCTAGCCCGGGCAATTATGCAAGAAAAAGAAAGAAAGGCGTTCAAATTGGAAAGGATGAAGTAAAACCATCACTATTTGCAGATGAAATATACAGAAAATCCTAAAGACTCCATCAAAAACTGTTAGAATAAATGAATTCAGTAAAGTTGCAGAATACAAAATACATAACAATGTGTTGTTTGTGTTGCTTTAACTAATAATGAACTATCAGGAAGAGAAAAGAAAACAGTCCACTTACAATTGTATCAAAAAGAACAAAATATCTAGGAATAAACTTAACCAAGGAGGTGAAAGACCTGTATATTGAAAACTATAAGATATTAATAAAAGAAACTGAAGAAGACACAAACAAATGGAAAGATATTCTATGCTCATGGATTGCAAGATCAGCATTATTAAAATGTCCATACTACCCAGAGCAATCAATTCAATGCAATCCCTATCAAAATTCCAATGGTATTTTCCACAGAAATAGAACAAATAATCCTAAAACTTATATGGAAACAGAAAAGATCCCAAATAGCCAAAGCAACCTTGAGAAAAAAGAACAGAGCTAGAGGTATCATGCTCCCTGATTCAAACTGTATTACAAAGCTACAGTAATTAAAAAGTATGCTATTGGCATAAAAACAGACACAGTGATCAATGAATCAGAATAGCAAGCCCAGAAATAAACACACATATATACAGTCAATCGATTTACAACAAAGGACCTCATATCCGTTAGAATGGCTATTATCAGTAAGACAAGAAAACAAGTGTTAGTTAATATGTAGAAAAAAGGGAACTCTTATACACTGTTGGTGGGAATGTAATGTAAATTGGTACAACCACTGTGGAAAACAATATGGAGGTTCCTCAAAAAATTAAAAATAGAACTAACATATGATCCAGCAATTCCCCTTCTGGGAATTTATCTAAAGAAAATGAAAACTAATTCAAAAAGATATCTGTATCTCTATGTTCACTACAGCAATATTTACAATAACTAAGATATTGAACACAATCTAAGCATTCACTGATGGATGTAACAGATAAAGAAACTGTCAAACACACATACAATAGAATGTTATTATTCATCCATGACAAAGAATGAAAATGAAATTTTGTCATTTGCAACAACATGGATGCACCTGGAAGGTATATACTAAGTGAAATTAAGTCAGACAAAGAAACACAAATACTCTATGACCTCTCTTATACAGGGAATCTAAAACACACACACACACACACACACACACACACACACGGAATCTAAAACACATACACACAGGGAATCTAAAACACACACACACACACACACACACAGGGAATCTAAAACACACACACACAGGGAATCTAAAACACACACACACACACACACACACACACAGGGAATCTAAAACACACACACACAGGGAATCTAAAACACACACACACACACACACACACACACACACACGCACATACATTGGGGATGAGAAAAATGAGTGATGTGACACACACACACACACACACACACACACACACACACAAACACATAGATACAGAGAAAAGTTTGACTGTTCCAAGATGTAGGGGGTTGGGGATGAGAAAAATGAGTGATGTGATACTTTTTTAGTTTAAATAAATTTAAAAACTTTAAAAGAAACAGGCACACTTGTCAAATCCAACCACAGCCCCAGCAGACCTGCCAGCAACTATGAGAGGCATTCCCATTAGTCAGGAGATGACAACCCCTAACCAGGAACAAGAGGGAACTTCCTCCACTTGATGAAGCACATCTAGAAAGCCCCATAGCTAACATCAGACGTTAATAATTAAGTTTTTCTTCCACTTTTACCCTTAAGAAGCGCTGGACAGTGAACTCTCCTTTTTGAATTTGAACTCTGGAATTATAGTGAACTGTAACTCCAGAACTATAACTCTGGAGTTATAGTTATATTTGAACACCTCTATGGTGTAGGGGAGGGGTTAGGGATTTTTTTGTTTGTTTTTGCATTAGGATGGATGCTCTGATCTGCCTTTTCTGACAGGGACATAAAACGCTAGATGTTCTTGTTGACTCTCAGCAAATGGGATGGGGGAAATACAGCAGTTCTTAGTAAATTCCTTTATAAAAATGGTTTGATTTTTTATTTCAAGAGAAATTTTTTTTTCCAATGTATGCTTTTTCTTTTTTGCCCATTATCCTTATCATTTGCTATAGATGGCTTATTTTGCATTCCTGCTGATGATGTTACAAGTCTGTTTCATCTAGTGAACTGAAAATTATTGCTTAAAAAAAGTCTTTAAACACAGATGACAATTTTGTTATATAAAAATCATAAGAAATATACAAAAAAAACTACTAAAACTAATCAGTGTGTTTAGCAAAGTTGTAGTAAAGGTGGTCAGTATATGAAAACCAAAAATATTTTTATAATCTAGCAGCAAGTGATTGGAAAATAAACTTACAATTTTAAAAATACATTTATAATAGCATCTGAAGAAAAACCATAAAACACTAAGGAATAAGTTTAATGAAAGATGTGTCTGATTTGACTCAGTAAAACCAAAGTTTGCTGGAAAAAACTGTAAAAGAGCTAATAAATAGATATACCACTGTTGGAAGACAGTTCTCCATTGGACCAATTCCATTCTTAACACATCTTTCAAACACAGGGCTGGTAGCTTTCATTCTGGATTATCTTTCCAAGGATATCTGTAGAGCAAACTGCTTAGAAGACAGAGACAGGATCTCCCTCTGAAGCAGAGGACAAATCTGTTTGCTGTTCAATCTAATAAAGATAATGGGCTTCTCTGGGAGAAGAATCTAGCAGGTTTGCTGGCAGTCCATTATAAAATCCTGCTCAGGGTTCCTCAGCCATGACATACAGACCCAATGCACATGCAGCGCACAGCTGGTACCCACATCACCACTGCTGGACTAAGGAGGACACACACAGCCAATGCAAATGTGAAGCTCACACTGCTTGCAGTACTGTGAGTATCTGCCCCAGGAGGGTCGTGTCTTCAGCCAGCACCCATGAAACACTGGCAGGCTAACTTGTCAGCTTGCACATGGGGAAAAATCTCAGACCCTGCACAGTTCCTGACAACCATCTTCATGCTTCAAATGTTCTCATACTGATTCTGCCCCATTTGATCTGCACATTCAGTGCCACCCAATCAAGTTCCCAGCACTCTTTCTTTTGTGTAAATTGATGTTCCAATGTTTTAATTTATATAGAAATAAAGAGAACCTAGAATAGCCAAAATAATCTTGGAAAAGAGCAACAAAACAAGAAGACTAACATTATCTATTTTAAGATTTATAGAAGTCAAGACAGTGTAATATTCTGGTAAGGAGAGACAAAAAGATCAGTGGAACCGAATGGAGTCCAAAAATAGACCCATATATATTTCAAGAAACATGCAAGTGGGAAAGCAAAAGTCTTTCCAGCACATGGTGCTGAAACAACCAGACAGTCATATGGAAAAAAAAAATAAGACTCAATTTCTTACCTCATACCATACAGAAGATGAAATAGTTATCAACCTAAACATACAAATGAGAGACCTAAAACTTCTAGAAAAAAACAAAGGAGACTATCTTCATGACTTAAAGGGAGACAGAAAAATTTAAGTCACAAAAATAATAACCATAAAACAAACAAACAAAAAAACCCTAAAGAAAATATTCACAAAAGAAATTTTACCATATATATTCCTAGAACTAAACAATAAAAGACAACTCCCAATTTAAAAACTGAGCAAAAGAGGAACTTCCCTGGCAGTCCAGTGGTTGAGACTCTGAGCCCCTAGTGAAGGGGTTGCAGGTTCAATCCCTGGGTGGGGAACTAAGATCCTACACGGTACATGGCAAGGCCAAAGAATTTTTAAAAACAAAAAGGGAGTAAATACAAAATTTTAAATTATTAAAAAAAAAAAACAGGGCAAAAGACTTGAATAGACTTCACAAAAGAAGAAAAAAATGGCGGAGAAACAAAGGAAAAAAAGATGCTTATACCTCATTAGTTCTCAGGGAAATACATATTAAAACCATAGTGAGCTACCACTTCACACCCATTAGAATGGCTAAAATTAAACAGACTAAAATACCAGCTGTTGGCTAATATGTAGAATGACCCAACTCTCTTACATTTCAAGTAGGAGTTTAAAATGATACAGCCCCTTTGGAAAATAGTTTGGCAGTCTCTTTTGAAATTAAACATACACTTAGCCTACGACCCAGAAATTCCATTCCCTGGAATTTACCCAAGAGAAATGAAAACATTTATCCACAAATGACCTGTACTAGAATGTTCATAGCACAACCTAGTATCTACCAACAGTTAAATGGAAAAACAAAGTGTGGTATGTATTCATACAACAGAATCTTAGTGATACAAAGGAGGGAACTACTGATACATGGAATAACATGGATTTAAAACAAAAATGCTTAGTCAAAAAAGGGGGGGAAACCACAGTAAGAAAAAGAAAATTGTACCTATTAACTGCATTTAAATGAAGTTCTAGAACAGACAAAACTAATGTATGGTGGTAGAAATTAGAACACTGGTTGAAAGGATGTGATGGGGGAATCACATGGAGATCAACTGGAGAAAAGGGAAGACAGAAGTTTCTTGTGTTTTTTTTTCCTGTATCTTTGTTAGGGGTGTAAGTTGTATAAATGTACATACTTCTGCAAAATCTTTGAACTATATACTTAAGATCTGTTTGCTAAGCAATATGTAAACTGTACTCAATTAAGAATGAAAAAAAAGATAAACCGAGTATATCTTATGCCAGAGTAAAGAAGTGTTCAAAGAACAAAGTGGGTACCTGTCAAAAGGGCATAGGAGCCAGCGGGAAGGGACTTCTCTGGCCAAATTTGAGACAATTTATGCATCAAAAGAATAATGATGCTACTACAATACATTACATGAATACAAATCCATAAGTAATAAGAATTCTCAGAAAATATATATTTGCCCCTGCTCATACGTTTTCCAACATTCCTTAAGTTTTCTGGAAAACATCTTATAATTTAGAACTGTATCAACTTTATTGGAGAAGTATTCCCTCATAAAATTTGTCCTATTGGTAAGGGGGAAAAAAAATTCCCTAGGAGAATGCACCTTCAACACACACCTCAATAAATTCCCACAGACAGACTTCCACGATCACAAACTAAAAACCCCTGGTGGTCTAGTGTTTAAAATTGCACTTTCACTACCTAGGGCCCAAGTTCAATCCCTGGCTGGGGTACTAAGATCCCAAAAGCCGAGAGGTGCAGCCAAAAAAGAAGAAAATGATGAAGCAAGAATAGGTGAGGAAAAGAATTTACAACACATATAACCAACAAAAACCTTTTATCCAAGATGCATAAAGAACTCCCAGAAATCATTAAGAAAAAGTCAAACAACCCAATTTAAAAATGGGCAAAAAGGGGCTTCCTTGGTTGCTCAGTGGTAAAGAATCCACTTCCCAATGCAGGAGACATGGGTTTGACCCCTGGCCCGGGAAAATCCAACACATCATGGAGCAATTAAGCCTGGGCGCCACAGCTACTGAACCTGTGCTCTATAGCCCCGGAGCCGCAACTACCGAACCCAAGAGTCCTAGAACCTGTGCTCTGCAACGAGAGAAGCCACTGCAATGAGAAGCCCACGTGGCACAATGAGAAGCAGCCTGTACTTGCCACAGCTGGAGAAAGCCCACACAGCAAGGAAGACCCGGTACCCTGAAAAATTATTTTTTTATAAAATGGGTGAAAGACTCAACAGGTACTTTACACAGAAAGGCACTCAAATGACCAACAAATACATGAAAAAGTGTATGAGTCATCAGTATTCATCAGAGAAATTCAAAGTAAAATCACGTTAACATATCACCAGTAGGGCAGAAACCAACACAACTGTGGAAAAGCAATCATCCTCCAAGTAAAAAATCAATTAAAAAAGAGAAACATATCACTCTACCTCTACCAGAATGGTTAAAAGACAATGACAAGTGTTTGCAGGAATAAGGAAAAACTGGGATTCTCATACACTGCCAATGGGATTATAAATTGGTTTGTCTCCTGTGGTAACCACCCGCACATACTAAAGCTGCACACAGCTGACAAGAAAGTTCACTGATCTAGACTCCCGATTCTGGAAGACAGATCTGAAGAAATGAAACAATGCAGCAAAGGGAGAGGAGATGGATAACATGAAGGAGTGGCTAAGAGAAACGTAGAATAGAATGACAGACTAATATTTCTAATTTGAATTTTATAAGTAAATAATAGAAACAACGGGAAAGAAGGAAATTTTTGAAAATAAAATAGCTAAGATTGTTCTCACATTGACAGTTTTCAGATTCAGGAGTCAAAATGAATCCCAGACAAATAAAACTCATACCTACACCCATCAAGCTATAAAAGAACACTTGAAATTATCTGTACTTTTTTCCTGATTGATATGTGAAATATTTTAAATTCTCTGGAAAATGATCCTTGGAAGTTATGATTGTGGCAGTATATGGTTTGTTTTCCCACATGCTTCACAGTCAGTCTCTTTTTAACAAATCCAGTTTTTTAACTCTAATGTAGCCAAACTTGTCAACTCCCTCTTCTTAGGTTGGTGATTTTTGTGAGTGGGGAAAAAAAAAAAATTTTCTTAACCAAAATATTGATAGAGGTAATTTTCTATATTTATTTCTAAAATTATCATTTTTTCCTTACACATTTTGGTATTTGATCCACTTGGATTTAATTTCATTGTTTTATATGGATAACCACTTTTCCCAGAACCATCTGCAATGCCATCTCTATCATCAATTAAGTTTTCACACAGACATGGGTCTGTTTCTAAACTCTCCACTATGTTCCAGTGGTCTGTTTGTCTATCCTTGCCCCAGGACCACAGGAAATTACTCATACAACTATACAGTATATATTGACACCTGGTAGTAGAAGCTTGCCCAACTTACTCTTTGTCAAGATCATCTTGACTCTTCTTAGCCTTTTGCTCTTGTATTTAAATTATAGAATTAGCCTGGCAAATTCACGAAAACCTGCTTAAGTGGAACTACAGTGCATTATAGATCAGTTTTAAAAAACTGGCATTGAATATACCCATGTTCAATAGTGCATGAATATGAATACAATCATAAGTATTTACATGAATATGGTATATTTATTTTTCTTAGTGCAATGACTAAGACTTTCAGTACAATGCTGAACAGAAGATATGGTTGCAGGCTTTGTCCTTTCCTCTTTTAAAGGTCCATTTTTCTTATATTTCACCACTGAGTATGATGTTTGCATAGATTTTTAGTAACCAACTCTCACCAGGTTGAGAAAGTTCCTTTTTATTTCTAACTTGCTAAAATCTGAATGTCAGGAATTTCCCTGGTGATCCAGTGGTTAAGAATCTGCCTTGCAACGCAGGGGACATGGGTTCAATCCCTGATAGGGATCTAAGATCTCACACGCCACAGAGCAACTATGCCCTCAAACCACAACTAGACAGTCCATGCACTGCCAACGAAAGATCCTGCCTGCTGCAACGGAAACCTGATACAGTCAAAATAAAACAAATATACAAACTTAAAAAAAAAAAACAATGTCAGGGCTTCCCAGGTGGCTCAGTGCTAAAGAATCCACCTGCCAATGCAGGAGACATGGGTTCTGTCCCTGATCCAGGACGATCCCACACGCCAAGAAGCAATTAAGCCCATGTGCCACAACTATTAAGCCCGTGCTCTGGAGCCTAGGAGCCACAGCGACTGAAGCCCACGTGCCCTAGAGCCTGTGCTCCACAGTAAGAGAAGCATCCACAATGAGAAGCCCATGCTGCAACTGGAGAGTAGCCCCCACTTGGCGCAACAAGGGCAACCACACAGCAATGAAACCCAGCACAGCCAAAAACAAACAAACAAAAATTATTTTTAAAAACGTGAATGTCAGATTTTACTGACCTCTTGTTCTACTCCTATTGAGACGATTATAAAGTTTTTCTTCTTTGTTAATGAGGTGAATTACATTAAGGAGTTTTCTACTGGATACTGTATAAGAATACTCAAGTATTCTTCAGATAAGCTCAACTTGGTCATAATATATTATCTTGATTCATACACTGCTGAATTTAATTCAAGAGGGGGAAAAAAGGAGTAAATAAAATAAATAGTACAAGAAAAAATTCCCAGAACTGAAGGGCAAGTCTCCAGTCTAATGGGACTTTGTGTGTGTGCCCAACACAACCAATGGCACAAAGCCTACACCAAACATAAATAAAGTATCCTAAGCTCAGTTGCTGCACTGCACAATTTCAAGAGCGCCAATCCTGTTGCATCTTCGTAAATGGCACTCCCTGGAGCTGTGCAGTTCGCGGCCCTTTCCAGAGGCTATTAGAGCCAGAGCAGTGACAGCCATCTTCCTGAGACCCTCAAAAGGAAAAAACAGATCACACACACAAAAATAATACTCAGAATGGCATCAAAATTTAGGAGCCATGGCTCCTGGAAGATAGATCTACAACTTACAAAATGCTTAATGAGGGACTTCCATGGTGGTCCAGTGGTGAAGACCCCACACTTCCACCGCAGGGGGCCATGGACTCCACTCCTGGTGGAGGAATTAAGATCCCACATGTCATGTGGTGCAGCCAAAAGGAAAAAAAAAAAAAAAAACACTAAACAAAATGCTTAGTGAAAATTATTTCCAATTTGGAAGTCTATTCTCGGTTAACTATAAATTGTGCTGCTGCTGCTGCTGCTGCTGCTGCTGCTGCTGCTGCTGCTGCTAAGTCGCTTCAGTCGTGTCCGACTCTGTGCGACCCCATAGACGGCAGGCCACCCGGCTCTCCCGTCCCTGGGATTCTCCAGGCAAGAATACTGGAGTGGGTTGCCATTTCCTTCTCCCAGGCATGAAAGTGAAAAGTGAAAGTGAAGTCGTGTCCGACTCCTAGCGATCCCGTGGACTGCAGCCTACCAGGCTCCTCCATCCATGGGACCTTCCCGGCAAGAGTACTGGAGTGGGTTGCCATTGCCTTCTCCGAGGGTAGAATAAAGGCATTTTAGACACACCAGAATTCGGAAAATGTACCTCTCACATGCCCATTTTTAGAGAACGAAAGCAAAACGCTGGACACTCTTTGGGTGGTTTCAGAGCTTCGAGTCTTCCCTAGTTATCCAAGTTGTGTTCAGTATCCAGCCTTACCTCAGGCAGCTTGCTGTGTTTAAGGGAAACTTGAATTCACCCCCCTTATCCACGGGTGGGCCTGATTAGTATCAAGCCAAGTCTTCTTCCCTTATATTGGTTCTGATACTCAAGCAAGTAAAGTCAATCAAATCACAGCACACCCCCCAGCCACAGGGATTGGTTCAGGAATCCATGTGTGAGATGATCTGACCAATGACATGCAAGAAGACTGTTGCTAGGTGTTTTCTGGAAATGAAGTGTCTCCACCCCAAAAACATGACCAGAAGAAATGCCCACTCTTTCTTCAGACCAGTGGTGTGGCAATGCAAGTTCTCAAGCTGCCTCAGACATTTCATAAGAAAAGTTGCCCTAAGGATAAAGCCAAGCACGAGGGAAACCCAGCCAAGCTTTTCTTAAGGCCTAAGCCTCTAGATCCTTCCCAGCCTAAAGCCAGTCCTATCTCTGGGCTCCCAGTTCAGTGAGTTAAGAAATATTCTTAAGAGTTCAAGCCCCCTCAGCAGTTTTCTTGTTACCTGCAGCTGAAAGCTTTATGGAGACCATGGATTCAATCCAAAGAGTATACATGGGAACGTGAAGGTACAGAATGAACACTCCACAGGGGTTCAGAGGACCGCTGGCTCAGACTACAGAGAGGCCCCGGACTCCCAAAGAGGGGAACTCAAAAGAATGCCTGCTACAGTGGAACATCTGGGGATGGGGGGTGGGGAAAGACCTGAAGATAAAAGTGAAGATAATGCAAGGAGGAAAAAAGTTTAAAGAAGAAAAAACTCCAGGGAAACTAAATGACTACAGAACAAAGGAGATATAATCACAATGTAATTCTTAGCTCTGCAGTAAATAACATTTAAAAAGCCACATAATATAGTAATATAAACCTGGTTTATTGATTTAATCACAACTTATGATGACTATACTGAGAAGATGGAAGGAGAGAAAGGAGAACAGTCAGTATAAAAACAGCCCCTATCCTGAGGGCTTCCCTGGTGGCTCAGTGGTAAAGAATCCACCCGCCAATGCAGGAGACACAGGTTCGATCTCTGATCCAGAAAGATCCCACATGCCACAGAGCAACTAAGCCTGTGCTCTAGAGCCTGGGAGTTCCTACTACTGAAGCCCACACGCCCTAGAGCTCAAGCTCCACAACAAGAGAAGTCATCGCAAGGAGAAGTCTGCACACTGCAACTAGAGAGTAGCCCCTACTTGCCTCAACTAGAGATAAGCCCATGCAGCAACAAAGACCCAGCACAGCCAAAAATAAAGAAATACATAAAATTATAAATAAAGAATCTGTTCTTCATTTACCACAGCAAACTCAAGTAAACCATGGTTAAAAAGCTCAAGTAAATCATTTCTAAAACTGATACATCAAGAAACAGCAGTGTGCACTGTCAGAACCTGGAGGTGTCTACTAGAAGAAGTTGCTAAAAAATACCAAGTGAAAGACACCAGGGGTAGGAAGATAAGTGCTTTTTTGCTACTGCAAAAATTGCTTCTCGGGACTATCTGACTTAACACTTGGCACATATTACACTTTTATAATATAAAATACTAAAATGTTTTGTGTAAATAAATAAAAGATGTCTGCACAGGGGCAAAGTACGAAAAAGCAATAAGAATATCAAGAATGTAGATTTATTAGGTTGGTTGGATTATAGTTACTTTTTATAACTTTTTTAAGTTAAATGATGTTTATATTTTATACCATGTGTAAAATCAGGACAAAAAATAAGCTGCAGGGGAAAAAAATACTAGCCCCATATATAGGCAAGCAGAAGGCACATCACTGGCTCCACAAGCCCCATCCAGGCAGCCAGGAGACATCAGTACACTGCTCAGGACAGAGGTTCCAAAGCCAAGGCTCAGGGACTTCCCTGGTGCTCCAGTGGTTAAGACTTCCCCTTCCATCACAGATGTGGGTTCGATCCCTGGTTGGGGAGCTAAGATCTCACATGCAGTGTGGTTAAAAAAAAAAACAAAACAAAACATAAAACAGAAGCAATATTGTAACAAATTCAATAAAGGCTTTAAAAACTGTCCACATCAAAAAAAAAAAAAAAAATCTTAGGACATTGCTGGCAGTCCAGTGGTTAAGAGTTCACCTTCCAATGCAGAGGACTCAAGTTCGACCCCTGGTTTGGAAACTAAGATCCCACATGCCTCGGGGCAACTAAGCCCATGAGCTGCAACTACTGAGCCTGCTGCTCTGGAGCCCGCAAGCCGCAACTAGAGAAGCGCATGCACCACATGCACCTCAATGAAGAGCCCACCCACCACAATGAAGACCCTACATGCTACAACTAAGAACTGAAGCAGCCAAAAATAAATCGTTTTTTTTAAAAACAAAAAACAAGGGTTGGAGGGGCAGCTTTTCCCAATGACCAGCAAAAGGCTCTTCCCCGGCTCCACATATCCCCACCCCCAGGGTCCGGCAGATCTCCCAGGAGCCTAGGGCCTTCAAACAGACCAAGCCAGAAGGAAAAGCAACATGACTCAGCCTCCTCCACACTCCAGCCTGGGCCAGAGCTGGGTGATCCATCTGCCTGGAACTTAGGCACAAGGGGGTTCACAGTGCAAGAGGGATGGAAACGGAGAATGTTACCTACCACAGGAGTTGCAGGTGAAGCAATCAGTATGATATAGGCTCCCCATCGCCTGGCACGCCTGCCTTGCTCCATAGATGCCAAGCCCACACTTGATGCAAATGCCTATGGAAGAAGAGGCAGTAGAGAGCAGTGGTTAGCGCCATGACCGTGGACTTGAACAGCTATGCATCTGACTCCCAGTCCCAGTGCTGCCCAGTCATGTGATCTTGGGCTGGGGAAATTCCAGAGTCCTCCATGGCTCCAGTACTAATGGCTAACATGGGGATAGTAAGGGTACCATCAGGGCTTCCCTGGTGGCTCAGATGGTAAAGAATCTGCCTGCAATGCAGGAGACCCAATCAATCTCTGGGTCTGGAAGATCCCCTGGAGAAGGGAATAGCTACCCACTCCAGCATTATTGCCTGGAAAATTCCATGGACAGAGGAACCTAGCAGGCTATAATCCATGGGTTCGCATAGAGTCAGACATGACTGAGCCACACACACACACACACACACACACACATACACACACACACAAGGGTACCACTACTTAGGGTTTGCTGCTGTTGTCTGAGGATTCACAGAGTTTAGCAGCGCACCTGGCAAGTCAGAGCTAAGTGACACTGTCTGTGCCATCAAAATTACAAGGACACATTTTATGACTAGAAAGTTGTTCTAAGCCCCTTCATCTTGACCTGCTATCAGACTGGGGGAAATTCCTTTCTGCTGTCTATGAACCAAAAAGAATGAAGACCACACAGACACAAAGAGGGCAGAGCCCTGACCCTCCCAGCCACACCTCCCTCACTGAACGGTAATGTCAGTTTAATCTCTTGTTCAGTCCCCACATGGATACTGATGCCCCGCATGGTTTAAGGTGCCAGAGACTCTGCAGGGCACCAAATTCCCACCCCCAAGGAGACTGTGGAGGGAGACAGACAACAACAGGTAAGTCACAGCTCAGGTGGAAAAAAGTGCCATGGATGAAAAGAAGGCTGATTAAGAGTACGTCTGGGGCCACCTCCCTGGCGGTCCAGTGGTTGGGACTTCGCCTTCCAGTGCAGGGGGGTGTGGATTCGATTCCTGGTGGGGGAGCTAAGATCCCACATGCCTTGCACCAAAAAAATAAAGCATAAACAAAAAACAAAACAAGAAACATTGTAACAATTTAATAAAGACTTTGAAAATGGTCTATATTAAAAAGAAAAATAGATATCTAGGGACTTCCCCGGCTGTCCAGTGGTTAAGACTGCACTTCTTATGCAGGAGGTACAGGTTTGATCCTCAGTCGATGAACTAAGATCCCATGTGTCTCGCAGTGTGGCCAAAACAAACAGGAATACATCTGAGTGTGTGGTTTTTAAAGTTTAAAGAGGGTGTCAGACAAGGCCCTGATAGTGATAAGGTGGTATCTTAGCAAAGATTTAAAGGAAAAAATGGAGGGAAGCTGCTCTGCGGGGAAAACTAGATGGACTTGGGGACCACCCCAGTGTGGGGTGCTAAGCAGGCAAGGGAGGGGTGGTAAGGAGAGGGCTGACCAGCAATGCCAGGGTGAAGGCCAGCATGAGCTTAAGGGACTCTCTGGCCAGCCCGCCTGGAGACTTAGACTGAAGGTGGCCAACCCAGACACCAGAGCTTCTCTCTCAGACTCACCCAAGGTCTCCCAGGCCACAAAGGGCCTAAGATGGGCCCCCTGGACCCTAAGTCCTCTGGCAGTTTCAGGACACACTGCCCTCACCCCTCCCCCCCTGCTTTCCATTACATCCCTCTGCTTAACATTTAGCATGGCTGAGCCTCTCCCACCTTTTTCTAATGAAAAAACCTCCATCAGCCACCCCATTCTCCCTCTCCCTTCAGTTAAGAAAGCAAGCTCAGTCCACACCCCGTCATCTCCTAACGGTGAGCTCTACGGACTTCCTCTTCTGGTCTTGCCGGCAGGGGCCCCCCCCTCCTCTCGGGTCCCCAGGATATGACCTACATCTGCCTGGCTTTCTGGTTCTTCTCTCTTCCCAGCTCTACTGGGCATTCCCTTGCTCCATCCTGGACCTCCCATGCCTAAGTCTCCCCAGGAAAGGGCCAGTCAGTGCAGATGCTCTCAAACCAGGCAGGAATGTAAAAGTGGCTGATGAGGCCCCAGGTGAATGGAGGAGAGAGCCATGGCCGGGGGAGGTCACAGCCACTGGCTCCCCTGATGGCTACCAGGTGGGAAGGCAGGGCCAGCCCTGCCAGAGAGTCTGATTTTTCCAGAAAAGCTAGAAATCTGGATTTATATATGAAAACTTTCCATGCAGAAATAAATCAACTTTCATGTTTTGAGAATTTGGAAGCCAAACACACCATGTCTACAGGTCTCCACACGTGGCTTTACCCCATCTCCCAGGGGAAGTCCCATCTGCTCCCAACTGCTCACTCCTACCGAGGCTCCTGGCACTCTGCCCAGCCCAGATTCCTTTCCCGAGCCACCGATCCACTTCCCAGACCACTGCAGGCCCAGAACAGAGCTCTGGGTTCCTGCTCAGGAAACAGCACTTTTGTGTAGGCAGGATTAGGGAAGTATCCAGATCTACCCCTGTCTTTCTCACCTCCAACTCTGAATCCAGTTTCTGTGTTTCCTACTATAGACTTCATTCTCTCCCCTCGCTCCCACTGGTCTGATTCAGCATCATCAATTCTCATTCCACTTGCTGTTTCAACAGTCTCCTTACAGCATCCCATCCTAGCCCCCAATAATCCATCTCCAAATCTGCAGCCAGACTTATCTTTCTAAGGTGAAAATGATCCACCCTCACACCTTCATTCTTGTCCATCAACTCTGAAAACCTGACCTTGTTTTTGTCTAAGTTACCAAAATATACAGTGAAAGGGACAGAAGTCAGCTGCCCGTGGGAAGCGAAACAGAAGGATGGGCAAGAGGGGAAATTATAACCTTATTATTATTTGCTTTTTGGTTCTGTTTTGATTTTTTCATTAATATGAGCTTGCACCACTTTAATAAAAATACACTGAGGACAGAGACAGGCTGTTCAGGGACTAAAAGAGTGAGCTGACCAAGGCTTAGGGTGATAGGTGGTACCCTGAAGAGGTTGAAGACCACGACTCTGTTGCCTGGTACAGCCACTGAAAAGGGGGCCACAGCACTGACTCAGAGCCAGGGTTCTGCAGAGCAGAGATTAGAGGAATCAGAGGTACTGGTGAGATGCAGGCTGCAGTCAGAACTGAAGACAGCTGAGCTGAGGCAGATCCAGGGTGTGGAATAAACCCAGGATTTACCCTCTGGCTTGTGACAGCAGAACCTGGTCAGAAGGGATGCTCAGGAAATACAGAGAAGGGCCAAGAGGTAAGTGGGTTCTAGGGCCAAGAAAAAGAGATGGACAGAGAGGAAGAAACACACTGAGGGTGAGGTTTATCAGAGGTCACTTGAGCTAGGCTACCTGCAGACTTCCTATTATTGTAAAATGTTACATTATTTTCATACAAGTGGACGTGTATGAAACTACCGCATTTATACCTCTAAAAGATGGAATAAAGGCAGTAAGATACTAGCAGTTCAAGTAAATAGCTGCTCATATTTTTAAAAATCAGGAAAATGTAACCTAGATCTGACTTCTCTTAAAAAAAAAAAACAGAAGAGCAGGACTTCCCCAGCAGTCTAGTAGTAAAGACTCGGTGTTTCCAATGCAGAGGGTGTTCGTTCAATCTTTGGTCAGGGAATTAAGATTCCCCCATGCCATGTAGTGCCAAAAAAAAGAAAAACCCTAAAGATCTATATCATCAGCCACTTCCCACTCCCATGTGACAGCAGTTCCCCTCAGAAAGGACGACCCATTAGCCCCTTCACTTCTCCCACTACCTGCCCAGGCCTGGCCTCCTCAGTTTCACACAAAAACTCAGGAGTAATGTTCACTGCAGCACTGTTTCCAATAGCGAGGACCTGGAAGCTACCTAGATGTCCATCAACAGATGAACGGATAGAGAACTGTGGTGCATATAGACAGTGGAATATTACTCAGTCATAAAAAGGAATGAATTTGAGCCAGTTCCAGTGATGGACCTAGAGGCTGTTATACAGAGTGAAGTAAGTCAAAAGATAAAAACAAGTATCATATATTAACGCACATATATGGAATCCAGAAAAATGGTACTGATGAACCTATTAGAAGGGCAGGGAATAGAGACGCAGACACAGAGCACAGACCTATGGACCCAGCCAGGGAAGGAGAGGGTAGAACAAACTGAGAGAGTAGCACCGAAACATGACTACATGTAGAACAAACATATAATGGGAAGATGCCGTATAACACAGGGAGCTCAACCTCGTGCTCTGTGACATCCTAGAGGGACGCGAAGGTGTGGGGGCGAGGAGGAGGTTCAGGAGGAAGGGGGCGTATATACCTATGCCTGACTCCCTCTGTTGTATGGCAAAAACCAACACAACACTGTAAAGCAATTATCCTCCAATTAAAAAGATATAATTAAGAAACTGAAACGCTCAGTAGTACTTTCAGAGGCCCAGAAAACACACCCCTGCCCAGGCCCTGCAGTGAATGAGGACAGAAAAGGGGTAGCTTCTCTAGTGGAGAGTGCTGGAAACTTGTTCTCTTCAGAAGGCACTCAGCTTCTGCTCCTAGCACCTACCTGGTATGACAGACAACAGCTTCCTAAGTCAGCACCCTGCTCCCAGGCCGTCTGACAGTAACCACAGGACCTACCCGACCACAAATTCTCGCCATGATGCTCAAAGATGAACAGGTCCCCTCTCAAAGGCAGAACATCCCTGTGGGGTACACATTCCCTTGACCACCTGACCCCTTCTGGGCTGCAACCCTGGGAGCTTAACTGAACCGTCCACTTCCTTACTTGCTTCCTTCTGCCCACATTCTTCCTTCTGGCTGGAATGCCCCTACTGACTAGTCGTCTACAACCTCCTTCTCTCTCAAGATCCAGTTCAGGCCAGTCTGGGGCTGCCAGCTGGAATGAATGCATGAAAGACAAACCCCAGGAGGGGCCTCATTCCCAGACATGATAACCACCACCCCCTCCAAAGCCAGGTGCCTGCTTATCAGTAGAGGAGGGACGGAAGCTCCTCCCCAAGCCTCCTCTCAGAACCTCAAGCCTAGGAGTCCCAAGAGTTGCCCAAAGGATGGGATCAAAGGGCCAAGGTCAGACTGGGCAAAGGAGGCTGTCAGAGATTGATGATTTTTGCAAATGATGCGAAGTAGGGTTCCCTTGGGAAACATGCCATATACACAGCCCAGCCCAGTGTGACCAGCTCAGTTCCCTCCCTCCCAGGGTGGGCTTCCCGTCCCTCGGCCTCTACCTCCAGCCGCTACCATTATCAAAGCCTTAGGTCAGGTGGGCCCCGGTGGTATCTGGCCGGCCGCCTCCTTCCCTGCCCGGTACCTCCCTCCCCTGTTCAGAGCCCGTACTGCTGAGGGAAGGAAGACACCGGGACCGCGGGGGCCCTAGAACAGCTTCGGCTGATCACAAAGCACTGAATACGGTGAGCTCAAGTCAAGTCCCGAGAGTTAAGAAGAAATTATTCGAAAACAGCTTATTCTGCTTATTAACCTGACGTTTTTCTCTCAGGAGCAACGCATTCCCTAATGGTGCCAGAACTCCGGGCCCGGAGACCCAGAGGCTAAGCCACTGTCCTGCACAAGCCCCAAAACTGGTGGTTCACACATACACACGCGCGCACACACACACGCACGCACACACACACACAGTCTGCGGGAACAAACGTCGCCGGCGCCCAGCCCCTCGGGAGGGAGACGCGCTTTTCGCATCCCGGCCCACCCCGCGCTCTCCTCGACCGAGCCGGCCGCCTACCCGGAGACCGTCCTCGACCCCCGACGAGGAGAGCGGAGGCCCGGTGCCCAGGCGCGCGGGANGTTCGAATTCCTATAGACTATGAACTTGGAGACACTGGAACATATCCAAAGACATACAACAAGGTGCAAAAACTTCATGGTCTAAAAGTGTTGAAATCATATAGAGTCTGTTGTCTTATAACGGTGGAATTATGTTAGATGTCAATATCAAAAGATATTTGAAAATAATCCACATATTTTCAAGTGCAATGTGACATTTACCAAGAGAGATCTTTGACTTAGCCATTGAAAACCTCAGTAAAGTTAGAGGAATGGCAAACCACAGAGAGTGACTGCAGAGAGGAAAGCTTTTAAATGAGAAATTAATATAAAAATGAGAAATTAGTATCAAAGATACTTTAAAAACCCATGTATTTGGAAACTAAATGTCCACTTTTAAATGGTGATTGTATCTAAGAAGCCATAACGAGGAAAATTAGAAAGTAGTTGTAACAGAATAAAAATGAAAAGAGAATTTACCAGAATTTGTTGCATGCAGCTGAAGCTGCTCAGTGCAATTGAATACAGTGTGGAGTCTTGAATTAGGTATGAAAACAAAAAATGAACACTGGCATAAAATCTTGTGAAATTTCAATAACTTTAGTTAATAATGTATCACATGTTAATTTCTTGGTTTCTTTTTTTGCTACATAGTATTTATTTATATTCTCAGAATTGGCTTAAAGTTTTCAAGCCTCATTCAGTTAAAAAATTCACTAAGATAATAAAATTTCTGGACTTTTAGCAGTCATGGTGAAGTGAAGTCGCCCAGTCGTGTCCGACTCTGTGACCCCATGGACTGTAAACTACTAAGCTTCTCCGTCCATGAGATTCTCCAGGCAAGAATACTGGAGTGGACTGCCATTTCCTTCTCCAGGGGATATTCCGGACCCAGGGATTGAACCCCGGTCTCCTGCATTGGGAGCAGATGTTTTAACCTCTGAGCCAGTCATACCAGATGTCAAAATATATGGAACTATATCAAAGTTTTGAGTGAATGTAAATTAGAAATCTAGCATTCTCTCTATACTAAGTCAAACAAATGAAATCAAAATGTCATAATTTTTTTACTTAGGCCAAAATTTAAAAGTTTTCAAATATATATTATACATACTATTTATATATGTGTGTATACAAAAGTTTTTGTATTAGGCTTATAAAGGGTTGAGAAAGAACAACCACAAAAAGAGATGGAGAAATTGGAACGCATAAACTAAAGGAAATGAGATTAACGTTTTAGATGGGAGACCAGGAAAGGCTACCTGAGAAGGTGGCCTCTGGGTAAAGGTCTGAAGGAAGAAAGGGAACGAATCATATGAGATTATCAGAGGTAGGAATGCTTTGAGTAGAGGAAACTGAAAGAGCAAAGGCCTCCGCTAGGGGAAGGCATGGAGTCTTTGAGGGTCACAAAGGAGGTGAGAGGGACAAGAATGAAAAGATGGAGTTGGGGCTAGGAGGAATTGAGGTTAGAGAGGCAAGGAGGAGGCAAATAGTTTGGAGCTTTGTGGGTCACAGTAAGGACTTCGGCTTTTACCACGAGCAGATGGATAGCCATCAGAGGGATCTGGACAGAGCAGAAGGGCGTTCTTAGGTCCTAACAGCACCACTCCGGTTGTTATTTAAGAAATGACAGCAAGGAGTCAAGGAGGATGATTAGGAGGCTATTTTGACAGTCTAGGCGAGAGTTGATATTGACTGGAACTGCAGTAGAGGTAGAGGAGGTGGAGAGAAGTGGTCAAATCTTAGATTTATTCTGACAACGAGCCACAGAAATTCATGACATTTTGGCATGAGATGCAAGAGAAGGAAGAATCAAGAACAGCTCCAAGTTTTAAAGCCTGAGTAAGTTGCCATAAGCAGAGAAAGGAAAAGAATGGGTTTGGGGAAAAGCAACAGGAGCTCAGTTTGAGGGCATGTTAAACTGTAATATCCAAGAGGTGATATTAAATAGGTAGTTTGGGATATGTTGGGAGAGATCCAAGATCCAGGCTGAAGAGATAATATTGCTGCTGCTGATAAGTTGCTTCAGTTGTGTCCGACTCTGTGTGACCCCATAGATGGCAGCCCACCTTGCCCCCCCGTCCCTGGGATTCTCCAGGCAAAAACACTGGAGTGGGTTGCCATTTCCTTCTCCAGTGCATGAAAGAGACAAATGAAAGTGAAGTCGCTCAGTCATGTCTGACTCTTAGCGACCCCATGGACTGCAGCCTACCAGGCTCCCCCATCCATGGGATTTTCCAGGCAAGAGTACTGGAGTGGATTGCCATTTATTTCTCCAGAAATAATATTGAGAGTCATCATCACCAGATAGAGAGTCATCCTAATTATATAGATAGCATTTAAGGTCATGAATCTTCAAGAGGTTATGTAATATAGATCGGAGATGGCATTTTTTTGTCAGTAAGTATAAATAGGAGACATTTTAGAAATAAGCAATGGGGGGATAGCTCTAAGAAGTTATACATTAATGAGTAAGAGAGATGAGGACAAACCAGGAAAACAAATAAATAGGGGCAGCCAGAAATGAANTAGGGCTTTGTCCCCCAAAACACAAGCTACAAAGTCCTTGTCACACATTTGAAACAGCTTGTAGGGAAGAAAAGCAAACCATTTTCTGTCAGGACCTGATGGATCCCAGAAAACAACCTTGAGTGAAAGAGTTCTCTTACTTCCAGGCACTTCATTCCTCAGAGAATTCAAGGAAGGCAACTACAGTGCCTCGGGGAACAGGGAGCCTGGGTAGGGAAATGTCCGGGCGCAGGCTGACCAGGGCGTCTGGCCTCCACGTTGCTGAGGAGCTGGCTGTGGCGCATTCTCAGCTGGCAGGGGAGCAATGTTTGACCCAGCTACTCCTCCCTGCTTCCACCTTTCAGAGCTGGGAGAATTCCAACCCCTACCCCCCAGGCTGGGTGGCAGGGAGGCACAGGTAGGGGCAAGCCCTTTGTGGGGAGCAAAAAATCCAGAGGCGCCT
This sequence comes from Neotragus pygmaeus, assembly GCA_006410875.1. Lineage (NCBI taxonomy): Eukaryota > Metazoa > Chordata > Mammalia > Artiodactyla > Bovidae > Neotragus > Neotragus pygmaeus. The sequence continues at coordinate 31,491 of SJYV01031708.1, read as the reverse complement.
TCTGGTGAAAAATGATCTTCCACTCCGCGAAAAGAAAAGAAATTGTCAACAATAAGGTATCCTATTCCACTGATCACATTATCTACCACCTAAAAATGGAAATATTGGCAAGACTGTGGGGAAACGTGTGTATTTTACTGATAATGAGTGTAAGCTGGTACCTCCTGTCAGAAAGAGCAATTTGGTGTTAACATCCTCACAAACAAAAACATTCATGAAAGCAGTAATGCTCCAAGAATCTATTCCGGGGAAGTAATCCCAACGCAGATGACAGTGTAGGCACAACTGTTTATCACGTTATTTATATAATCTATACAGTCCTAGAATCTCCAGCCTTTTGAGCTCAGAGGGACTCTCTCCCCTCCAATGTAACTTAAGTTCCACCCTTATCTGCCCACTTAGAGCTTTCAATATTTAAATAATATATTGGCGTTCAGGGTCACTAAAGGGCTTTCTTACTCAAATAGACAGACAGATGACAACAACCACCGACACACTGGAACAGAAGCAACCTAAACTATGTTTGCTTTCTGGCAGTCATGGCTTGGCAGCTGTTCTTGGCTAGGGGACATCCCACATCTAAGACAGGAAGCTGGTGGCAGCAAAGATGAAAAAGTCGCTGGAGTCAGTCCACTCTAGGCTCCTAATCATTATGAAAAGTGGAAAGTACTGCTGGGGTACACGCCAACTCTGAAAATGATCAGACACGGCAGAACAAAACCAGATATCCTCCACAGTGTCCCAGCCTTGAGGAAATCTGAAATAGAGATCTACACCTGTTGGCTAAAATTTGTGTCCATCACTACTGCAGTGGCAATAATATTGAATTGAGCAGAACGGGTAGAAAACATTACAGAGTTCCAACACTGGTTATCATTAGTCTAAGTGATCCTGTTTAGAAACATACCAAAACAGACTGGTGAAAAGTAAATCACACAAAATTATTTTTTAATAAAGTCAACCAGAACCTGTTTAAATAAATATTCACTGTTCAACATTAAAGTACTTCCAAGAAGTGGGAAACTCATTAATTATTTTAAATACCTTTAAAATATTTAATGCTGTGGGGAATCCTACCATCATTCCACGAAGTGATACAAAGTAGAATTTGAAATTGTATACTCTCCTTTATACATTAACTGAATGTGTCCCAGACACCATCTATCCTCACTAAAGGTGTGTCTGATCTGTTAGCTGGCTCTTTCTGCCTGAGAAGTGAAGGGCCCCTGATTTATAGCATTTGCCAGTAACACCACGGTCAATTTTATGTTTTTATTAAAAAAAAAAAAGTTTTTCGCTGCACCGCACAGAATGTGGGCTCTAATTTGCCAGCCAGGGTTCTAACCCCCATCCTCTGCAGTATAAGTGAGGAGCCCACTAGACCACTAGGGAAGTCCTTCACTAGGGTCAATTTTATTTATTTTTTAAAATATTTATTTTTGACTGCATCAGGTGTTGGTTTGCCCTATGGCATGTAGGATCTTAGTTTCCTGACCAGGGATCAAACCAGTGTCCTGCCTTATAAGGAAGATTCTTAACCACTGGACCATGAGGGAAGTACCCCCATGATCAACTTTAAACTGCCAATATGGTGTTATTAAACAGAGTTAGAAAGAAATGGGTATAATCAGCTCTTGAAAGCTAGAATAGAGCTGGCTCCAATGATTACTGCCTGCATCCCACTATTGGAAAAGTTTCACAATAGAAATGCCAGTTCTCTGGTTATATCATTGTTTCAAGTTAACTAGAATCTTCTGTCGAGACAAACCAACACTCAGAACAAGGCTAGAACAGGGCATGTTCAATCTAGTCTCACACCAAATCCTGAGCCACCATCTTTTTTTCTAAGGCTGATCCTATCCAGACTGTCTACACTAACAGTGACTTTTTTTTTTTAAATAGATCCCATTGTCTCTCCTTGTAGTCTAGCTTCCATAAGACCCCCTTATCTGTCTGTAGTGTATTTTCTGGACCCCTAGGGCATCCCTGGTGGCTCAGATGGTAAACAGTCCTCCTGCAATGTGGGAGACTTGGTTCAGTCCCTGGGTTGGGAAGATCTCCTGGAGAAGGAAATGGCAACCCACTCCAGTATTCTTGCCTAGAGAATCCCCATGAACAGAGGAGCCTGGCAAGCTACAGTCCATGGGGTCACAGTCAGACACGACTGAGTGACTAAGAATGGAACAATTATGGTCACAATTCAGGGGTTTTCTCAGTCTTGGGACACACTCAGATGTCAAACTTGGGTTACGAGGGAAGGGGATGGCATGCAATCAAACACATCTAAGAATCGCTGAGATCCACGTTTCTCTCCCTCCCCTGAGCTTGCAGCAGTCTACCTTTATAAAGTAAGTTTTCCTCGGGAGAGCAGAATCTTTCACCTAAACCACATATGGACCCTTCCCAGCTCAGCACCTGTGTGCCAATCCCATTAAAACACTGCACTAGACCCAACATGCATGTTCTGCTTAAGCCACTGTGAGGTTGTCCATTGGGAGTTGTGCCCAAAGGGATTTTTCCATCCATTTTCTGAGATCCAACTCTTCCTACCAGATTGAGTCTACCAACTTCCCTTGGTCCTAGACACCTTTTAGGTCTCTCTAGGGGCACAGACGGAGAAGGCAATGGCACCCCACTCCAGTACTTTTGCCTGGAAAATCCCATGGGCGGAGGAGCCTGGTAGGCTGCAGTCCATGGGGTCTCAAAGACTCGGACATGACTGAGTGACTTCACTTTCACTTTTCACTTTCATGCATTGAAGGAAATGGCAACCCACTCACTCCAGTGTTCTTGCCTGGAGAACCCCAGGGACAGGAGAGGCAGGTGGGCTGCCGTCTGTGGGGTCCAACAGAGTCGGACACGACTGAAGCGACCTAGCAGCAGCAGCAGCAGGAGCACATAAGTTTCAAAGCATTGATAACTACAGCCATGGACAGCTGGTTTCCCAATCTAAGAATTAGGGTTGGGACCTTATCCTGCATTCAGGAATGGCAATTTATGCATTAACTTTACAGGGCAAAAACCCCAGTCTGCAGCTCCATGAGGAGGAGCTATTTGGTGATGCTACAGCTTTTGGAATCACATTGAGCAAGAGGTTGGTGTTGATGACTTGCAGTACTGCTAGAAGCTGCTGCTGGGACAACTGGAAAGCTTGGCAACCGAGGATGTGGGTTCTCAGATCCTCCTCCCACTACCTATTGCTATAGTAAGAAGTTACGTTTCTGTGTACACCAGACCTTAGTGTCTTTCGACTTTCAAAGACTTCTCTCAGACTGGCAAATTTGGCAAGGTTTTCCAAATGAAGCATAGTGCCAAGTAGGGATGCAATACGTTTACTATCTGAAGCTCCAATACTTTGGCCACCAGATGCAAAGAGCAGACTCATTGTAAAAGACCCTGATGTTGGGAAAGACTGAAGAAAGAAGGGGACAGCAGAGGACAAGATGGTTGGATGGCATCACTGACTCAATGGACATGAGTTTGATCAAGCTCCAGGAGCTGGTAAGGGACAAGGGAAGCCCAGCATGATGCAGTCCATGGTGTCACAATGAGTTGGACACAACTGAGTAACTGAACAATATGTTTATAAAATGAGTGAATGATGGTGTGCACAATGCCTACATCTTCTGAAACTGATCTTCTGAGAAAGAACTCTTTTAAAGTAAACCCACGGGGCTGGTGCACGGGGATGATCCAGAGAGATGATATGGGATGGGAGGTGGGAGGGGGGTTCAGGATTGGGAACTCATGTACACCCATAGCTGATTCATGTCAATGTATGGCAAAACCAATACAGTATTGTAAAGCAAAATTAAAATTAAAATTAAAAAAAATCCCTGAGGAACTTCTTGGAGCACTATATATTCTAATATTGATATACTCTTTCCTCAGTCTTTCCGTATGTAGTAAGTTATCATTTGTTGCAAGATTTAAAGTTTTTTAAACTGTTATAGGGAATTCCCTGGCAGTCCAACGGTGAGGATTCTGCGCGTTAACTGTTGAGGGTCTGGGTTCAGTCTATGGTTGGAGAACTAAGATGCCATAAACTGCATGGTGTTGCCAAAAAAAAAACAAAAACAAGAAACAAAAAAAGCTTTTATGAGATATTTAGCAAAACTTCCAAAAAATGTTACCAGGAAATAACTGTCTTCAGAAATATAAGCAAGTGCACAGTAGCCTCAGAAACCTGTAGTTCAACCCAGTTGCTTATTTAGTGAAGCAGTTCAAACATTTCTCAAATTTTTGGCTAGAACTTAAATTACATGCAGGAAAAACAACAAAAAAGGTCCCTTCTGTACGCAGAATACAAATAATGTATTCCCAGCGTGAAAGGGGTCTATAAAAATACTTCACTAAATATATCTTGCAAGACAGTCAAATGGATTCTGGTCCTTAGCTACACTATTTTATGAAGGAAATGGGAGATCTTCACATCTGCACGCCACAATGACTAGAAACACGTGCCAACATTTCTTCTTCCCTGATTTCTCCGGGTTTTTAAGATTTGCTTTTTGTTTATTACAAGAGATGTAAATCTGCCCATGTTCTTGGGTCATAGGAAACAATGGGAACAATAATGGGAAAAAACAATGGAAACAGTGACAGACTTTATTATTTTGGACTCCAAAATCACTGCAGATGGTGAGTGCAGCCATGAAATTAAAAGACGCTTCCTCCTTGGAAGAAAAGCTATGATCAACGTAGACAGCATATTAAAAAGCAGAGACATTACTTTGCCAACAAAGGCCTGTTGGTCAAAGCTATGGTTTTTCCACTAATTGTGTATGGATGTGAGAGTTGGGACTATAAAGAAAGTTGAGCACCAAAGAATTGATGCTTTTGAACTCTGGTGCTGGAGAAGACTCTTGAGAGTTCCCTGGACTGCAAGGTCAAACCAGTCAATCCTAAAGGAAATCAACCCTGAATATTCATTGGAAGGACTGATGCCGAAGCTGAAACTCCAATACTTTGGCCACCTGATGCGGAAGAACTGATTCATTGAAAAAGATCTTGATGCTGGGGAAGACTGAAGGCAGAAGGGCACAACAGAGGATGAGATGGCTGGATGGCTGACTGAACTGGGTCATAGATCAAGTCCACTTCAGACATATGTGCCACCAACGGGTGGGTTTCAGCAACATCGATCACTAACCAAGTGTGTTCTGGAGCTTCCAAGTGGACCACTAACCTACTAGAAACAACTGGTTCTCTTGACTTCCCTACAGAATCAAATGAAAGAGACTTCTTCCTAAGTCACAGCCTAGCAATAAGGATGAATAAAGCTGATTTCATCAATGCCAACCCAGGAATTGCTGTAACACTTTCTCATTCCAACTGGCATTTTTAATAATCTTTATTACTTTTCTGATTTCAATCACAGGATATATACTCAGTACAAAACTTGAAAAAGTCACAGAGGCACTAAAGGAAAATACAAAATATATCTCCACTTTTATTATTAAAGTTCTCAGAGAAAAGTTAGATGGCACAATAAACAATATATATAGGCTCCATTGAGATCCAATGTTAATTTTTTCTTCCTGTATTTTTTATTTTGCTGAGCCATTTAGAAGTTGTAGGTATTGTGAGCTTCATCTCTAATCTCTCTCAAGAATAAGGACAATGGCCTACATAACTACAAGAACAATGCCATAACTAAGAAAATTCCATTATCACTCAATTTGTTCCATTTTCAAATTTCCAATTGTCATAAGAATCATTTATTTTACATTTGAGTTCTAGAATGTCACACATTCTATATTCATCCAATTATCCCCTTAATGTTTAACTTTTACTCTTCTCTACTCCCTCTGCTTCCTGTTAGTTGGAAGTCTAGATGCTAAATTCAAGTTACCTTTTTGGGGTGAGGAGGGGCCTAGGTGTTTGATCCTTCGAATCATCATCTCCTATCAGGAAGCACATACCAGGCTGTCCCATTAGTGATGCCAGGTTTGATCACTTGATTACAATGATGACAGATCAGTCTTGTCAAGACAGAGAGCTTTTCACTTTTGCAAGTTTATATAGCAACATTTGAGCACTCCACAAAGATTCTGTTCCTTAGTAGCCTTTTAGGTTTTGCATCCACAGATGATCTTTGCCTGATCAGTTATTCTGTTAATGTTTCAGGCTCTGATTAAAACACCGAATCCTTTCATGGTACCTGCCAAGTATGCAGCATGATCTTTGGGACAATGGACTCTCTAGGTAAACTTGAGGCACTGGACTGCTCCCAATGAGGCTGGAATATGGTTTGTCAGACTGTTTCAGACTGGAGCTGCTGGGGAAACATGCTTGTCAAGCCTGCTTCCAGCTCCATAAACTGAGAAGACTCATGTGGGAAAACCATGAATACAAAGGCCAGATCTAAAGTACCTCCACACTCCGGGGACAGAGTAGCAGTTTGGATCTTGGTCTAGTTAAACAAGACCTCTGCAGTCAGGCCTGCTTTGCTGGTAAATTAAGATTTTATAAAAACAGAAACTGCTGGAAAAGTAATAATAGAGTTGTTGCAAAACTGAAAACTGCTGATCTGCCAAGAGAGAAACACATCTCTACAAATCACACTGGCATTTAATACCACTATACATTCACATAAGAAAGAAAATAGAACATAAACAAAATGCTAGAAAATACACCATTGATAACTGTGTTGAAGAAGGCAGGATGGATGGATGAGGTTTAAAGAAATGGAGAGACTTCCAAAATTCAGATTTTCTCGAGAACTCTTCAGATTTCAAAATTTCAAAACAGGAGATGACCATCAGTGACCAACCAGTTAACCAAAATTTGCTTCTGAGAGGGTATTTCAGGATATTCCATTTTTATCTGTAACACAGTTCTATAATTTCAAAAAAAAATTTTTTTTCTGGAGGAAAATGAAACCTTCGTAAGCTGGATGGCAGAAAGAAAGAAAAGAAAATAGTATGCCTGCAGCAAATACAATGTATAAGAATTACACAACGGCAAACAACATAATGAACTGCCAAGTTGAAATTTCATTGACTGTGGCCAAAAACACCAAGGCAGAGGTATAGAACGGGGAAAACAGCTTCATGGGTTTCTGTTATTTGAAAACTCCAGGCACATCTGCAGGAGAGCGGCCTAGGGGCCAAGGCGTTCGGAGATTCAGGAGATATGAGTGCTGATCCGTTGGACTGGCCTGGCCATATGTGCTGGTCAGAGTTGGGCCCGGAACGGTACATGCAAGAAGGGCCTTGGATGACCTGGGGACACCCAGAGTGGAGGAGACTTGCCATGCGGAATCTCAAATCCACGACTCCAAGTTACTGGGGCTGAGCAAAGATCATTTGAATGGTCTCAACAGAAGGCCAACAGTTTACAATCATTTAAAAAGCAACATGCCTTTAAAAGCCGTCTTTAAAAAAGTACTCATCTGTGGTAAACAGTACTCATCTATGGTAATCCATTTCTGAGTTAAATTTTCTAAAAGGAAAGAAAATAGTATGCCTGCAGCAAATACAATGTATAAACCCAGTAAGGCAGCAGAAACATGAACTGTGCAGGCATGTATAACAAGTATGCAGATGTCATTTATTTGGTCCATAAGTACAGTATAGTTGTATTTGAGTTTTACAAAACATCAAATATAAATAACCTGAAACTGTAACAATACACAAAAATTGGCTTCTTACACAGACATACCAGGCAGTACAAGCTGAAAACTTGAGTAAATTAACAACTGTTTTGAAACTCGGAGGATTTCCTGGGGTATCCCCTGGGTGCTCCCATGGACAATTTTAACTGTGAAGAGGCAATTAGAGCAACCCCAGCCTCCTTCCAGCATGGAAACCTAGGACCCAGAGCCTTCAGGGATGAAGACCTAGGCTAAANTACATTAATATACATAGTGCCAGTTAACATTTAAAAACAAGTTTCAATGCATAGCACTCGATACTTCTTTGAATCTGTTTCAGTCAGTTAAGAGTATGAAAATGGCTAGATCTAGGCTAAAAATAATTCTTCTTCTAACCAAAAATAAAGGCATAATATTTATAACCAGGTATCAACTTTACTAAACCACAATATTTTAAAACTGTCAAATGATACCTAAGGGTATTTACATTAAAAAGGCAACATGCATTGTGTTGTTTCATCTCATGGACTGGTTATGCACATACTTTGTTCAAAGGGTTTTAAAACTATATTCCTACTTTCAATAGAGCATACTGCAATGTTTCTAATAGTTCTAGCAAAATGAATGCTTTCAAAGAGAGCAGAATCATCTTCAAGTCACTGGTGTCAATTTTTTCCCTTTGGAACAAAGGACGTAACAAATAACCTGGTTCTGCCCAGAAGGCCTTAATGGAGTAAGAGGTTCCGTTCAGAGGCATTTCTGTTCAATCTAATGCTATAACCTCATCAAGCTCCTCTGCCTGCTCTATGCGTGACCTTTTCGCACTGACACTCTCTTTCTCATCTAGCTTCCTCTTGCGACTTCTTTCTTCTTCACTGATATCAGCATTATTTGAGGGACCTTCTTCATCCGAATCAACTATGAGCACATCATCTTGCTCTTGTGCTTATTTCAGAAAAAAAGGGGAAAAAAAATGGTTAAAAGTGGGGGGCGGCTAGAAGCTCACTACAATTTTATGTACATGAAAAACTAACTCTTCTAACACACATCAAGCTTCAGAATGACTACCCTTAGGGAACCCTTGCTTTACACATTACATATTTCTGTACTGTTTCACTGTTTTCTGTTACAAGCACCTATTTCTTTCCTAATCAAAACAAAAAATTTTATCAAGCATTATATANAAAAACTAACTCTTCTAACACACATCAAGCTTCAGAATGACTACCCTTAGGGAACCCTTGCTTTACACATTACATATTTCTGTACTGTTTCACTGTTTTCTGTTACAAGCACCTATTTCTTTCCTAATCAAAACAAAAAATTTTATCAAGCATTATATAATTCAGAGGAACTGTTATAGTTCCTTGTTTCTATTTCTCCAACAGAAAAGGGGAGGGTGCATATCCTAATATTTGTAGCAGTGATAATAATAATAAACAACAACAATAACAACATATACATAGCACTTACAATGTGCCAGGAACTGTTCTGAGCACTTTGCATATACAACTCATTTAATCATCACAACCACCCTATAAAGAAGATAACATTATTATCCATTTTCCAGAAGAGGAAACGGAGGTACAGAGACTTGCCCAAGGTCACACAGTAGCAGCAGAGGACGGGATCAATTCAAACCCATGAAGCAGGGCTTTATAGTGCATGCGCTTAACTTACACTATGGCTGGAATTGTGTCACCACCCCCGACATTCCACCAAGTCAAAGGCACAGTACCTACCTAACTGCTAGTCTCCAAAACCTGCCCACATGGTGGGAAAAAAATGCACGCTGCAAATTATGACTTTTGAAAACTACCAGTCCTTTACTCAAAATAGGATGAACCTTTCTATTTTTCGGGGGCAGGGGCGAAGGGTCATAAACCCATGGCCCACACACTCTAGACCAGCAGTCTGGACCTCAACCTTTTTGGCACCAGGAACTGACTTCATGGAAGACAATTTTTCCATGGATTGAGGGTGGGGGGATGGTTTGGGGATGACTCAAGTGCATTACATTTGTTGTGCACTTTATTTCGAATCTAATGCCACCACTGATCTAACAGGATACTGGCTGATGGCCCAGAGGTTGGGTAATCTTGCTCTAGACGATCACTAAATTCATTTTCACAACGCTCAGAGAAGATCAGAACCAAAGAAGCACCAATATTCCAAAGAATACCAAAGACACAGGGTCAAAGAAATGAAAACAGAGAAGGAAAAAATGAGTAACTTTTAGTTTCCTGACACTAAAGAACGAAGAGGTATGTGTGTTTGGGCCGGGGTGGGGGTGGGGGTGGTGGTGCAGGTANGATCAGAACCAAAGAAGCACCAATATTCCAAAGAATACCAAAGACACAGGGTCAAAGAAATGAAAACAGAGAAGGAAAAAATGAGTAACTTTTAGTTTCCTGACACTAAAGAACGAAGAGGTATGTGTGTTTGGGCCGGGGTGGGGGTGGGGGTGGTGGTGCAGGTAGTGTACATTCACATTGGAGTACACTAAAGCACCAACACTGAAAACCCAGGAAACAAGGCTTCTGACACACTCTACCAAAGTCATTGCTTCTGAGAAAAATGAAATGCTGTACTTACCAATCACCTGTTCACTCAAAATAGTCAGATGCACTGATTCACTGTCCCCAAAAACATGCATATAAAATCCCCAAGTAGTACTACTCAGAATGAACCATCTTTATGCACTAGTAAACTGACATTTCCAGTTGTAAAAACAATAAAATGTATGTATTCTCTATAAAAATTTTACCCAGTCTTAAATATCTTCATAGGTTACACATTTAAAGTTCCATTAAAACAATGCTAAACCAACACACACCTCTAGTAGTCCTGTGAGTAGTTCTACCTTGCGGTCAACGTTTCTAAGACAGCCAGTCTGTTGTAAACCGTCCTGCCTGATGGGCGACTGCTGGCTAGGGCTGTGACTCACCTGTGGACGTGGAAGGCTGAGCTCCATCGTCACTGCCATTGGTTATGCTTTTGGCAGCATCTTCAGCTTGCTTGGGCCCCACTTTTTCTGGAGCATCACCAACAACTTCAAATTCAACATCCTTTCCTAGGTCTTCACTGTAAGGAGAATTACGTACTGTAACACTGAACCACCACTGCTATGACTACTTACAAAAGCAAAGGCACACCAAAGAGAAATTGTCCTCAAACCTCAAAAGGTGTGTACTACATATATACCTTTTATTTGGCTTCTGATTTTCAAAGAGTTAAAAAAAGACTGCATAATAGGTTTTTATGTATTCGAAGCTCAATTCAAATGGTCAGTAACACTCTCCTTTCAATTCAGGGAAAAAATTTTTAACTTTTATACCTAAAGCAGAAAACTTGAGTCAAAAATTGTGAGACCTGGTGTAATTCTTAGGCATTTTTTCTTCAGCTATATGAAAAGATTCTATACACGCTCTTCTGATCAGTGTTTAGGGCAGTTACATAGCTTCTTGGTTTTCCCTCCATCTTCAGAGGCAGCACCCTGCTTTTGTAATGAGTTCCCAAAAACATGTACAAAAATTTAACACATGAAAAGTCAAACAAAAGACTTACATGTTATAAGGGGGGTTATGTTCCGAGAGAGCTAAAAGATATGATAAAAAAAGACCCTAATTTTGCCTCCTCTTTTAGACACCAATTGATATATTTCCATCTCATTGTACATGTCCTTCCACAACTGAACACAAGCACACCACTGACATCCAACTGGTGTGTAATTGAGGCCAGAGATCACTCCCCAGCAAGACCTATCTGACTCACCTGTCTCATTTTATACTATTATTAATAACCCACATTCAGTTTTTCCTGTCCTTTCCTGCTTTTTATAAACTAAGTATATATAATGTAATACTCTTGAACAATTATACAAGTTCTGTATATTTGCGTGTAGATGGCAACCCTGGCAAAAATATCTATGTTGTTACATATAACCTGAAGAAATGAGCCAGGGTGCAGCTTAGAGGTATCAATGAGCATGAACCAACCTAGTTCAACAGATAAGCACACCAAATGGAAAACCATCTGTATTTAAGCTGTGCTACATATGTACAAATATCCTGTAATGCAAACAGTATGGATACTTTTTAAAATAAAGTGGGCAGGATATAAAATAAAGTAAAAAGAAAAAAAAACTGTGACTCAGGGATCCGTATATGGTAATATTTAATGCTCTCTTGTTTCTGTTCCAGATCACAAAGAAATATTTGTTTTATGGGAGAGATATTTCTTCTTTCCAAATGAATCTCTAATAATTAAAATTTTTTATTCCAGTTCAACTATGAAAAGGAATGTACCCCTGAATATAACTATTCACACACCTGCATTTCTACCCTCTCTAGGTCTTTCTGATCAGCTACCACTGATGAGTTACCCTCAAAACATTTCTTTCTGGATTCTCAGATTTTTCTGTAAGTCAAACCTCAGGGAACTTAATGGCCAACTTGAACATATGTATGGTGCAGCTTCAAATGAACAGTAGGATTTAAGGGTAAGAAAACATTTTCTCTCCACTTTTATATATTCAAATAACTTCTTACACTTAAAATATTAATAGTTCCTACCTATGAAGGATGTTGATCAATAAAGTGTAGTCCTGAAGGAAGTCATCTGCTTGAAGTCGGCTCCCATTTCTAATTCCAAATTCTGACAATTTCTTGTGATTATTAGCTAAAAATTTTTTAAAGAAATTTAGATGCTTTAATTATATCTCCATGAAGCAGTCAACCTTAGTTCTTACAAGATAAATCCCCTGCTATAAGCTGAATTGTATCTCCCCAAAATTCACATGCTGAAATGTCTCAGAATGTGACCGTACTTGGAGACAATACTTTTTTAAAAGAGGCGTTAAGTTAAAATGAGGCTGTTGGGGTGGTCCCTAATCCAATCTAATTGGTATCCTCAGAAGAAGCCAAGGAGAGGGGCCTCAGGAGAAACCAAACCCGTCAACCACCCCTCGAACACCCTTGCTAGACCCTTTCATCTTAAGACTTCTAGCCTCTGAAACTAGAAATGTGTTATTTAAGTCACCTGCCTGTGTGTTTGGGTGTGATGGCCCTAGTAATCTAGTTCACTAAAATATCAGGCACTTAGGAACTCAGCCCTGAAAACTCAACTACCAAAACTACTTCAAAGACACTAAACTGAGAAGTTCTGAGAAACTTCTCCCTTTGAAACCAAATTAATATGGAATCCTACAGCAGTCAACGACAACTTTTAGAATTGTTCAAAATATACTATTTCTAAAAAGGCTACCCACAATATCAACCATCAGCCAATTTTACAATTCAGTTATTAAATTGTAAACTTTATTTCAATAATTTTTTCAACATAAATTTTCATTTCTCAATGGACAGCCAGAGGTCCCCAAAAACTAATCACTCCAACTCAATTCTCTTTTCCATGTCATTTCTGCTAAATCTGAATAGCCCCAGGATGTCACACACAATGCCAAGCATCCTCTAGCACTCAGTAAGCCTTTGCTACATGGATTATAAATATTCCAGTGAAGAATAGACTCTCCAATCAAACTTTTGATGTTACCATCTCCTCCCACCTATTCTAGGGCCTTCCTGTCTTTAACCATCCTTTCTCTCCTGCATGTTCAAATGCTCAAGTTTCATTTACAGAACTGCCTCCTCATTTAGCTCCCAATTTACACTCTCTCCTCACAATAGTCAGTCTGCTTTACTGAGAATTTGCTCTTGCCTACGGACTGTATAGAATCGGTATAGCCACACTGCTTGGCACATACAAAGTAAAATGTATTTTAAATTCTTAAGTTTTGCTTATAATTTTAAAATTTATGTTGTTTTCTACATAATCCAATGGATTCTCTGGCAGCTCAGCTGGTAAAGAATCTACCTGCAATCCAGGAGATCCCAGTTTGATTCCTGGGTTGGGGAAGATCCCCTGGAGGAGGACAGGGCACCTCACTCTAGTATTCTTGCCTAAAGAACGCATGGACAGCGGAGCATGGTGAGCTACAGTCCATGGGGTCACAAAGAGTCAGACATGACTGAGCAACTAAGCACAGCACAACTATCTTTTTCTTCTTCTTCTTTGATACCTTTTCAGTCCACCTGGAATGTCTCTGGAGAACAGTTAATTCCTACCCAGACTTCCATTTCCAAGCTCTTTCACTCAAATTCCACAGCCCAACATGTTCAAAAGGGAAATAGCCTCTGAGCAATTCTATCCGGGTGAATTAGCATCACTTCTGAAGCTAGAGTCTTGGCAACAGTTCTGTCCAAGCCTAACAATGCTACTCTTCCTCACCTGTACTCTATATTCAGACTCTGCAAATCTCAAAACTGTCATTTGCTTTTGCGTTAGTAAAAATCTCTCACTTCCCTCAATTTTTTTCTAACTGGCTCCCCACCTCCACTGTCACATCCTTGCCTTACTCTTCTGCAGATTACACATTACGCCCCTGCTCAAACCCTAGAGGGAGCAGGAAATCAGTGGGGGGAATGACACATACAGCCATACACTACACACGACACACCAAGTCCTCAAGCCGCATCACTGCTGCCAACGCCACAGTACCCCACCTCCCGCACAGCACCCCACCCCCCACACACAGCACCCCACGTCCCGCACACAGCACCCCACGTCCCGCACACAGCACCCCACGTCCCGCACAGCACCCCACGACCCGCACAGCACCCCACCTCCCGGAAACAAAACAGCTGGTCATTCCGAAGGCCCTTTATATTGCTTTCTAAGTCATGCCTTTGCAGATGCTATTCATTCTGCCCAAATGCACTCTCCCCTCTCAGTTCTTCAAGAATTGGCCCAGGAATCCTCTCTCCTCTGATATGCCCCCTTGCCCTGTTAACCTTCCCTTTACAAAACTTAATTCAAACTTTGTACACCTTCTCTCTATAGTATTTCCTAGATGACACTAAATCTACTTGTTGCTAATCTCTCATCTCCTTCTAGGCTGTGAAAAACTTTAAGCCAGGGACTATTATCTTATTTATCCTTGAATTAAAAATATCTATGACTCTGCCTGTAATACAGCACTCCAAAGGCTATTGGAATAAATGCTCTCTCACCCTCCATAGCACATGTATTCTGTGGAAAAGGGTCACATTTAAGCCACTGAGATTCTAGACCAGTTTCCATTTTAAGGTCCTAGCCTTTAAAACAGCTGGCCAGAACTAATGGGAGGAACTTGAGTCATTTTTTCTTTTTGGTGAAAACATATTTAACTAGATTTTTAATAAAAAAGAGACTACTACCCAGCCAAAGCACGACCTCCAATTACTTATGACCCAATATCCCCAAATTTCTGGGCAGGAAACTATAGCCAGAAAGAATCCCGACACTCTCCCACAGGACAGACGCGGTGTGGGAGCTTCCAAGTCTATTTGGATTGGCCAGTGTGACCCCCAGTACTGTGCACAGTAAATGGAGAAACTAACGTGCACCCCTTCACTCAGGCAGTCTCCATCCAGATGAGGGTGAGTGAACAAGGCAATGTATAATACCTTCTGTCTCTCCCTCTTCTGAAGATATTAGGATTGTTCCTTTTCCGTCTTCAATTTGGACATCTGGTGCTACCATAGCAAATTTTTCTTTCACAATCTATAAGGCAAAAAATTCAAAATGTTAACATATGGAATTAAAAGACCACAAATAGCCTAGACTTCTTATAAAGCTCTTAATTCTCTCCCTCCACTGGAATTCACCCAATTACCTCATGCCCACGTTCTATCCAAAGAAGGCAATGGCACCCAACTCCAGTACTCTTGCCTGGAAAATCCCATGGATGGAGGAGCCTGGTGGGCTGCACTCCATGGGGTCATTAAGAGTCAGACACAACTGAGCAACTTCACTTTCACTTTTTACTTTCATGTATTGGAGAAGGAAATGGCAACCCACTCCAGTGTTCTTGCCTGGAGAATCCCAGGGACAGGGGAGCCTGGTGGGCTGCTGTCTATGGGGTCGCACAGAGTTGGACACGATTGAAGCAACTTAGCAGCAGCAGCACATTCTATCCCATGTTTGACCACTGATAAAGATCAGGTAACATTTCCTCCAGATGGAGACTAAGAACTCTTGGCTGGCTCTTCGTGTTTTGTCCTTCCCAGCAGATTAGGTACTAAGCTAGACACCTAACATATTTTATCTTAGTCTCTATTACAATTCCATACCGGAAGAGGTTTTATAGATGAAAAACTTATCATCAATCTGATTCTCAGATAAACAGGTTTCCCCTCCCCAAGCTCCGTCTCTTNTCCCACAGGACAGACGCGGTGTGGGAGCTTCCAAGTCTATTTGGATTGGCCAGTGTGACCCCCAGTACTGTGCACAGTAAATGGAGAAACTAACGTGCACCCCTTCACTCAGGCAGTCTCCATCCAGATGAGGGTGAGTGAACAAGGCAATGTATAATACCTTCTGTCTCTCCCTCTTCTGAAGATATTAGGATTGTTCCTTTTCCGTCTTCAATTTGGACATCTGGTGCTACCATAGCAAATTTTTCTTTCACAATCTATAAGGCAAAAAATTCAAAATGTTAACATATGGAATTAAAAGACCACAAATAGCCTAGACTTCTTATAAAGCTCTTAATTCTCTCCCTCCACTGGAATTCACCCAATTACCTCATGCCCACGTTCTATCCAAAGAAGGCAATGGCACCCAACTCCAGTACTCTTGCCTGGAAAATCCCATGGATGGAGGAGCCTGGTGGGCTGCACTCCATGGGGTCATTAAGAGTCAGACACAACTGAGCAACTTCACTTTCACTTTTTACTTTCATGTATTGGAGAAGGAAATGGCAACCCACTCCAGTGTTCTTGCCTGGAGAATCCCAGGGACAGGGGAGCCTGGTGGGCTGCTGTCTATGGGGTCGCACAGAGTTGGACACGATTGAAGCAACTTAGCAGCAGCAGCACATTCTATCCCATGTTTGACCACTGATAAAGATCAGGTAACATTTCCTCCAGATGGAGACTAAGAACTCTTGGCTGGCTCTTCGTGTTTTGTCCTTCCCAGCAGATTAGGTACTAAGCTAGACACCTAACATATTTTATCTTAGTCTCTATTACAATTCCATACCGGAAGAGGTTTTATAGATGAAAAACTTATCATCAATCTGATTCTCAGATAAACAGGTTTCCCCTCCCCAAGCTCCGTCTCTTCCCAAGTTCCATATCCCCTTTGCAAATTCCAAGATGGATCAGGAGTGATAATACTATTAAATCTTACCTGATCCTAAACAAACAAACAAGCCAAAAAACCAAACAACAGATAACTCTCTAAAGATCCAATTACACTCCAAATATGTGGAATTACCGTTAGCTCAAGAATGAGTAGATACCAATTATAATCATTTCTTTCCTAAAAAAGAACACAGGGCAACCACCCTCTGCTGGCCAACATATCAAGTCCAGCTCCTTCTCCATAAAAAACGTAAGTTCAAATCAACCTGTCCAATGTAACCAGTTCTGGGAGAAAGGCCATTCATTCTCAGGCAGCCTTTAGGGCCACGAAGTCTACTCCTCCATGTCGGGAGACATATAAACATGAAACACCACAATGTACATAATCAGAGGAACTACGTGAAGTGATTTCCAAACTGAGAAGTGACACCCATTCAGGTCACTTGCTCTTTCCTAATTAAAAAAAAATACTAGGAGGAACTGAAGGACCAGGCTATAGGACCAAACCATACCTTAACAGTCCATCTCTCACACCAAAGCGCTACAGGTGAATCCAGGTGTGCTCAGGGACGAGCTTAAGACACCATCACTAGAAACCTAAGGAACACAGAATTTGCTTGTAAAGATACTATGCTACCTATCTATGTACCACCTGTGGTCCACATTCTAGCCAAATACACCTATTCCTCTCTGGGATGTGAAACACACATTCTGGAACCACAGAGAGAAAACTCAACAGGACACAGACGGCAAAGGAACACATCTCAGTATTCAGGGTAATTATCTGGCTTTTAGTTTATCACAGTACACCGTAAAAGGCAAAAGGGGACTTGTTTTTTTTCTTACAAACAGTAACCTTGTGGAAGAGAACCAGGCTCTGCACTTACCTTATCTTGTAAAGTGAGAACAGTCACTTTATGAACATTCAGCCGCACAGTCACCTCTGGCTTGCTGGCACACACGTAACAGTTAGGGTTGGGCGCATCCAGTGCACAAGGCACAAGAAGCTTCTTTCTTGGGTTTGGTTGTTTATTCAAAAAAATCTTTGGCGAAAAAAAAAACCACAAGCAGAAATCAGAAATCTGAGTTATAATTTTATATACCATAGAATATTCACTTAAATACTCCCTTCCATATGGCAAAGGATAAGAAAAATCAAGACCTTAAAAGGCTGACTTTTTTCCCAACCTTTTCAAACTAGCCACCTTGTAAATAAGGCTGAGCTTACAGAAATCACGTACTGAAGACTAGACTATTCTGCAAACTAACTTAGCATGAATAAGGGCCTAACCACACTTGTCTCTGGTATCATCACTGAATCAGTTTGGAGTGCCTTCCTAGTGGTTATTCTTATCAACTTTAAGTCAATTTCTAATAAGAGTAGTGCACTAATTTCTCTAATTAATGTCTGCACAGATACAAGGACCAAATGAGCTGCATTTCTTTTCTAATTTTCTGATGATTGTGGTATTAACATTCATATACCTAAAGGAAAAATAATGGATGTCTGGCACTATTACCATTTTCCTAATACCCAAACCCCCCAAAAATTACATGAACCAAGGGAAATAAAAAACAAACTGCACTGAAGTTACAATTCTCAAGAGAACACCGGTTGCTAATACACAAATTCTTACTGTGGAACTACCATGTAGTATGGTATCTGTTAAGATGAATTATCTCTAAAAGAACCCTATCGATTCTCCCCCCAACTTAAAGAAGTAAATCCCTTGACAGGCATTAAGTGCTAGGCAGAGCCCTCCTGTAGCCTCTCCCCACAATGAACACTAGGCGTATAGACTTGTACTGCCAAGGCTGGAATAGGGGACAATGGTTGATCTTGAGCTTCACTGGGAGGGTAACTCCGCTAAGAGAAATCGACAGTAATAAAAACAATTGCTAACACTACTAACTCAGGCTAACACTTCTATTAACCTATCCTGATAATCATTTATAAATGGGAACAAAGGAAGCCCAGACATATGGGTATCATTAGCCCAAAAGAAGAACAGAGATGAGCAAGTAAAGAAACGAGAAAAATGTTACAGGACAAAGAAAGACATTCGTTCAGGCTGCTATAAAAAGATAAGACATAAAAAAATATAGTTCTTAGAAATTAAAAATTATTTTGATAGCCAAAATAATTTAAACAAAAAGCTGAACCAAGATGTCAGATTGGCATTATGATTCTACATTCCCTTATCCTGAAATTTAATGGAAACTTTAGTATTTTAAGAATGCATTAATAATGACACTGAAAAGTAAGAATATCATCATAGACTAGACTAGGTTTTTTGCTTTTGTTTTTAAAAGACATTCCTGAAAGTAAACTGGTCCTTTTATTTCAATATTTCTGTAAAAAGGACAACCTAAAACAAGAGCAAAATATTGGCTCCAATATTTGTAGGAAGTTTTTTAAATCCTCAGTGGTATGAAAGCAAAGTATCTTCAGACATGCAAATTCAATTCAGAAAGAAAGCAGGAATCCAAAGGGAATATTCAAATGGGTTTACTCTTAAGAGATACACCCAGTCCAACCACTACTAATGCAGGAAACTCATGACAGGAGATGTTCACATCAAGTAAGGGGAGGATAAAAAAGAGGAGAAAAATTTCTTCCCTGCAGAAATAGCAAGAAAAATTATCTCAACCTTGGTGCTTCGTGAGGCAAGAATATCTTCCTTTATAATTCATTACAGTAAGACAGGGTTCGTGCAGATTTGCTATCTGAATATATATGTGGGCTAAGAAGCTAAAACTGAGAATGTAAAAGTGGTCTCAGGTTGGTAGAACCCCAGGCACCCAGATATAAACACACACAAATCCTCTTTGAAGAAATACACCTTCAGTGGGTCCTTAAAGAATTATCACAGATACAGTGTTAGTGTTAACAAATATAATTCTGTTTAAAATATATATATATATACATATATATATCACATAAGCAAACAAAACACTACGAGAGAGATCTAACAGAAATGACATAAGCTCATCCAAGATTTCAGGCATTAACACAACCAAATATAACATGAAGTTACAATAATATAAAGTTTAAAATAAAAAGGGAGACTGGCAAAAATGCCTGAAGAATAGGGGACTATAAAGTGATCAAACAAAATTTTAAAACCAAAGTACTCTTAGAATTGGAAAATAATGAAGAAAAGTTAATACAAAGGACCCACAGGATGAGTTCTTCTAAGAATTCAGTAAAACTAGAAATGTTGAAGCAAACTAGCTTCTGCTTCCATTTTAGACAAAAATAAGAGAAGCAAACATGTTTTCCTTTTTGCAACTTCCAGGAAGCTTACTTAAACATGCAACTCACAAGGTAACTTGAACAATTACTTTTCCATCGTTTTAAGCCAAATGTTATTGTTTTCATTTTAAAATTGCAAATAGAAACACTCACTGTTCTACACTGGTCTATTTTTCCTGATAAAATCTTCAATCCTTCCAATACTATCAACCCAGCAATCACTGCATTAGTAGTAGCGATAGCAGGAATAATGTTCCCTGCCATTGCTGGAAGAAAAAAAAAAAAAGTTTGGCTGTTAAAAAAATACAAAAAAAGAAACTTAGAATTTCGATGATACAACTGAAGTACAAACAACTTACATTTGATATCGAATCTGCTTTTCATATTCATACTGAAAATATGCATCCTGAGATTTGCAGCAGAGGTGACAAAATCCATTGCAGATGGGTCATCCTGTCAATAATTTAAACAATTTAACAAGTCTCCCCACAAATTTCCTAATTTGGCTAGTACTGCTTTCAGAACAGCACTTTCACAAGTTTCTAACAGTCAACTAGAACAAGAGATGCCCTCCAGGGAAAGGCTGGTCTGGATGACAAGTGAGTAAGGGCTTGCTTGGGATCATCAGCTCCAGGGATACAGGAATGTGGCCTGCCAAGAGCCAACAGGTTTTAGGAATTCACTCCTGCGTCCACAAATGCACTGGAGACGAAGAGTACACAGATCAAAACACCAATTCTATTTATTGACGATGGCAAACCTTCCCTGGGTCCATATAGTCAATAATAAGCTTGTCTGACGAGTACAGAACTCAGGGATGAAGACACAGACTGGTTTAAGAAAGCTACTTCATTAAAGCCTCAGAAATACCTAGACTACCTCTTTTTGCTGTTTCTCCAAATTCCCTTCACAAACACTGCACTCCTATATTGGCTGATTCTTTTCAGATGTGGCAGGACAAAGAAAGTTTTCCCTTTACAATTTCCATTATTCTTAAGCATATATCCTATTCTAATTCGATTTCAGCAAAGTTTCATGCTTTGAGCTGAGAAAAACTATCCTAGCCCATAATGCAGAAACACCAAAGTATGAAAGAAAAAGCACTGATAGGATGTGGGTTCTTCATACTTATCTGGCTGGCTGAGTAACCACAGGCAAATAAATCCCCCTGACCCCAAATTCTTTAATGTGTTAAATGGGGAAAATTATATAAACATCTTGTAAGGCTGTGGTGAGGATAAGTATGATTACTTAAGAGTACCCAAAACAGGGTCCATCAGGTACTTCCCCAGGCAACTGACTTATCACATCCATTAGTTACAGATTTTACTCATAGGGAGTAACAATTTGCAGTACCAAGTTTTGTCATTGAGTCCCTGTACACAGATGAAAACCTCCTAAACCAGTTATAAAAATACAATGAAAAAAGGTTTTAATACTGATCCTTTACAGCACATAAAACCTAAAGACTATTTGCAACTCTCCAAAATCTCAATTTATCAGCTTTATTTCACATGTCTGATTCAACCCCCATTTCAAAATTTGTACATATAAAGCTATCATGTGCTCAGTTGTGTCCAACTCTTTGCAACACCGTAGACTGCAGCCCACCAGACTCCTCTGTCCAAGGGATTCTCCAGGTAAGAATACTGGAGTGGGTTGCCATTTCCTTCTCTAAAAGTTATCTTAGTTCTCTAAAACTGATCAAACTTTTCTCCTTAGTTTGAAATTAATGGCAAATCTTTACCAACATCTGAATAAACTTTAGCAGATTAATCACTTATAGGAAGTATTGAGTATAATTAAAAACAAGTAAAGTTAATTCACTAAATACCAAAATGTAACATTTAACTGCAAGATACTATTAAATATTGTTTTAAACTTGTAAGAATAATTACATGTCCTTATTGTACAGATAAGTCTCTCAGAACTCAAAGCATTATTAACTATTTCAATAGAAAGGCAGTTTTATTACTTCCAAGGCCAAATTAAGGCCCATAAGCTGTTGTCTCCAAAAGGATATTGTGACTTCTATTAATAAATCTCTATTACGTAAGAAGCTCTCTTAAGGCTATTTTCTTAAGTCAGAGAAATATTTTACTCCAGTAAAGTCACATTATTTCTCTAGTCAACAGTTACAAACCATGAACATATTAGAATCTAAAATGATACTGCTTAAATTCACACATAGAAAATTCATAGTTCAATGTAATTAGAGGTGAAAACATCAAAACAAAATCAGTGTCCTCAAAATCTGATAGAATAAAAACAATATCCCAACATTACTAGGTTCTGATATAGCTCAAGAACTGAAACACACATTTGATACACAAGTAACTGCCACACAAACCTTGTCCCATATGAGCTCGGCTCCATCCCCCTTTTCTGCTAAATGAACTCTCAAAGTCTCAATGCTCTTTGAAAAAAGACATGCATAGCTCTTCACATCTAGAACCTGCTGGTCTTTCAGACCTAACTGGGGTTCATTTTGTTGATCTGATGCACTGGTTTCTTCTCCTGGAAAAAAAGTATTAGAAAATTTACTCCTAACATCTTTCCTCTACTCAGTTTAACATTCAATGACTGACAATTAAAAAAGTATACAATATGAAACAAATTCCATTAAAGTAATTATCACTATGATACAATTATGCATACATATGCAAGAAATTGGTCAATATTATGCAAAATTAAGCAAGAAAATGGTCAATATTGACGTGGGAAAGGTGTGAGACTGTCTCAGAATTTCACAGATTACTCGAGGATTCAAGAATACAACATAGACAAGATAATAAGCATTAAGCCCAGAACACAGTATCAATAAGTGGAAGCTATCATAGCAATACTAGAATTAGGCTGTAAAAGGAAGTATTTGTTACTGTAGATAACTACAGGAAACCACTTCAAACTGACACCCTAAATCTCCCGGGGAACTTTTAAATTTCAATATGCTAAACACTGCTGTGCAAAACAAGTCGAGACACAGTGTGTTGAAAGAGAGGGGTAAGGAAGCAGTCACTACTACATTAGTTTTTCCTCACTTAAAGCTACAAATATGTCCCAAAGTTTAAGGAACAACACTTTACATCAGGGAGAATATGAAACAATTAAATGTTAACTGATAAGGGACTAGCTTAAAAAATACTGACTGCAAACAGCAAGTCAGAGTATGTAAATAGTATGATTCCATGTACATAAAGTGACCACACAACTGCCTGTGTCTATGTGCAGTTATCACCAAGACATTCTTAAAACGTTCATAGTAGTTATTTCTCCAGGTGATGAGGTATCCAGTGATTTTCCTTCTTCATACTTTTCTGAACTGTTTGAATTTCTTACCATGGGTGTACACCACTGTATACCAAGAAATAACAAGGCTATTTAAAGACTTCAAGTGAGAGAATTTCCAACTCAGGAATCCCAAAGAAAAAAATGTATCCTTCACCTTGACTTTGCACTTCAGCCCAATCCAGTGGAACTGGAGGTTTCCTTTTCCGCCACAGTTTGTCCATCGTCAACAGATACCTGATATCATCTTTAAAAAGCTAAGACAGAAAGGAAGAAAGAAAAATTCCATGAACCCTACTGTCCCTATCCTGATAAAAATATAACAAAATTACCCTGCTGACTTCACATTATAAAATCTGATTTAAAGATTTGAGGACATGTTATATAACAGTAGATTAACAATTCTCAAGGGGGCGGGGCAGGGGGGAAGGTGCACACCTAAAATCTTTGTGTAAAAAGAAATTTTACCAACAACGCTTACACTTGAAACGGTTAAAATCAGAGATGCTGAGAAAAGCAGAGTAAGGGAGCTCTGAACTGTGCTGACTGAACCCCATCTTCCCAAACCACTTCCCCATATTGGCTCCTCAGATCAGCTACAATCACAATCATGCCATTCAAGGGAGTAAGTAAATACACACCAACTCCACAAGAAGTGAGCCTAGAGGTGCCAGTCAGCAATACCTTCAAGTTTGTGGGCACTTACCAATAAAGCATACACATTTTAAAAGTGCTCAAACAGAAATTAAAAGCCGCCTGCAACACCTTTGAAATGTGCCTACCCCCCACTCCCCACAAAGAACCTCAAACACACAAAACAATTCCTATTTCAAAACTAAAACCAAATATTACCACATATAGACTATCACACGAATCACACTTTCTATGTGGTAGAATTTCAGATGATTTTAAGTTTTACATTTTCCTTAGTTGTATTTCCTATTGTTGATTTACTCCACATTTTTTGTATATACCAGATATGAATTTAGATATGGCTAAAAGTTAGAACTATTTTTGTCAAAATATACTCAACTGAGTACCTATCAAACATCCTTAATCTTTGGAAAATCAGCCAAATATACAAATAATAGTACAATTTAGTGTGAAAGTCACACAGCTCTGAGTACTGTTAAGTTATTCTGTTCTACTTGAGGAACAGGGACAGAGTTGATAACATCTGACATGGGTACAAAGGGAAGGAAATGAGGGGTCCTGTATGATTTGGGTAACAAATTTGGCTAGAGACATGTTATAGAGGAATCTTAGTGCTTGGCTGTAAAGCCTGCCAGGCAATGGGGAATTAGCATGGATTTCCAAACACTAGCTCCACAGCCTTCTCTGTTCAATTATTAAATACTAAGATCTTCACACTCTGTCTCTTTCTATAAACCTAACTCAACCAAATCTCTAAACTGGTTAATTACCCACAGAACCATGTGTCATCTCGCTCATGTTCCATAGAGGAATCTCTGTCCATCACCTTCCACACTCCCCCGATCCCTATGCACCCATCTGTTTCCCTACCTACTCAGAGACTGGCACCACTATTCACCTGCTGCCAGCAGGAAACCGGGAAGTATTCTTGGTTTCTCATGTTATACAAAGTTCAGTTTGTATAAAATGGATAATCCATGCTTCAATGGGACTGCAGATGGGTTCTACTTCCAATTACCCTGGAAGGCACTGTCCCATACTGGTTACAAGAGGAACACCAGGTCCTACAAGAGTGCACTGCAAATTTCCTATACCTTATACTGACCCTACAGGCTACCCTTCAATGGATTCCCACTGTCTTGGTGTAATATCCTTACCATGACCTAGAAAATCCTGCCAGATAGTCTCAGCTTACCTTTACAGTCTTCTTTCCACTCTCCCTTTTAATGGGAATTATTTTAGTTCTTCAACCTGAGACTGACTTTCTACATGCTACATTCTCATTCCCACCCTTATTCTTTGAAATCTGGAGTTGAAATGCCATTTCCACTGGACAGCCTCTTCTGAACCCTCATTCCAGTCAATAATAATGTTTAATAACACGGAGGGTTGAGTCTACTTATTATTACAAGGTTCCAATACATTTGAACTTAATCTCATTACACCCTGAACTCGAAACTGCTTGTTCAATGTTTGACTTCACTTCTAGATTCTGAGTTCTCTCCCCTACAAAGAGCTGGGACCCTATTTTCTGTCTCTGTCACTGTTAAAGCTTCTTTAAGTGTGTGGCACATAGCAGATACTTAAAGTTACCTGTTGAACAACAGACTGGAGACATACTTCAGATTATTCTGGCATTCAACTGCTCAAATTGGAATGGAAATAGGCATATGGACACTAGTTTAGAAAATACTGTCACTATCCATATCAGAGTTAAGCACACTGGATTTTAAGCATAATCAAAATCAGCAAAGGAATGGAAGAAGAGAAACAACAAACCAAAGGTGAGTTATATAAATTAAATCAGTGAAAGTGAGGGAAGGAAAGACAAGTAAGAGTGCATAAATAAGCCTCTGTATTTACCTTCTATAAAGATGCTATACTGACTTAGTATTCATGCTAAAATTTCAAACCTGCTTATCCCAACTACATCACAATGAATTCACTAAGACAATGCTGTGTTCTCTGCGTGAGCTCAGTGGTGTTCGACTCTGCAACCCCACGGACTGTAGACCACCAGGCTCCTCTGTCCATGGGATTTCTCAGTCAATAATACTGGCGTGGTTTACCATATCCTTCTCCAGGGGATCTTCCCAGTCCAGGGATCAAATCCCTGTCTACTGCATTGGCAGGCGGAGTCTTTACCACTGTGCCACCTGGGAACCCCAATTAAATCACACACTAGCTTAAAACAGAGTAATAAAAATCGATCCAGAGTTATAAAAAAGGTAATCCTAACCTTGGTAAAAAGTTTAACTGGATCATATCCAGTTGATTTAGCCCATTCCTTGGTGGAAACACGTTTAATGTCACCATCTTCATTAGATGCTCTGGCTCTGGCTTCGGCTTCCATTTGTTCCCCTACAAAACAAACACTAGTTTATTTTCAACTGTAGTTCGTGTAGAATCAATCTCCCACCCACCTTTGAGGTATGGGGTGGCATGGGGTCACTCATGGAAGCCACCAGCATGTGACACATTCTGAATTCAAGGAGAAAGAATTAGAACATGCTCATCACCACTTTTTTCTACTTCAGTTTCTGAAGGCCACATGCAGAGTAGTCCAAGAATAGACCTGCGAACAAGTCCTGCCCAGCTCGAATTACTAGATTTGAGAGATTTCTCTGCAGCGTGTTTCTTCACAAGTAAAATGGCATGACTCGTTTTTTAAAACATCATTTAAAGATGACAGAAGAACATAATACATTACCTAGCATATAACAGCAATTATCTCCCCCTCCCCTGCCTTAAGCTACCAATATTAAATTAGCAAAATAAAGACAGTGATCATCAATTAAAAAAAAATATATCCCAACTAGTTTACTCACAGGAAGCTTCAGGGTCAGCTCTGTCAGGAGATACTTCCTGATCAGCATCTTCTTCTCCAAACAACTGGCTATAATTTAAGAATAGTAAATATTTATGTACACCAAAATATTCTGAACAAATGTTACGTTTTCTAAGCTTCCTCAAATCTTCAGTTAGGGATGAAAATTAAAAAATTGATAAATTATATTCCAGAAACCTCAAAGTATTTAAGCAATCTGTTTAAAACAGCTTGCATTCTCATTTGAACCACAACACAGAGAAGGCAACATTTTAGTAGACCCAGATTCATTTCTGTCTGCTAGCTTCTGCAAATTCCTGTTAAAATCATTGGTCAAGAGACAGGTGAGCGGCTTTAACATTCCAAAACAGACAATATTCCACTTCCAGAATAACAGCTGTGAAGTATACCTGCAACTAGCTATTAAACAAACACTAACACACCTATTATGTGTGAGGCACTGCTGAAGGTGCAGGAAACTCAGCAGTAAGACATTTTATCATAGTAATATGTATCTTTACCTATCTTTACCACTTAAGAGTCATATGAAATAATGGGAAAGTATTAAGCTGAAACTCCCTATTAATCAAGCTATCCTAAAAACTGTTTAATAGCTTTTCAACCTTCATTAAGCACGGGACTTACATTAAAAATCCCAAAGATCTTGATATATTTTACAAGAAAATTGTTTCCAACACTGGTTGTACCCCCAAAATACACTCCCAAAATAGAATGCGTGAGTTCCTACCGATCTCTCCAGAAAACATTTTGCCAAACTAGCAAGTATATCAATAGCATGTTACTGTGGCTTTATTCTTGATTTTTCAAGTTAATCATACAGTTGAACACTATCTTTTTATTGCCTAGATTTCCCTTTAAGTAAAAAAAAGGGTCTATTAGTATGGTCAGGTTGTCGTTCTCTTATTACAGGAATATATTCCAGACCACAATTTTAGTTCCTTGTGTTGCAGTCAGTTCATCCCATATAATAGCTTAATTGTGTATACATCATTGAACCTCTCTTGATGACGAAATACTTAATGAATTTGAATGTATCAATCCCCTTTTTATAATTACCACTTTTATATCTCGAGAAATTGTTCTTTAACCCAAAGGATAAAGATTTTCTCCTATATCAGAACAATTTAAAATTTTGCCTTTCACATCTGAATTATTAATCCACTTGGACTTAATTTCTATACATTATTAAATTACACATATTGTTTTAAGTAGAGAACATAATTTTTTCCACATTGGTTCCACTTAGGCTTTAATTTTCCATATAAATCTTATAATCAGATACACAAGTTCCAACAAAATCCCTGATAAAATTTTAATCAGAATTGTACTGAATCATTAATACTTTACAAACTAAAATAAATGTACATTTTGCTCTGTCAGCTAAGAAGGCCTAAAACAAACACACATCTAAAACACATCTATGCCTAAGCAGTTGTATCCGGGCTTCCAATATCATTCTTCAATAAAAGGAACCAGGATTCCTTGAAGAAATGTGTAATTCTAGGGCTGAAGCAGGAAATACATAAGATGAACTTGGAGCATCTTATAGTCCCAGAAAGTAAGGAATTACTCCAAAAAAGAAACCCCCGTCACACTTTGATGGCTACATATCAAAGAGCACAAGGCCAACTGAAGAGCTCCCAATGGCCAAAGATGGAAAAACCTGAGCAACAAAATTAAACAGCATATTAGATTATAATGAAAGTCGCTCAGTCACATCTGACTCTTTGCCACACCACGGACTATACAGTCCATGGATTCTCCAGTCCAGAATACTGGAGTGGGTAGCATTTCCCTTCTCCAGCAGATCTTCTCAACCCAGCAAACCGATTTGGGGTCTCCTACATTGCAGGTGGATTCTTTACCAACTGAGCTATCAGGGAGGAAAAACCCATTAGATTATAACCCAAACTATAAAATACATTCAATATCAATGAATCTACATGGATAACAAACACTACCTTAAGTGATCAAGGCCTACATTTAATAGTCAAAAATTATGTTGATAATAGGTACCCCTCATATGATATGAGGAAAACAACACTTTATCTCTGAGGTCTTCCTTCCAATAACCTATAACCACACTGTTATCAATAAGAAGAACATCAGACAAATTCCAATAGTGGGGCATCCTACAAAATACCTGACTAGTACTCCTCAAAATTAACAAGGTCCTCAAAAACAAGCAAAGTCTGAAAAACTGTCACAGCCCCCTTAAGGGGGATCTAAGGACATGGTAAGTAATTATGTGGTATCCTGAAATAGAAAAGAAACACTGGGTAAAAACTAAGGAGATTTAAACAATCTTTGGACTTCAGTTAATAAACAATGTATCAATATTGACCCACTGTTACCTATATATCATACATTAGTATGATAAGATGTTGACAATAGAGGAAACCAAATGTGGGAACTTGCTACCTTCTCAATTGTTTTCTAAATTTGAAACTGTTCTAAAACCTAAAGTCTATTAAAAAGAAAAAAAAAGTTTCCCAAATAAATAAAACCTGCAAGTGTATTTCTCATGAAATTTTGTCATTATACCATTATATGTGTACTTTCCTGAGTGAATATGTTATACCTTAATCAAAACGTAAAACTATTTGCTGAAGATTTCTAGAAGGTATCAACTTGATAAAGTTCTCTTCTTAGTTTACTAAGAAGGTGAAAAGGTATTTGCTAAATTTTACCAAACATTTTTCCTTTATCTATGAAGATTATACAGTTTCTCTTTCTTAATGAAGTAAACGGCATTTATAGATCTTTCCAGTGTTAAATCATGCTTGCATTCCTGGAATAAATACAACTTGGCATCCTTTTCGTTTTATACCATTTAGATTTTTTAAAATTTATTTTTGGCTGCGCTGGGTCCTCCAGTTGTGATGTGGTGGCTTCTCTTGCTGCAGAGCACAGGCACTTGGCTGCTCGGGCTTCAGCACTTGTGGTGCACAGGCTTAGCTGCTCGGTGCCATGTGGAGTATTTCTGGACCAGGGATTGAACGCATGTCTCCTGCACTGGCAGGTGGACTCTCAATCACTGGACCACCAGAGAAGTCCTCTTTCCTTTTTAAGATCAAACTTGCCAATTTATTTTCCACTCTTATCTCAATTACATCCTTCTAAATTTTTTGACTTTATGTTGTTCTTTTTCCAACGTAAGTTGGATCCTTTGCCAATTAATGTTCACCACTCTTCATCTGTGTAAGCCTGTTAACTTCTTTCAACTACCACATACAGTGTATCCTACAAGTTCCACATGTAGTATTTTCAGTATTATTACAAACTATTTTCAACTTCCATTATTTCTTATTTAATCAATGAGTTAATTCTAAGTATGTTTTAGTGTTTTCAAATACAAAGACTTGTGCTCATTTAGTTATATGCCTATTTCCAGTCAGAGTAAGCTCCATCATCGTTAAGTACAATTTCTCCATGGTATTTAAATAAATAACCCCACTGTCCATCACCAGTACTAAAAATATGCCCAGAAATATATATATTCTTACTTGAACAAATATTTCGCCCAGACAATGCAATGAATAGGTTCTGAAGGTGTGTTACGAATTGTACAGCCAGGAAAAGTTCTCTGGGTTGGTTTGGGATGACATTCATAACACTCGGTCACACCCTGCAAAGTAAAGATGTGAGAAAAACATTTAACCCATGACAATGGTTTCTCAATACTGTAATTCCTTCTTTCATTTACATTTCAACTATCAAGAAATTTTAAAATATTAGTGACTCCCCAAATCCTTACTTTACAGATAAGAAACTCTAACATAAAACCTAACTGAATCTACCAGTCACAGCTAAGGCTAAGCCAGGACTCTTGATTCCTGGCCCAGTGAGGAGAAAACACAAGTTTACCTTGATCATAGTGAATAGAGGAAACTACTAGAAAGACATATAACAGCTTTCCAACCAATTATCTTCCAAAGTTGTGAAACTCTATTATTTAAATATTATTTACAGCTTTCCCTTATAAGCTCCTAAAGATTAAGTGAATTTAAAGCATTTAATTTCTAGAGCTAACCAGATACATGGAAAAAAAATCTTAGGTATTGCTAAACCAAATACTCTTCATTTCATTGCTAAAGGGTTATGTTTAAATTTACACTGGAAGGAATCTCTGAATGAAGTCTACAACACCTGTGATAATTTTTCAAAACTTCAAATGAATATTCCTCATTCTGGCAGTTCTCTGTATCAGTCTTAATACATACTAGTGTCTCAGTAGTGGATCACGGTAATGAGCAATGTCTTTCTAATAACGGTTGAAGACCCCAAACCTGCAAATACCGTTTTAATAAAAACTGCAGCAGATCCAGGGCTTTCTCCATAATGCCATTTCTGGTGTCCTTCCAACATGCTTTCTTGGGGCCAGCCATATAGCAAGCAGTCTATCCCTCATAAATTAATATTTACAAGTTTTTGTAGAATGATATGAATTAAACTCCCAAAGAGTAATACTAAACACTAAAAACAACTGAAGCAGAGCCACAATTTTCGGTATGGATAAACTGCCAAACAAGAGACAAAAGTATCAAATTTCAAGTAGAATATATAATTTCTTTTAGTTTTAAGACCTGCAAATGATTCTTCCAATGTATCTGTTTAATTTCTTAAAAGAATTAAGAGAAAAAAAGATTTGAGCAGAAAATGA
>SJYV01031705.1:0-24860 GCA_006410875.1 Neotragus pygmaeus | reverse complement strand
AGGAATGATGCTACAGCTGAAACTCCAGTACTTTGGCCACCTCATGTGAAGAGTTGACTCATTGGAAAATTCTCTGATACTGGGAGGGATTGGGGACATTAGGAGAAGGGGATGACCGAGGATGAGATGGCTGGATGGCATTACTGACTCGATGTATGTGAGTCTGATTGAACTCCGGGAGTTGGTGATGGACAGGAAGGCCTGGCGTGCTGCAATTCATGGGGTCACTAAGAGTCTGACACGACTGAGCGACCTAACTGTACTGAACTGAAGTGTAGTCAGAAGATTTCTGGTGTTCTCGGGATTTGGACTTAAGCCTCACGCCTATAGTTTTCAGTCTTATTCTTACTGTAGCCTCAAGACTTCTCCATATCTATAGCACCGATGATAAAACATCTAGGTTAATGATGAAAAGTTTCTCCACAGTGAGGGACACCAGGAGAGGTACACAGAGTTACATGGGAAGAGAACAGGGAGGAGGGAGATAGAGGTGACCAGGAGAAGAAAGGGGTGAATCAAAAGGTGAGAGAACAAGCTAGCCAGTAATGACTTCCCTATGTGCTCTCCGTATTCTGGACCCCTCAGAGATGCTCATGGAGTTACATGGAGTAGAGAAGAGGGAGGAAGGAGACAGAGGTGGCAAGGAGGATAAAAGGGGGAATCAAAGGAAAGAGACAGATCCAGCCAGTAATCAGTTCCCTAGGTGTTCTCCACAGCGCAGAACACACAAAAAGATTCACAGAGTTGGGTAGAGAAGAGAAGTTGGAGGGAGGAAATAAAGGCAACTGAGTTGAGAAAAAGAAAACTCCAAAGGGGGAGAGATCAATCCAGCTAGTAATCTTGCTCCCTAGTAAAAACAGGTACTGAAGATTGGTTTCTTAAAGGTACAAAATTGATAACAAATACCAACAAGCAAAGAATAAAAATCTAGACTATAGGCTAGATTCTCAAAAATATAATATTAAAGGAAAAAACAATGTCACAAAAGTGTAATATATATATATATNTAACTAATGAGAACCTATTGCATAGCACAGAGAACTCTGCTTATATGCACCGGTGACCTGAACCGGACAGAAGACCAAAACAGAGCATATACATGTATGAGGATGGCCGACTCACTTTGCTGTACAGTAGAAACTAACATAACATTGTAAAACAACTATTTATTGTTGTTTAGTCACTAAATCATACAAGACTCTTTGTAACCCCATTGACTGCAGCCCGCCACGCTCCTCTGTCCATAGGCTTTCCCAGGCAAGAAGGCTGGAGCGGGGTGCCATTTCCTCCTCCAGGGGATCTCGCAAACGCTGGGACTGAACCCATGTCTCCTTCATTGGCAGGTGGGTTCTTTACCACTGAGCCACCTGGGAAGCCCGCATAAAGCAACTATACTCCAATAAAAAATTAATTAAAAAAAAGAAAACCAATACATAAGAGAGAAGAAGAGAAAGCAGAGGACAATAAAACGATATACCTAATCTACACACATCCATAGTCACATTTATTGGGACTGGACTAAAATGCAAAGATGATCAGAATGGATTAAAAAGAGCAAGACCAACTATTTGCTCTCTTTAAGAGATGCACTTTAAAGATACAGACAAATTGAAAGTAAGTTAATGGAGAAAGACATACCATACAGCCAGTAGACATTAGGAGGCTGGAGCATCCGTAATAGCATCAGATAAAACAAACTTCAAGACAAAAGAGTATTTACCACAGGGACATTTCATAATGATAAAAGGGTCAGTTCATGAGGAAGATGGAACATTCGTAAACATGTATGCATGTAATAGTGGAATCCCCAAATACACGCTAGTACTAAAGGGAGAAACAGATACCTCCATAATCAGTTTCTCTTCAATCACAGATACTTGTGATTACTTATTTGCCTATAAATCAACCCAACTTTTAAAATGTAATTAAGCCTTCAATTAAAAATAAATAAATTTCAAAAATGTAATTAAGCTTCTTTAAGGGAGATTTTGTAGCTAGCATATGTCACTTACATAAGTTATCACCAGAAAAATAAAACAAATCATATTCTGAAATCCCAGCCTTGGTGCATGCCTGCTCTGTGAGTCCACATCTAAAAGCATCTCATTCACCTGTCGCATCCTGAATCCTGGGAAACAGTGATGCGATGCAGCTCTCTCGTGCGTGCAAAGGAGGAGACCAACTGGTCTCATGTCACAAAGAAGGGACTGCATACCCACTCATCTTCTGATTCTTTGCTAGAACCCAAAGGCCCCAAATCCCGAGCCAATACAGAGGGTTAGGTGTGTATGCATGTGTGTGCAGTCGCTCAGTCATGCCCAACTCTTTGCGACCCCATGGACTGCAGCCCGCCAGGCTCTTCTGTCCATAGGATTTCCCAGCCAAGAATACTGCAGTGGGTTGCCCTTTCCTCCTCCGTGGGCTTTTCCCAACCCAGGGATCCAAGCTGCATCTCTTGGGTCTCCTGCGTTGGCAGGCAGATTATTTACTATCATACCACCTGGAAAGCCCGGGTGTGTATATTATACATATTTTAAATTTTCTGTGTATTATGTTTTGGTATCTTAAAAAGTCTTTCTGACTTCTTATGGGAGAGATTGCACCTTCTGGTGCTATCCAATTCCTAGATATGGCAAGGACTCGGGAGCATCAAACTTGGTTTGTTTGATGCAAACAAACCGGTCCAGAACCACACAGCCTCTCTTGGGCCCATAAAACCCCAGAGGCAATATTCCTTTGCCAGAATCATCCAAAGACCAGGTGCCATGCAGCTGCACACCATCCCTATAGTTTAGAGCCCGCTGAAATTATTCAAATTAGCTAAGCCCAAACTGTTTTACCCTGTCTTGCCTTTCCTTGGAAAGCCCAATAAATCATCTGCCTTGTGCTTTTTGCTCCTCCCAACCTCTGCTTCCTGACCCAAACCCAGTGTCTCTCCTCCGTTGGACCTGCTCTGTCTCTTGTTTCAAGGGAACCATGAGTAATGAAAACTTTCTTTCAATGGCACCGGCATCTTCATGCTGTTTGTCAGTCGCCCTTATAAATTAAGACCCAGACCAGTGTGCTGGGAGCAGTCAGCACCCAGGAATATTCAGAGCCACGTCTGTTTGTCTGATAAGACTGACATCATCAGCGGGAGTTACAGAAAAGTGGGAGGGAGTGCGTCAATCCCAGTAATGGAATTGCAGGCAGGCGCCCCCAAGCCCACCCTGCAGGAGCCTCAGGGAGGATGCAGGTCCTCTGAAGTGGCTCAGCTGCTGTGCCTTGTAAATTCACCCCTGGGAGGAAAGCCACTATCCATCAGTTGGCCGGCCTGGCACCACACTGGGTGAGGAATGAGATCTCGGAATCCATGTGTTATCAGGGAAAGGCTGCCACAGTTGTGGAATACAAAACAGTTTGTCTTGCCTAGGCTCCGCTTGCTGTTGTGAATGAACTTTGTCCAATTTCGCCTCTGCTTCCAACAGCTAAGAAGTTAACTCTCTGCATTCTTTAATTGATCACAGCGACTAATCCCTAATCGGCCAGTTGGTTACATGATTCCCATTCAGTGTGAAGCTGGACTGCAAGACCCCAGTTTCAAAACTTAAACAGATGTGGATTTGAGCCCTGGGTATGTTATTTGCTCATTGGAAAAACCTCGATGCTGGGAAAGACTGAAGGCAAAAGGAGAAGGGGAGGCAGAGGATGAGATGGTGAGGTAGCATCACCGACATGGACATGAATTTGAGCAAACTGCAGGAGACAGCATTGCAGACCATCTACCAGATAATGCACAAAGCCCCCTTGTGTCCTGGTGCAGGGACACAGGCTGCGTGCACATTTAGGGGCTCAGAATACAGGACACTGCCCACTGCAGGGCTGAGTTGAAGGCCGATCTCAAGCACATTTTCCATAGCTTGACTTCTTCTGAAGGAAATTTTCGAACCCCATACGTATGATCTGCTCAAAAGTAATAACTGAAGCAGAGTTTCACAGTTCTTCCATATTTCAGGATTCTGATTTATCCCAGCATGCTATATCATCTGTCTGTCTAGATCCTAGTCTTGGGTATTTTTCACAATAGATGAAAGTCAAGACATTGTCTACTGGCATGAGCATCTTTCATAAAGGATAGTTCTGCTTACAGGTTCAAGGGAATTTGAGATTATATTTCAGATTCAGTGTTTTAAAGGGAACAACTTCATTTGATCAGAACTTTTGCTGCATTTTGATAACTATTCAGAAGAAATTAGTAGCTGTTTTTTGGTGCCAAATTTGGAGGAGCAGAGTATGATCTTTGTTGAGTGGTGTGTTCTTGATAAATAGGCCTTGAATTCTATAGAAATCAAGCATAATTGGAAATTTCAGGTGACATTGTTTTGCTGGGCTGGACAGACAGGCTGCAAAAAAGGCCATTTTGACAACAAAATGACCAAAAGCTGAAATAAAGATTCTTAATCTGTGACGTTGATGGCATCCTTTGCTAAGTGAAGCTCAACAGCTTGGACAGGTAATTAAACTATTTCTGAATCCCAAATGGGTGAATCTGAGATATCTCTGCATTTTGGAACCAGAAGTGCAGTCTAGACCACAGCACAGCAAGTTTTGATGCTCCAAGTCCAGGAGCGGAGTTATCACAGACGTCATCCAGAGTCGAACAGATCACAGTGTTGAGCGAGGAAGCCAGGTGGTCGCTGTCATGGCCGGTGTGATGGGTTTCCCACTTTGGCTTAAGGCAAAGTCTCCTGGTGATGCGTGATTCATGTCAAGTCTTTGCTTTATTTTGGCTTTACTACGTGATTCTGAGCCACAAGCTTTTGTTTCCTGGGGATCAGGCTAGGTAAAGATCTCAGAGTTAGAATCTGTACTGAGCATTCTATATATTTGGTGAACCTTACCATGAGCTGGGATGAGAGCAGAGTGACTTTCTCTGGCAGCTGTGGCTACATTCTAGTTGGGGCATAGCTTATAGACTGTATCATGGTTTGTATGATGGTGGGAGGGGTGGTGGAAGCAGGCTGCTCTTCCTGTCAGTTGCTTCCTTGCTTAATGCCCATTTTAGTTGTCAGATTTTCCTTATCTCCTAATGTCCCACTCTAGTCGTGACAGTTAGTGGAGTGACCGACTGTGACAGCATTCAGGTTGGGTTTCTACCCCATTAGAAAACTGGCAGAGAGGAAGAAGTTGAGGAAATTGATGGGTTCTGCTGTTAGCACTTGGAGAGGGCAATGGCACCCCACTCCAGTACTCTTGCCTGGAAAATCCCATGGACAGAGGAGCCTGGTGGGCTGCAGTCCATGGGGTTGCAGGGAGTCGGACACAACTGAGCGACTTCTTTCACTTTTCACTTTCCTGCACTGGAGAATGAAATGGCAACCCACTCCAGTGTTCTTGCCTGGAGAATCCCAGGGATGGCGGAGCCTGGTGGGCTGCCATCTCTGGGGTCGCACAGGGTCAGACACCACTGAAGCGATTTAGCAGTAGCAGCTGCCAGTGAATTTTAAGTAGCCTGGCTAAGCAGAATTTGCCACCTCAATATGTGCTCCTTTGGCATGCAAATTGCTTCCGGCTAAAACAATCAAGGTCCAAAGACTCAGGAAGAACGTTTGACCTTCACCCTAACAGTTTTACAGTGGCTTCCCTGGTGGCTTAAATGGTAAAGAATCTGCCTACAATGCAGGAGACCCGGGTTGGATCAGTGGGTCAGGAAGATCCCCTGGAGAAGGGAATGGCACCTGCTACCCACTCCGATATTCTTCCCTGGAGAATTCCATGGACAGAGGAGCCTGGTGGGCTACAGTTCATGGGGTTGCAAAGAGTTGGACACAATTGAGTGACCAACACTTTGGTGCTTCCTTGGTAGCTCAGATGGTAAAGAATCTGCCTGCAGAATCCCATGGACAGAGGAGTCCAGCGGGCTACAGTCCACGGGGTTGCGAAGAATTTGACACAACTCAGTGACCAACACTTTTACTTTCTAACTGCTAAAAGGATTTAGATAGAGGACCGGTTCCAGAAAGAACTATCATCACAGATAACCACGTACTTGGTGTATGACAGTTTATGAACTCAGTGTAGCAGACAGGTAGAACCTAACAAGACCATTATTTTTTAACTTTTAAAAATTGTTTACTCGATACAAAAGGGAATTCAAATTTATGCCCAAACCAAATCTAAATAAATACAAAAGGAGGAAAGATTTCAAATGTCAATGGAACACAGAAAGGCGAGTTTCTTAAGCATTTATATCTTTGTGTTCTTTCAAAGTTTAAACTATCATTTTTACATATAGTGTTTTTAAAAAAATGTTTATTGGAGTATAGTTGCTTTACAATGTCATGTTAGTTTCTGCTACACAGCAAAGTGAATCAGTTATATGGATACATATATCCCTGAAGGCCAGTTTGATCAAAGTTGTTTCTGTGTCTCCAGGTGGCCCAGCAAACATTTGTTTCCCAAACATTGATTCTTTTGGATCTTCCTATAAATTGCCTTCCTCCCCTTTGAAGTCCCAAACCCCTATCCTTGTCCTCTCTCAAATAACACATAAGCCTCAACTGCCTAACTAGATCCTTTATTCTTATGGAGCCCGCTACCCCTCCCCGTACAAATGTAATTAAATTTGCTTTTCTCTTGTTAATGTGTCTCATGTCATTTGATCTTCAGAGCAATCAGAAGAAACTGGAAAGAATACAGAAGATTTTTTTTTTTCCAACAGTAGCACATATGCAAATATGCCCAGTCCCCCTCTGCCCCTCATCAAATGAGCGAATGCACACACACACACACACACACACACGCACACTGGAGTTCAGTCTATTGGCTTTCCCTAGGGAAGTAGACTTTGGTGAATACGTTCCTCTCTTAACCTCAATCCCAACTCTAAGTAAACTGAAAATCCTTTCTAATTCACAAAACAAGGACATTCCCAGTTATGCTGACCCTGAACCTTGACCACAGTAATTAAGGAAAAAAGAGCTCCGGCAAGAACAAGGCAGCGATGGTTTGAGAAGAAAGCAGTGGACTTGGAGTTAGAACTTGGATCCAGGCTCTGCTGCTTCTTAGCTGGGGGAGTTTGCACACATTCTTCACCTTCCTGAGCCTCTTCTGTGCACCATGAAACGACTGGATGCTACATTTCTCGGATGCTCCCTTTCTAGAACACTAAGATGCGACAGTATCAGCAAAGCACCAACTGCTCACACTTCAGAGCATCCATGGATAGGAAGCACACATCCATGTGTGCTTCAGGGAGTGGAGCTGCACGGGCCTGGTTCAGCTTCTTCTTGTCTATGGGAACTTGGGCAGGTCTCCTAACCTTTCTCAGCTACATTGAGCTTATCTGTAGAAAGGTGATTATAACTCCTAGCTGGGCTGGGCCTTTGTAACGGTCATCATGAGTATGTGAAATGCTCCATAGGTCTTCTTCCCCTCCTCTTCCTCCTTCTCTTTCTCCTCCTACAGAAAAGGTCTATACTCTGTCAACCTCAGATTTCTCCCACTCGGTGACCCGGGTCAAGCTCACCATGAAAACAATAGTGAGCAATAGGAACATACCCCAGAAGGCTTTTCACTACTTTTCTCTTTGGAGAAGAGAAGCCTGGGGAATCAGCAGCAGGCATCTCTCAGAGGATGAAAGCAAGTTGCTTCCTACTCCGAGCTGCTGAGCCAATGCCGCACCGGAACCGGGGATGTCTTCATCTCTGCTTTGATGACATGATGCGGCTCTGGTTCTCCGTCTCAAATGGCAGGTTACTCAGCGAGACAGAGGGAGAGCAGCAGATGGATGTGACAGCAAATTCTGCTATGTGCCCACAGATGCTTGTAAGACATTGAAAAGTTGTACCCACATTTCCTACTCCTACAGCAAAACCTATGAAGAAACCCTGATGTCAGCTTGAGGAGCGTGTGGGATCTCGCCTTTCTTTTCAACCCCAGTCCCTCCCTGCAGTCCTGCCGTGTACGGCTTAAATGGACCTCTCTGGTTGTGAGAAGCGTGAGCAAGAGAAGACTAAGACTATGACAGGCTTTAGTTTATCTGCCTGGGGAAGGACCAGTCTCATAAAAAGGATCCGAGAATCTATTCCGTGACTTACTAGTAATGACACCAGAGGACTGCTTTGTTCCTCCCATCTATGAAACAAGAGGACCAATAAGGACAGTCCACGTGGTTATTCTGAAAACCAAATTAGATCAGATATCTTGGGCCTCTCTCCTTCTTACTTACTGTTCGCCAATCACAACAGACCTC
This sequence comes from Neotragus pygmaeus, assembly GCA_006410875.1. Classification (NCBI taxonomy): domain Eukaryota; kingdom Metazoa; phylum Chordata; class Mammalia; order Artiodactyla; family Bovidae; genus Neotragus; species Neotragus pygmaeus. Next base: position 16,627 of record SJYV01031705.1, on the reverse strand, counting down.
GACAGTTTCCAGACCATGATCAGCTTTTTCTGGCCTCAGCATCTTTGGTTTTTTCTTCTTGATTTTTTTTTCTTTCATCAGCTTTATTATGAGATACTTGATATACAATGGGCTTCCCAGGTGGAACTAGTGGTGGTAGAGAACTCACCTACCAATGCAGGAGACACAAGAGATGCACATTTGATCCCTGGGTCAGGAAGATCCCCTGGAGAAGGTCATGGCAACCCACTCCAGTATTCTTGCTTGGAGAATCCCATGGACAAACTTACCCATTTTAAGCACACAGTTTTATAAAGTTTGACAAATACATAGAGTATTGTGACGGCAGTGGTAACAGAAGATATTTACGTCTATTTCCTTCACCCCAAATTCTCCCTCGTTCTTTGTGTTCAGCACTTCACCTTTCAGCCTCTGAACCCTGACAATAGTGGATCTGATCTCTGTCACTATTAAGACTTCCCTGGTGGCTCAGATGGTAAAGCGTCTGCCTGCAAGGCAGGAGACCTGGGTTCGATTTCTGGGTCGGGAAGAGCCCCTGGAGAAGGCAGAGGCACCACACTCCAGTACTCTTGCCTGGAGAATCCCATGGACAGAGGGGCCTGGCAGCTACAGTCTACAAGGTCTCAAAGAGTCGAACACGACTGAAGTGACTCAGCACACACATACTTATTAATGCCCAAATTGTTCCATCCCTGGCCAATGGGGACGGGCTTCTGGGCTTTTTGACTTGCAGTCTTTGTAACTGCTTTGCTCTCTACTCTGAAAGGATGCTCTAGGAAGGATCAGCCCCACACTGTGAAAGAGCCATTTTCCCAGTGGTTTCTCTCAGAGCCAAACAGTATTTAGAAACCAAGATCTGATTCTAGAGGTGCTTATTGCTACTAAGTTGGCTACTACCCTAGAGTACATGTACAGATATTTTAAGTTAAAATACATCATACATTCATCCTGAAACTCTTTATTTAAGTTCAGGATTCGATTTCATAGATCTCTTCTTTCTCTTATGACAAAAGACTCATTCTCCATGTCATCAACACAATTAACTAATTTTCTTTATCCCACACTATACATGTACAAGCCTCAGGAAAAAAAAATATTATTAATACTATTCCTGAAAATACTGAAAACAAGATTTCTTGCTATTCCTTTTGTCCTTAAGGATGCATTCCACCTGGAATATACAAAGTTCTGTTTTAAAGACACTTGTGGGCTTCCCTGGTGGTCTAGTGGTGAGGAATCTTCCAGTCAATGCACGGGACATCACTCTGATGGCTGGTCCAGGAAGACCCCACACGCTGTGGAGCAACTAAGCCCGCATGCTACAACTATTGAGCACAGTGCTCCAGAGCCCCGGAACAACTGCTAGTGAGCCCACACGCCACGACTACTGGAGCCCATGCACCTGGAGCTGGCGCTCCACAACAAGAGAAGGCACCGCAGTGAGAAATCCATGTTCCACAACTAGAGAGGAGCCCTGCTCACTGCAAATAGAGAAAAGGCCCTCACAGTGAGCCCCGGCACGGCCAGAAATGAATAAATAAATAAAATAAACTCACTTGGAATAGCTCCTTTCTGTGTGGTTATTGCAAACATTAGATTTACTTGTTTTACTTTCCTTTTAGTACTCAGGAGTTGCTTTTTAATTTCATTTTTCATAATGAGATAGAATACCTAAATGTCTCTAAAATCCAATCTATAAAAATAGTATATAGTCAAAGACATCTAGCTTCTATTCCTTGCATCCTCTTTCCTCCTTCCTTCATGGCCAATCCCTGTATTATACATTCACATGTGTGTGTATGTGTGTGTATGTAGATAGGATGCACGTGCATGTGCTCAGTCATTTCAGTCGTGTCCAACTCTTTGCGACCCCAGAGACTGTAGCCTGCCAATCTCCTCTGTCCATGGGATTCTCCAGGCAGGAATACTGGAGTGGGTTGCTTTACCCTTCTCCACGGGATCTTCATGACCCAGGGATCAAACCTGTGCCTTCTGTATTCTAGGCAGATTCTTTAACTCTGAGCTACCAGGGAAGCCCCAGATAGACAGATTATATAGATAGATAGGCAGGTAAAGGCTCTTTCACTATGTAATTGTCTTATTTTTCAGTATCATTATTCAGTGCATATTTTCACATGTCGGAAGATTTATCTTTATATTCTGAGGGTTATTTTTAAACAATATCTGTTAAAGGTTGAACTGTGTCCCCCACCACACCCTCAGAATCCATGTGTTTAGTCCTAACCCCTATTGCCTTCAGAATGTGACTGTACTTGGAGACAGGATATTTATAGAGGTGATCAAGTTAAAGTGAGGTCACTAGGGGACCCTAATCCAGTATGGCTACCTTCTTATGAAAAGATGCTTGGAGACAGACACACACACAGGGAGAGCGTCATGTGAAGATGAAGGAGGAGACAGCTCAAGTGATGCTTCCACAAGCCAAGGAGCACCTGGATTTCTGGATAGGCTTATTCTTGCTGTGACACTCTTTCACCTACAAATACACACACACACACACACACACACACACACACACACATACACCAGTACATGTACCTTCCCTCACATGTACATATGCTCCAGGTACATGCAAACACACACACACACACGCTCTAAAGAGCAACCTGACTGTCTATGAGGTTCTGCCTAAAACTCGATTATTGACAGAAGTTGCCTGGCTTGCCCAGCTCTGAGAATGCTCCTCAGTTACATGGGAGGGATAGATTCCTTTGCCATCAATAAGAATAAACCAAATGGTGTTATCGCATCTTCCTGCTATGGGGCCGGCTAATTCACATGTTCATTTCTACATGGCTTTCTGTATGGGATGGGAAGAAACTTCAATTTATCCTCTGGTTCCTATCTGTCTTCATGGTCAGAAGTGATGATTCGTCAGTGTTTTAAAAGGAAAATACATGGGTATGAGGTTATTATCTGGCCAAACCCATAGGTAATCACAGTCATGGAGGCAAATGGAGGATTCTTAATTGAGTGGCTAGAATAACAACTCTGAAGGAAAAATAGCAGAATTCATCTTCCTTTGAAAGCAGAAACCATCATCACCACTGTCCTTCCTACCTGGGTACCAAGATACACTGATAAGAAAGGAAATACACCTGATAGAATATTCTATACCAAATAAAAAGGGAATTCTATGACCAAGGAAAAAAGAGTATATTGAGAAGCTGCAATAACAAGGGAAATGCTTAAGCTATAGTATTGGGTTACCAAAAGCAAACACAAATAAGTACAGGATTATCTCAAAAGATATTTTAAAGAAAAAATAAACATTGAAAATTTTATCAAAATATTACAGTAGTGATGGTATTACAAGTGCTTTTTCTATTATATTTCATAGTTCCTTCTATTTTAAACAACATGCACTTATTATAATAACCAAAAGATTTCTTAAGAAATAAAATATGCTAATTTTGTCAATGTTTTGTCAGCTTTCAAGATCTAGAAATCACTCTCCCAGAAACCCTACCACCTCACAAAGGGATTTTCCATCCTCCAAACTCTTAGAATGCAGGAGGCAGGAATTCAGTAATTTGGTGACCATCAGAATCCCCTGGCTTCCCAGGAGTCCAGGAGTTGTCAAAGAATTCACCTGCCAGTGCAAGAGACAAGGGAGATGCTGGTTCGATGCCTGGGTTGGGAAGATCCCCTGGAGAAGGAAATGGCTGCCCACTCCATGATTCTTGCCTGGAGAAGTCCATGAACAGAAGAACCTGGTGGGCTACAGTCAATGGGGCACAAAGAGTTGGACATGACTAAGCGACTGAGCATAAAACACAGTTTTTTAAAGGCATGTAAAGGAGTTCCACTCCAGCCTCACTGTATCAGAATCTCCGGATATGGTACCCAGGAATCTGGATTTCAAACCAGCATATATGGTGTCATTGGTATAAGTGTTCCATGGATCCACTTAGAGACAGCTATTAGGGACTCTTCACTGGGCACACAGTCTGCTGCCTGCCACAGGTTACTACAGGAGACCCCAGTTCGATTCCTGGGCCAGAAAGATCCTGTGGAGAAGGGAAAGGCTACCCACTCCAGTATTCTGGCCTGGGGAAGTCCATGAACTATATAGTCCATAGGGTCACAAAGAGTTGGAAATGACTGAGTGACTTTTAAATTAAAAAATTTAAACAGGTTACTAATTAAGAAAAAAGAGCCATGGCTTATCCCAGAGCTCTCTAAACTGATTCTGGTGACTGATCAACAAAGATGACCCAAACTTGGGCTACTGTTTTCTTAGTTAAAAACATTCATTATGTGGTTGCATATCATAGCCTATTCACTTCCATCTGTAATTCAGAAACTAAAGGAAAAGTAAGAAAGCAACTAAAATCACATCACTTTGTCTACCACTAGATGCACCTATGGAATTCCACCTCTTTACTAAGAATAGCATCCACCTGATAAAGGCTGCTTTACGCCAAAACCAAATGCAGTAAAAATAAATGACAACATAGAAAGGTTAAACAAATATGCCCACCTGTGTTGAAAATGTGGCATACTAAAAATATCTAGTCACCTCTGCCTTGAGCTAAACTGAGAAAATAAAACCAATGACCCCAAATAGAAGCAAATGACTAGACACTTAAGCTGTACACATCCAGCTTAAATAAAAGCAAAGAAAGAGAAGTTCTCACTTACATGAGAACTGCTCCCTCTACTTGCCCAGTCCAGAAGTAATGGTCTTAAACACTTCTTGGAACATCCCAGTGAACTCAGATCTAGGTTGGATAGATATACCCACTCCAGAAGGGAGAAATCCCCAGGCATGAGTCAGTTTCTTGACTATCAGAAAAGCTACTCTACAGAAATCAACATCTTTCCAGACTAGGGGCAAGGAATTGTGTCTGCCCAAGAGAGGAAGCCAAAAAGTGCAATGCTAATACTCAGAACGATTTACCTGAATCATCTCTAATCTTTGCAGAAACCATTTTGAAGACAAGAAATCTGAGGCTTGTAGAAAAGTAAACCCAAGACCCTGGTTTCTCTTCTCAAACCCTAATTTCTCTGCTTCCACTGACTCCCACTACACCAACCTACCACCTAATAGAGGTGATGGAAGAATACCAGGTTCAAAGAGATATACGGGCCAAAATCACATCTGATGTCAGCAGCAACAACCGAAGGAAGGAGACACCAAGATACTATGGGATTGCATCTCCCCTGGACATGGGAAGAACGAGGACCTTGTTACAAATATGTGTTTGTGGGTATGCATGTCCCACAGACACATTTTTGTAAAATTTTAATACATAAGAACAGTGGATGAATCATTATGGAATACCACTCAATATTTTTACGATCTGAACACACCCATGTAACCACTTCCCAAATCGAGATACAGAAAATCACTTGAAACCTTCTTCCAGCCCCCTCCAAGTCTAGCTACTCCTCCTCCTTAGTCGCTAAGTCGAACCTCATGGACTATAGCCCACCACGCTCCTCTGTTCATGGGATTTTCCAGGCAAGTGGGATTTTCCATTTACCATTTCCTTCTCCAGGGGATCTTTCCAGCCCGGGGATTGAACCTGCATCTCCGGCATTGGCAGGTGGCTTCTTTTCCACTGAGCCACATGCGAAGCCCCACTGCCCCTAATGGTTATCCTCTCACTACCCACCCCCTTCTCTCACACACACACATTTTTAACAAGGACAAAGAACCTGTTATGTAATACCACAGAGTCCCCTGGTACTCCTACTTTTGATATAATGTAGCCCAAGCTCCCCAAGAATCCAATGTTTTCAGTTAGAAAGATGAGAAGGAAGAAAGGTGTAATCAATAGACCTACCTAGCTAATAGTGTTCATCCTATAACTAATCCTTATGTTCCCTTCAAGTCAATGTTGAAAGCTTAATACTTTGGTCCATTTCTCTGCCTTAATAAGGAGATGAAATCTTGCTGAGTGTTGAATCTTGATACGTGAAGCTGACCCTGGCAGGGTTTTGATACCATCACCCTGAACATTAATAATCTTTGCCCAGGGACGAAAATTATAGGGTAAAAATGAATGCTGATCCTAGATTCTGCCTAGAAGTAGAATTTTGAGAAAAAACTTCAGGTATTTCTTTTAACATGTCTGTTTCTCATAAAGGTCAAGTGTAAGAGAAGCTTTGGCTAACAGAGCTTGTAAGTTAGATTTTGAATAATACAGCTTTCTTGTTTTAACAAATGACCTGATATTTATAATATGCCAATGTTCTCATTAAAAAGAAAAAGGAAAAAAAGCAAATGCCTGGCATTTCTTAATGAGGCACTGCAGTCAGCATGTTACTAGAGTTATCAGATTTAACGTGCCCAACAATCTAATATCAGGCGCTATTAACTCAGTTTGCAGATTAGGAAGAAAGGACCCAAAGAGGAAACACTGTCCCCAAGGTGGAGAAACAATTGAATCTTGGTCATCTGACCGCAAAGTCTAGCTCTGAATTACTAAATGGTCCATTTGGTAAAATAAAGGATGCTGTTTCCAATTTCAATCATTGTTCATAATGTGGAGACCTCTCAGATGATAAAATAGCTTAGAAAGAAAGCTGGAAGAAGTGAAGACAAGGATTTATCTGTCTGGAAGCTCTGGGGGGTTATGTTCCCACGTGAAGATGCAATAGGGATGAGCTATTCTATTTGCTCAGCAGAAAAGGGCCAGCTGCACTCTACCAGTTAACTGAAAACTATTTGTGTCCTATTTCTTTGAGCCAGCAAAGGTAAGAAACAGGACAATATATTTCTCAGTTCCTGAAGTTAAGGAGATGGCAACTGTGGCTAAAATAATTTGCCCTGATTTCGCCTCTTCAACCAGGGGCAGAGAACAGGACCAACTAACTCATTTATGGTGAATAACATTCTGGATATTTGCTCACAAAGCAGGTTATAAATGGTTCTTGATTGCATACAGAGGTTCGCTTTGCATCAACCAGAGCTAATAAATTAGGCCGAAGAGGAATCAAAGCAACCACGTGAAATGCAGTTCACAGGGAAATGTTGATACAGGACAAATCTGAGACAAAGCGGCTAGGGTACATGACAAGACATGCACCAGGAGCCATCCTCAGGCCCCGTCAACCTTTCAAGCTTGTGTGTAACACTGCAATTTCCTTCAGTGAGTGATGGCGATAAACTCTCATAGTTTAAACAAACAATTTTGTTTTCCTTAGGAACCGAGACTCTTGCGTTTCAAATTTCTCCTCTGCATGAGATGTGCCTCCATCCTGTATCGAAGATGGGGAAACAAAGGCACAGAGTAATTGGGTGACGTCCCCAAAGGTGCCCACTCACCGTGCCAAAAGTGAAAGTGAAAGTGAAGTCACTCAGTCGTGTCCGACTCTTTGCGACCCCATGGACTGTAGCCTATCAGACTCCTCCATCCATGGGATTCTCCAGGCAGGAATACTGGAGTGGGTTGCCATTTCCTTCTCCAGGAGATCTTCCCAATCCAGGGATTGAACCCAGGTCTCCCACATTGTAGGCAGACATTTAACTATCTGAGCCACCAGAGAAGTCATCAAAAGGCAGAACTAAAACCAAAGCCTAAATCTGCCCTATCTCCACCCTCACCCCCTGGTAAAGATCCCAGGTACCAAGTTAATAGGGGCCAGAAAAAGCAAGGTGCATCATGAGTGAGTGTTAGATGCTTGTGGAAGGAAGAGGTTCGGTCCTAGTGCTCACTACTGAAAGTGTTAGGTGGTGTTTTGGGGGAGCTCCAAAGAGCTCCAGTTCTTTGGTGTCTCAGCACAGAAAGAATTCAGCAAGAGGCAAAGTGATTGATAAGAAGTGATTTATTAGAGTCAAACACTGGTGAGACTTATAAGCAGGTAGGAGAGAGGGTGCCATGCCCTGAGAAGTTAGTGGGCTACAGCTTTACCATCAAAGGAAGTATGGGGGGGGGGAAGACAACTTTCTTCTTCATTCTTGAGTAGATGGCATGCAAACATCATTAGCTCCTCCTCCAGGTTGGGCAGAGGTGGTTTTTTTTGTTGTTGTTCCCTACATGGTCAAGCCAGGGCTGTAAAATATATTTCAGGTCTCTGTACAATGGGCACCTTCCCATAAATTATTGTTTTTATTTGTGCAGAGAGCATGTCCTAGGGATCACTAACTTACTGAGCTCACTGGGCAGCATGTGGGTCTCACGCCACCATAGTTTTATTGTTTGGGGGGGCATGGCTCAAGCTTCCATTGCGTGGTTTTGTTGCTAAGCAAACCTGCTCACTTTTGTGGTTAAGCAAAGCTACTATTTTAAGTGATCATTAACTTGCAGGGGTCTCCCATATTTTTTCTACTTACAATCCCCTGTGTGGGCTCTGCTAAGCTGCTTCAGTTGTGTCCAACTCTTTGCTTCCTTGTGGACCATAGCCTGCCATGCTCCTCTGCCTATGGACTTCTCCAGGCAAGAATACTGGAGTGGGTTGCTATGCCCTCCTCCAGGGGATCTTCCCAACCCTGGGATCAAACCTGGCACTTCTTGTATCTTATCGGCAGGTGGGTTCTTTACCACTAGTGCCACCTAGGAAGCCCTTACAATCCCCAGTGGGATTAACTATTTAATCAGCCACTTTATCCCTTTATTCTGTCTCTATCACTGTTGAAATCTCTCTGTGTTCTGCTGCATGCCCATGTCAACTCACTTTTGAAGAGCCATTTGCTCTCTTACAGGAATTGCAGATGAATACTTATTCTTCAACATTCCGGGGCAAGAGGAGAAGACATACATCACATGAAATACCATCCTGCATGCTATTATCTCACGTCTTTGACACAAATGCTCAGCAATGAGGGTAATGCTGTAGAATTCCCCCTTCCCCACACAAAAAACAAAAACACTAGATCTTCAATGACAAGATTCATTTTCTTCCAATTCCCAAGGCAAACTGCTGAAGAGGGTCTTGCATTGTCTGGCTACAAAACCCATTTATCTGCTCCTGGACAGTTTCTTTCCATGATTTGAAGAGGTGACTTGGGTTACCTGTTCTCATATCGCCTGTGTCCAAGCTTTCTATCTCCTTCTCTTCCAGGCAATCAAGCAAAATGTCAGTGTTCCGAAGATGGTGGAGCCCTTTGCGTCCCCAGGTGAAAGGGGGAATGAGAGGGTCTGAGCAACAGGATCCAATCAATTAGGAAGAAAACATTCTCTTAACTAAGTTCTGTCCCAAGGATTGACCTCCCCCAGATGCTAATCTTTGTGCGTCAAAGGAGAGGGGAGACTGCAGAGTCAATTCCTTTTTCTAAATGCAGGGGTGAGATGAGGGAAGTATTGATTTCTATCAAAACAGAGCAAATAGAAGAGAAGACTATAGACAGTGAAGGATTTGTGTACAAATGGAAACCACCAGCTATAACTGCGAGTTCTTCTCTATGAAGTTTCAGGCCACGGGTACCTGCATTACCACAGCAGGAAAAAACATTAAGCAAAGTTCTAGGCTTGACGCCTTCATGTCATTCGATTGCCTTTTCCTGAAAATGTTTCCTGTTGCTTCCAGTTGCTATGGTAATGGAGGTGTTCTTGGTCAAGATGTTGATGACCACAAATAAGCAAGAAAACAGCCTAATTTCAGCTAGCTTTATAAGGAGCAAATAAACGCAAGCTGATGTGCTAGGGTGTAACAAGGGAGGGGACTGAGATGGCAGAACAGATGCCCAAAAGGTCCAGAGAGATGTGCTTCAGGGGAGCTGAGAAATCTCCCAAAACTGGAGAAAATGAAAACTGTTAGACTTAAGTGCATGTTCCTGGGAAGAGAGTCCTCGGTTTTTAGCAAATCCTCCAAGATGTCTTTTCCACGTTACAGAAGGTCAGACAAGGCCACTCTGAGGACCTAAATGGCAAGAAGAAAACTGGGCATGTGAAGACTTGGGGAGGGTGGAGGAAGGGACAAGGGAAAAGTAAGGCTAAGCTGATGTAGCTAATAAAGAGAGTTTGAGGAACAAACAAAAGACAAGAAATTTTTAAGCAGGTTCACGGAGGGGAAATGAACCAGGATTTTAAGAAGACTTTGCAGGTTTTCACCTTTCAGGAGATTCAAGAAAGACTAAAATATTGTTAACATTGTTTTGGCTGACATAGCATGAGGAAATCTCACTCTTTCCAGACACGTTGGCACCAATTCAAGGAGAGAAAGCCTTACAATGATGTGAGAGAATGAAGCAAGGCTTCAAACCAGTCTGACCCAGGCTGAAATCTCCCCAACAGGTAAATGCACCCAAGATGTTGGTCATCTGATATCAACACTTCCCTTCGCCTCATCTCTCCATCTCCAACACACAAGCACACACACACATACACACGACATACACTGTGATTATAAAATTACGACATGTGATTATAAAGTTAATAATTCTCACATTCTACATACCCCAGTCTCAGTGGGTCTCCCAATCCTATATCCTCAGAATGTCTTCACTGTAAGGGGTAAGTGGTCCCTACGACCCTAATTGTCGCACCAGAGGGATAAGGAAGTGATGTGTGTAGAATTCTTGTGAATCTAAGATATAATGGGGGAGGGACTTGTAGGGAGGTAGACAAATAAAAGAACCAAGGGAAGTTGGAAGCACATTGAACAAGAGAGAATGAAGAGATAAAATAAAAGACAAAGGAGGAAAACCAATAGGCCAGTAGGAGGGACCCAAAGAGAGCAAGGTGTGAGTGGGAGGAGACAAGGGAGGAACGGAATGCAAAAGGAGGGTTTAGAAAGGAAAAAAAGAGAAATGAATGTGGAAATAAAGCAATAAAAGGATGGAAGACAGGGGTGCCAGGAAGGGTTAAGAAGCAAGATGACCAAGAAAATGGCAGAGTGATTGCAAGACAGAGGGTCCTCTCCAACAGTTCTATCATCACTCGCTTCTTTCTGCCTTGATGACTCGGGTGCAGGAGCAAGCCTCAGTCTCTTCTGCAGGGTTGCACCAGGTAAAAGCACTTCTGCTTCCACTGCCATGAAGCAACCTCCCTGGGCTCTTCCAACTAACGATTCTTTCAGACTCAGGCACACAAGGAAATTGAGTTCAACTAAATGCAAACTGAACTCCAGAAGACCTGCTCCTACCCATTACCATACTCATTAGGAGAGAAAACTAACTACCTGAGGCCAGAGTGCGGAAATCCAACTAGACGTGTTTTCCCAGGTGATCAGTCCCTGAGCGGATTTTGGTTTGCACACCTGGAAGTAATTTTCCAAATTCACTTGTCTATGCAGAATTCCCCTTGTCAGCATCTGTCATCACACATACATAATTGTTGTGGTTATTGTTGAGTATCTGACTCCCCAAGTGCAATATAAACTCCATACACGGAAACAGGCCATGAGTATTCTTTAGTTCCCTAGCATTTGGTTCATAATAACCACCCATTAAATAATTCTGATGAACAGACCTAGAGAATATCATAGTGAGTAAAATAAGTGAAGCAGAGAAAGACAAATATTATATAATATATGGAGCCTAAAGATAAATAAATATGAATCTGTATACAAAATAGAAACAGACTCACAGATATAGGGGAAAAAAAAAACTTATTGTTACCAAAGGGGAAAAGGCTGAGGGGAGGAATAAATTAGAAGTATGGAATTAACAGATACAAAGTACTATACATAAAATAGATAATCAACAAGGATTTACTATAACAGGGAATTATATTCAATATCTTATTATAACCTATAATGAAAAACAATCTGAAATACACATATATATTGGAATGCAAAAGCAGGAAGTCAAGAAACACCTGGAGTAACAGGCAAATTTGGCTTTAGAGTATAAAATGAAGCAGGGCAAAGGCTAATAGAGTTTTGCCAAGAGAACGCACTGGACATAGCAAACACCCTCTTCCAATAACACAAGAGAAGATTCTACACATGGACATCACCAGATGGTCAACATCGAAATCAGATTGATTATATTCTTTGCACCCAAAGAAGAAGAAGCTCTATACAGTCAGCAAAAAAAAGACCGGAAGCCGACTGTGGCTCAGATCATGAACTCCTTATTGCCAAATTAAAATTTAAATTGAAAAAAGTGGGGAAAACCACTAGACCATTCAGGTATGACCTAAATCAAATCCCTTATGATTCTACAGTGGAAGTGAGAAATAGATTTAAGGGACTAGATCTGACAGACAATGCCTGAACTATGGACAGAAGTTTGTGACATTACACAGGGGACAGGGATCAAGACCATCCCCATGGAAAAGAAATGCAAAAAAGCAAAATGGCTGTCTGGGGAGGCCTTACAAATAGCTGTGAAAAGAAGAGAGGCGAAAAGCAAAGGAGAAAAGGAAAGATATAAGCATCTGAATGCAGAGTTCCAAAGAATAGCAAGAAGAGATAAGAAAGCCTTCTTCAGTGATCAATGCAAAGAAATAGAGGAAAACAACAGAATGGGAAAGACTAGAGATCTCTTCAAGAAAATCAGAGATACCAAGGGAACATTTCATGCAAAGATGGGCTCGATAAAGGACAGAAATGGTATGGACCTAACAGAAGCAGAAGATATTAAGAAGAGGTGGCAAGAATACACAGAAGAACTGTACAAAAAAGATCTTCATGACCCAGATAATCATGATGATGTGATCACTAATCTAGAGCCAGACATCTTGGAATGTGAAGTCAAGTGGGCCTTAGAAAGCATCACTACGAACAAAGCTAGTGGAGGTGATGGAATTCCAGTTGAGCTGTTTCAAATCCTGAAAGATGATGCTGTGAAAGTGCTGCACTCAATATGCCAGCAAATTTGGAAAACTCAGCAGTGGCCACAGGACTGGAAAAGGTCAGTTTTCATTCCAATCCCAAAGAAAGGCAATGCCAAAGAATGCTCAAACTACCGCACAATTGCACTCATCTCACATGCTAGTAAAGTAATGCTCAAAATTCTCCAAGCCAGGCTTCAGCAATACGTGAACCGTGAACTCCCTGATGTTCAAGCTGGTTTTAGAAAAGGCAGAGGAACCAGAGATCAAATTGCCAACATCCGCTGGATCATGGAAAAAGCAAGAGAGTTCCAGAAAAACATCTATTTCTGCTTTATTGACTATGCCAAAGCCTTTGACTGTGTGGATCACAATAAACTGTGGAAAATTCTGAAAGAGATGGGAATACCAGACCACCTGACCTGCCTCTTGAGAAATCTGTATGCAGGTCAGGAAGCAACAGTTAGAACTGGACATGGAACAACAGACTGGTTCCAAATAGGAAAAGGAGTACATCAAGGCTGTATATTGTCACCCTGCTTATTTAACTTCTATGCAGAGTACATCATGAGAAACGCTGGACTGGAAGAAACACAAGCTGGAATCAAGATTGCCGGGAGAAATATCAATAACCTCAGATATGCAGATGACACCACCCTTATGGCAGAAAGTGAAGAGGAACTAAAAAGCCTCTTGATGAAAGTGAAAGAGGAGAGTGAAAAAGTTGGCTTAAAGCTCAACATTCAGAAAATGAAGATCATGGCATCTGGTCCAATCGCTTCATGGGAAATAGATGGGGAAACAGTGGAAACAGTGTCAGACTTTATTTTTGGGGGCTCCAAAATCACTGCAGATGGTGACTGCAGCCATGAAATTAAAAGACACTTACTCTTTGGAAGGAAAGTTATAATCAACCTAGATAGCATAATCAAAAACAGACATTTCTTTGCCAACAAAGGTCCATCTAGTCAAGGCTATGGTTTTTCCAGTAGTCATGTATGGATGTGAAAGTTGGATTGTGAAGAAAGTTGAATGCTGAAGAATTGATGCTTTTGAACGTGGTGTTGGAGAAGTGGTGTTGGACTCTTGAGAGTCCCTTGGACTGCAAGGAGATCCAAGCAATCCATGCTAAAGGAGAATAGTCCTGGGTGTTCATTGGAAAGACTGATGCTGAAGCTGAAACTCCAACAGTTTGGCCACCTCATGCAAAGAGTTGATTCATCAGAAAAGACCTTGATGCTGGGAGGGATTGGGGGCAGGAGGAGAAGGGGATGACAGAGGATAAGATGGCTGGATGGCATCACCGACTCGCTGGACATGTTTGAGTGAACTCCGGGAGTTGGTGATGGACCGAGAGGCCTGGTGTGCTGTGATTCATGGGGTCGCAAAGAGTCAGACATGACTGAGCGACTGAACTGAACTAATATATACATATGTATCACTGAATCACTTTGCCATACACTTGAAACTAATACAATATTGTAAATCAATTGTACATCAATAAAGATAATCATAATTCTTTTTTGATTGGTGAGAATGGCTAAAGGAATAGGGGTGGGGATCCCAAACCCCAGAACTCACAGTTCTTAACAAGGAAAACAGTATTGCTCATTTTTCTCATCTAATTCTTCCACCAGGTTATTTTTAACATCATAAAATTATTTCTCACACACTGAATGGCTAATTGCCATGAAGTTTCAAACAGTGGCTCAGATGGTAAAGAATCTGCCTGCAAAGCAAGAGACCCAGGTTCAATCCCTGGATTGAGAAGATCCCCTGGAGAAGGAAATGACAACCCACTCCAGTATTCCTGCCTGGGAAATTCCATGGACAGAGGAGCCTGGTGGGCTATAGTCTACAGGGTCACAAAGAGTAGAACATGACCAAAGCAACACAAACACATAACATACATACATGAAGTTTTAAGCAGAAGACGCCAATCTTTTACACAATTCTTTAAGCTATGCTCTTGCATTCCTTTAAGCAAATCACGATTTTTTAAAAATCATCACCATCTTCGGAATTTATCATCCTGACAACAAAGGAAGAACAACTTCAGCTCAGAAAACTTTCCCCTAAAATCGAAACACTGCCGAGTAAGACAACACAGCAGCTTCAGCCGGAACTGGCCTCTAAGACTTTCTAACACTGGCACAAACCAATAATCAGCAGTGTTTGAGATGCTGTAATTAAATTCAGTTTATCACAGTGAGGAGAAGCAGGAAACTTAAAGCTCTCACCGTTCAACACACCCGACGCATGCCCTAAGCAATGCTCCAAAGGGCAGAGTAATTGTGTGATGAACAGTTTCACCGAACTCCACCCCAGGGCCTCTCTGCCTCACTGCGAGCTGCTCTCCACGCCTGTTCCTCAGTACTCTTGGTCTCTTTCACGCTGCTTCTTGCTTGCTTTCAATTCCAGTCACTCATGTGTACTCACTCAGTGTATGAACATAGTCTCCTTTGGCAAATCTAAACACTGATATCTTGACCTTGATCTCTTGATCCCTTGACCATCACCCCTAATCCCACAGCAGCCGCTGGGGTGTGATAAATTTGCCGGGTTCCAAGCCTTTGCCTGTGCACTGTGAGCCTATATGTATATAGAGAATTGTATCGACCTGTCTCATAACTTTCTACCTAAATAATCGGATAGGCTTTTTGTTCTATAAAGCAAAACAATGTCTTAGAGACCCTGAAGACAGTGGTATCAGTTTAAGATTCCATTTCATTCTATCAGATTCTTTTTTCCCATGGCACAGATGAGTCCTAGACCTACAATCAACGTTTAGTCCACGTGTGGTTATTTTTGTTGCCATCGCTACACCCCACGCTGCGGATGAACCTTGAAAACATGCCGAGGAAGCCATCCCCAGAATTGAGTGATTCCATTAGTGAAATGTCCAGAATGGGTAACTCCACACAGACAGAATGCAGACTGCTGGCTGCTCGGGGCTGGGGGTGGGGTTTCCCCAGTGACTCCATGGTAAAGAGTCCGCCTGCAATGCAGGAGCCAAGGGTTCCATCCCTGGGTCGGGAAGATGCCCTGCAGGAGGGCACGGCAACCCACTCCAGTATTCTTGCCTAGGAAACCCCACGGACTGAGAAGCCTGGCAGCTACAGTCCACAGCGTTGCAAGAGAGTCGGACACAACTGAAGTGACTAAGCCCGCACAGGGGTTGGGGGAGGGGGCAATGTTGAGTGTCTACTCAATAAGTATGGGGTTTCCATTTGGGTGATAAAAAATGTTCTGGAACTAGACAGTGGTGCTGTAAATGGACTTAGTGCCTTGAAAAATTGTTAAAGTAGAAAAGCTTACATTATGGGTATTTTACTGACCTAAAACAAATGTAAACTTGTTAAATCACAGATTATGTGTTTTAAAGATCAGCAAATGGCCCTGTAAAACCTTACTTCTTTTCTCTGTGTGTTATTGTATAGTGTACCTCTTTCTATGTCTCATCCTCAATTTATTTCAGTATCTGTGTCGCCCTCCTCTCTTTCTCTCTCCTCCTTCTCTCTCTTTTGCTCCCTTCCTGCCCTCTCAAAGCTCTATTTCCTTTTCAGGATTGTGGGGAACCTGTTCTGACCTTCCTCTCCAACTCTGTGAATGGTTCTGACCATAGTCGCCAATGCTCCCCCAACTCCCACCCAAAATTCAGGTGATGTATCAGTTCCAGTGACATGCATAGCTTCTCCCTTCCTGCCACTCAGGGCTGGCTTTCTGGATGGCCACATGAGGAGCATAAATATGCTGGGGGGTGGGGGGAGAGGGGAGGTGTGGAGGGTGGGCTTAAGGATTCCTGGAATTCTTATCCTTGCAGTCAGGTCAAAGCCAGTGGAAGCACCACATCCATAGAACAACCAAAGTTAGAGATTCCAGGGCATCACAATTCCTATTAGACAAGTGGAGTTACTTCCCTCAGGACGACTCATATC
>SJYV01031695.1:0-18564 GCA_006410875.1 Neotragus pygmaeus | reverse complement strand
GGGCCTTGGGGAGGCCGGCTGTGGCGGGCCTGGCATCGCGGGCCTTGGGGAGGCCGGCGGGCCTGGCATCACGGGCCTTGGGGAGGCCGGCTGTGGTGGGCCTGGCATCACGGGCCTTGGGGAGGCCAGTTATGATGGGGGTGGCATCGCGGGCCTTGGGGAGGCCAGCTATGATGGGCCTGGCATCGCGGGCCTTGGGGAGGCCGGCTGTGGCGGGCCTGGCATCGCGGGCCTTGGGGAGGCCGGCGGGCCTGGCATCACGGGCCTTGGGGAGGCCGGCTGTGGTGGGCCTGGCATCACGGGCCTTGGGGAGGCCAGTTATGATGGGGGTGGCATCGCGGGCCTTGGGGAGGCCAGCTATGATGGGGGTGGCATCGCGGGCCTTGGGGAGGCCGGCCGTGACGGGGGTGGACTCAGCACCAGAGCGCTCGGGCAGTGAGTGTGCTCTGGCCTCGGCTGGCACCCAGGTGGGTTCCCAGAAGTGGGTCAGCTGCTGACACCCTGTAATAAGCCCGTTTTCCTTTGATGAGCTGACCTGGGCCTATTATCTGCAACAGCCCCAAAGTGACTTTGACCAAGCAAAGTGACAGATTCCTGGGTTCTCAGGAGGGAGCGATGGGACTGTCTGCTCTGCAGGTATGGAGTGGGGAGGGTGTGAGGGTGAGGGGAAGCCCAGGTCCCTGTCCCACTCATGGTAGGCATTTGATTGTTCAGGCACTCACGGGGCAGCAGCTGTGGGCCAGGCCTGGGTGCCAGGCCCAGGGATGTAAGCAAGGGGCAGGCGAGAAGAAATCCACGAGGCCCTGTGCACCCACTTCCAGCCACACCCCGGGGAGCCTGAGTGCTTGGCCCCCTCGTGGAGACACCGTGTCCAGTCCTGACCTGGTGCAGCAGCGGGTTCCCAGCCGGACCACGTCCCTGGGCGGCTGCACCTGTGGCAGCCTGTGCGCTTTGCCGACGTGCAGACCTCTGACCCTGGAGATTGGGTCGGGGTGGGGGAGGGGGTCCTGATGCCGGCGGCACTGCAGGCATCGATCCCTGGACCAGGGGCTTCAGGGCTCAAGTCCCTGTCTGGACACTCCTGCCCAGTGCCCCTTGTGTCTTCCTTCCAGGATGGCCTCCCACTGCAGACCCTGCACTTGGGCCACGGGAAAGTGTCCAAGTCCGGGCGCCACGCTTAACTGCGCTGCGGCTCTGAGCCCGGGGTGTGAATGCTGACAGTAGGGGCTGGTCGTTTCCGTAGCTCTCCCCACCTACTAGCCACTGGCCCAAGCTCTTGGAGGGAAATTATTTCACTCCACCTTCATGGCAATGAAGGTAATAAGGCAGGGACCATTCGCACCCCCATTTTGCAGATGAGAACACTGAGGCCCAGAGTGGACCTGGCCCCTGCTGAAGGTCAGCAGCCAGTACAGGGCAGAGGCAAGGTGCGAACCCGGGTAGCCTGGCTCTAGAGCTGGGGGCCAAACCTCCGGCCCTGCGCCGCTTCGAGGGTCATTGTGAGAAGTGACAGGGACGCGGCTGTCTCATCTGTAAATGTGCAAGGCGGTGGCAAGAGGCGTGTGGAGTGTTGGGCCTGGTTGTGTGTGGGGATCTCAGGGGACATGGCCACTTTCTCCTCCTCCCTGGGCAGGCCGAAGTCCAGGAAGCAGACACCTCCAGGAGAAGGAGCTGGCGGGGCCAGCAGGGCCTGTGGCATCCTTGGGGGGGCGGGGGGTGGCACAGGGCACACCTAGCGTTCCTGGATGCTCAGCGCCGTCCCCAACGCTCTGTAGTCCAGTCCAGACCCTCTTGGCGTCCCTCTACCACCCCCTGCCTCAGCCCCTTGCAATCCTGATTTCTGTGCCCTTTCTCCCCTGATGCGGCTTCGGAAGGAGCTGCTATTTTTAGCGTCTCCAGTCAGGCTGGGCATCGGGGCTGACTATTGTTAGCATTTAGGGTCGTTAGTACCCGACACTCAGGAACTGACGTCGCCTTCAGAAAGGGATGAGATCATCAGCCCAGAGGCCCACGGTCATGTTTCCACGAGGCTCAGCCGAACGTGGGACCTCCTTTCCAGCCCCCACCCTGGGCCGAGGGCAGCAGCCCTGAGGGTCAGGGCAAGGTCAGGAGCGAGGAGCAGCCTGGGATGGGTGAGCGGTGAGCATCTTCCACGGGCATCTCACTCAGCTCTTCTGTGAGCAGCTTACACGTTCTGGATGCTGATTGACACACGTCTCTGTCCACCAGCAAGCCTGCCCCCGGCTCTGGGGCCACCCCCGGGTCCCTCTGGGGAATCGGCTCTCCTGCATCTAATGCCATGCTGACCTCTGGTCCCCTGTGCTGTTATGGGAGCTGGCACGTCACCCGGGCCAGGATGGGGTCAGGAGCCCCGTCCCTCCAGGTCCAGTGACTGACTCAGGAGTGGGC
The DNA here is from genome assembly GCA_006410875.1 of Neotragus pygmaeus. NCBI lineage: Eukaryota > Metazoa > Chordata > Mammalia > Artiodactyla > Bovidae > Neotragus > Neotragus pygmaeus. The sequence continues at coordinate 16,155 of SJYV01031695.1, read as the reverse complement.
TCATGGCCCAAGCAGGATGTGGAAATATCCACGCTCCACTTTCAATAGAAGTTGCTTGGCTGCTGGAATGGCCATGTGTGCACCGAAACATAGATGCTATCAGGCCCCCCTGCTGCTGAGAGAGACCATGCGATGTAAAAGGAAGCCTGCTGGCACGCTTTCCCACCAAAGGGATGGTCTCAGCCAGCACAAACGCTTCTTCGTGCCTGGAATGCAGATTCGGTGCCCAAACAGGAGCAGCCATGTTGCGACCGTGAGGTTAAGAACCGTGTCGCTGACGGCAGAGCAGAGCTAGGCTGTGCCTTCTGGAGACGGCGGCCTAGACACCTCCACGGGCGGCTGCCCATCTGATCTCGCTAAAGCGATGGAGGAGTCACTATCTCCATCACTAAAGGCATCACTCTCAAGTACAGAGCGAGAAGGAGAGGAGACCAGAGCAGTGATCTGGGAGCTGGAAAGCTGGCGGGCGAGCGGTGACCCGCTAAGCAGGCTGGAGGGCAGCGTGGAAGGCTGAGGGGCAGCCGAGGTCTCAGCAGCTGGTGCCACCAAACCTCCCGGAAGTGAACAGAGGAGGGCTATTGGAAACAAAAGCACTCAGCCTCCCTCCCCTGCTGGCATGGCTGGGTGACTGCCCGTCCTCAGCCCAGAAGGAAACCTGGGATTTATTTTCGAGAGGGGATTGCCTTAGCTCAGGAGGTTATAACAAAACCACAGACAGGTGGCTTATAAACCACAGATACCTATTTCTCTCTGTCCTGGAGGCTGAAAGTCCGAGATCAAGGGTCAGTGTGGTCATACTCTGACAAGGGCCCTTTCTCCGATTCATGGCCGCTGACTTCTCACTGCATCATCATGTCGTGGGATGGGTGAGGGAGCTCTCTAAGGCCTCTTTTATAAAAGGGCATTAATTCCATTCACGAGGACCCCACTTTCACGACCTAACTGCCTCCCAAAGGCCCCACCTCCTCACAGCATTGTATCAGGCATTAAGGTTTCAACATGTGAGTTTTACAGGGGGGCAAACATCCAGACCACGGTGAGGGTAAAGTGAGGCCTCGAGTGGGGTTTTCTGGCACATGCAGGGATGGAGCCCGCATGAAGGCAGGGGGCACGATGAGTATTGGGACCTCTCGCCCTGCTCCTTCCTGAAGCTGCAGAAAAGCTGGCAGCTGGGCTCTATCCCAGCAGACAGGAGGTCAGAGAGCACTGCAGTGGACTTGAACTTTCCAGGGGGGAAGGTCTGATACTCTGACCCTGGATACTCCCCAAGGAGACGTCCCCGCCAGATAGTCCCTGAAGACCGCAGTTGGCTGACGCTCCCCAAGGGCTCAGTGCTTGCGATCAGATCTTTCTCTCTCTCTCTTCCTCTTCCTCCCTCTCTTTCTTTTCTCTTTCTTTCCCTCCCCTTCCTTTTTCCCTTCCTTCTCCTCTCCCTCCCTCTTTCTATGAAGTTTACATTCAGCGAAGTGCAGCAGATCTTAACACAGTTTGACAAGCTTTGACAAACATACACATCCACGTGACACTCACATGTCTTGAAGTGTCAAACTGTCGCACCAACCCCTGTCCAATCTCTGTCACCGTGAGTCTCTGGTCCCAGCACTCATCACCCTTCCTGCCCAGGGAGCGCCTGCTCTCACCTCTGTCACATCAGGCAGCTCTGCCTGCTCCAGACGGTCGCGGCAGTGGACCACGTGGCACGCACTCTCTTGCAGTGCTTTCCTTACAAGGCTTTTGAGCGTCACCGACCTTGTCACAAGCGTTCACTCTTTTTATGACTGAATAGTGTCCCCGTGTTTGGGTACAACACGCTCGACTGGCCTGTTCTCTGGCTGGTGGATATTTCAGCTGATGACCGCTTTTGGCTGTTTACAAACAAGCATCTATGGACGTTCCTGTACGAGTCTCTATGTGGACACGTGCCTCCAGTTTTTAACTGGACAAATGACTAGAAAAGGAAGTATGTGGTCACAGGCCAAGTGTGGTCATGAGAAATGGTCGTACTGATTTTTGCTGACATGCTCAGGGAATAAGGGGTCCTTGTATAAAAATCAGATGTGGTAAAACAAAGACATTCAGAGAACTAAAGAGTTCATAGAAAATAAAGATATTACAGCAGAAATGAGAAACTCAGTAGACAAGTTGGAAATTGTACAAGATTCAATCTTACAGAAAGCAGAGCGATAAGCTGATCATTATACCATCACTCATTCACATCTTCCTTTTCATCTCCCAGAAAAGTCTTCCAGTTTTCTTTGGACAGTCCATGCCCACAGTTTGCTAAGCTCAAGATTAAGTATTTAATCCTTTTTCTTTCAGTTGTCAGCAGGATCTTCTTTCTGGTTTTATTTTTTCTCTAGAATGCTACTAATACACGAATGCTACTAATTCTTGCACTTTCATTTTGGTTTTATCTTCTTCTGAAAGTTTAAAGCCTTTTTCATTTTTTTTGATATTTCTCTGATTAAACAACAGTCTTTAAAACTATCAGTAAAAGCATGAATTCTCCCTGAGTCCCCTCATTAAAAGCATAAGCATGCTCAGTCATGTGCGACTCTTTACAAGCCCCTGGACTGCAGCCCGCCAAGCTCCTCTCTCTGTGGGATTCTCCAGGCGAGAATGCTGGAGTGGGTTGCCATTTCCTTCTCCAGGGGATCTTCCTGACCCAGGGATTGAACGCATGTCTCTTAGATCTCCTTTACTGGCAGGCAGGTTCTCTACCACTGGGGCCACCTGAGAAGCCCTCCAAACATAAGAACTCAGACAAAATAAGACATAGAAATAGAAAGGAGAAGAGATCACGACACCAGAGGGAAGCCCAGGAAGTAAAGATCCAAATATTGAAGCTCCACACAGAGATAACAAAGAAGGCAGAGGGAGAAAGGATCAAAGAAACAATTCAAAAGTTTCCACTTGCTGAGACCACCATGTGCCCAGAAAACTGACGAAAACAGGCCAACTCCAAAATATATTCCCTTGACCTTTCAGAGTGTCCAGGACAAAGACATAAACCCACGGCCGGGAGGAAGCTTCACGCCAAGGATCAGGATGGAGTCTGGGTCAGCTTCTCAAGGGCAAGTTCAGGCGTGCGGTGAGCGCAGGGATCCTGCCGGGTCCTCTGCCCGGGGTGCTGAAAGTTGTTCTGCTGTTGCCTCGGTTAACACGACCCCCTTCCCCAGGTAGTTCGATTAGAATTGGCTTGAGGAGGACAGTTTTCTAGAAGTGGGAGGCACAGGAAGTAGCAGCGCTCCTTTCTGAGGGTCTTTGCAGTCAGGGATTATGGCACATGTGCAGAGGTGCCAGCCAATTCTGTCTCGTCATATTCAGACTCTGCCTTCTTCTCCTGCCGGCCCTGCTGACCCCCATCAGCCCCAGGCCTGTCCCCAAAGGCCACAGCTTCCCACAGACCTCACAGGCTGTCCCCCTAAACCCTCTTATCTGCTCCCATTTTGATGACGGGACACACCTGGCTCCAGGTGCCCTGTGAGTTTTCGTCCCCTGCCCCCTGCTTCAGGAGGCTGGTCATCCGTCCTCTTCTGATCCTCCCCAGACCCCTCTAGACTTCCCATCCCAGCTCCTCCTACAACTGTGTAGGTTCCTGTTGCTAGACTAGATCCCTCATTGCTCTCTGACCAATCTCTGTCAGATACAATTTTGACACCTGAAGTGGTCCCAGAAACATACGCGTAGAGATGGAATTGGTTTTCTAATCTGATCAGAAGTGCAAAGCTGTAGTTGCCCTTTCTTCTCATCCATTAGTTGCGTGAAATGGTCACAGCTTCTGGGTCAAGCTGTGCCTGAAGCTGGATTCAAGCCTGGGGATTCTGCATTGCAGGAGCCAGTAAGGTCACTGGCTCCCACACCTGACCATCCCAGCAGTCACTGAAAAATGATGAAATGCAAACAAGAAAAGAGGATGTCTTCTATGGAAAAGAAATTATAGCATCTGAAGCTTCAATAAAGCTAAGGCACTAAAATTGTGCTGCAAAAGAGTTGGGAGGAAATCTGAAACCCAGATGGAATTCTGCACTCTAAATGTTCAGATGTATCTTAAAATTTTGCCCTTAATAAGAAACCTAAACTAGAAACTTCACCAGGAGTTTGGTTTTCACAATAAATGCTCCCAGAAATGCCAATTGGAGTGAATGCCAACCATAACCAAAGAAAAGGCTTCATATCAAAAAGATACATCATTAGACACTTTCAGTTTGAAATAAGATGGTTGTGGTTACATACATGTCATTTTGCCTTGAAAAATGGAGGCAAAATTCACACAGAGTAGTATCAACCATTTTGAAGTATTCAGTGGAATGGCAGTGCATTCACACACGTGTTATGCAACTTTCTAGTTTCCAAACATTTCAGCACCCACCCCTGAAGAATCTATGCATCATTTAAAACTGATTCTCTGCTTTGCAATAACTTTTTGAGTGGCAGACATTGGTGGAGAGGACTGAGTGCTGGGGAGGGAGGCTTTGGCTTCGAGCTGCTCCTTGTCCCTCCATGTGGTGAATCTTCTAAAGCATGAAGTCACTGGACACGGGGGTGCAGAGTTGGGAGGTGGAAGGAGAGGCGGGCCCTATCAACAGCTTGAGAACTTCTGGGTCAAGCTGTGCCTGAAGCTGGATTCAAGCCTGGGGATTCTGCATTGCAGGAGCTAGTAAGGTCTCTGTTTTGCTGCTAAGTGTGAGTTGGGTTTTCCCACCTGACCTGTAACAGACATGATCCCATTGAACCCTTGCAGTGATGGGTGCATTGTCCTCTGAGCTCTAATTTACTGACCTGGGTGGTGAGGCTCAGAGAGGAGTCAGACGTTGAGTCTTTCTGCCTCTTCCTGCTCCTACCTGTCTCCACGACCCTCAGATATGAGGGAGGAAGAGGCTGGGTGAGCTAGGCTCTCTCTGTCCAGAGGCTTGGGACCCTCCCCTTGACCACCTCTATGCTCTTCTGTCTGTGCAGAAGCTCCTCACTGAGAGGAATAGGCAGGGGTCCTTGCCGGGTTTAGAAGCCTGCAGAACCATCAGCCTTCGTTGTTCCTAATGCCACTCAAAATGCCCCCACAAAGGTATTTTCTTTGCCATTTGAGTGGGATATCAAATTTCCTCTGTGTTGAATTTTCTCCCCATTGAATTTTCTCTATAAGCCTGTGAAGGCAGGTCAGCTTCACAACTTCACGCCCGCACAGGCCTCCATGTGACCTTGTGCAGGTTCATCAACTTCTCTACGCTTCACATTTCCCATCTACAAAATTTAATGGTTGGACTACACCGGCTCCAGCCAGTAGAAACATAAACGTGAGCCACATATGTAGTTTACGATTTCCTGGTAACCACATTTAAGAAGTAAAAAGAAGCAGGTTAAGTGTTTTAATAACAGATTTTATTTAACTCCATCTATCCAAAATATTTTTATGGCATGTCATCAATACGTGTTGTTAATGAGACAGTTCACAAGTTTTTTTGGTATGGCATCTTCAAAATCTAGTTATGTATTTTATAGTCACCACACAAGTCTTGGATGGTTCTGGACTAGACTAGGTTTCAAACTTTCAATTCTGTGTTTTAAGCCACTGGCCCCTTCCCCAGTGGGACTCTGCTCTGTATCCCATCCTGTCAATGGACAAAGGGACGTTTCTTTGGTTGTTTCAACAACTTGTTGATCCTTATGCCCGACACACTACCACTTCCTTGCTTAGTACCTACTTCTGCCAGCCCTCAGTTCAGTTCAGTTCAGTCGTTCAGTCCTGTCCGACTCTTTGTGACCCCATGGACTGCAGCACGCCAGGCTTCCCTGTCCATCACCAACTCCCGGAACTTGCTCAAACTCATGTCCATTGAGTCGGTGATGCCATCCAACCATCTCATCTTCTGTTGTCCCCTTCTCTTCTTGCCCTCAATCTTTCCCAGCACAAGGCTCTTTCCCAGTGAATCAGTTCTTCCCATCGGGAGGCCAAAGTATTGGAGTTTCAGCTTCAGCATTAGTCCTTCCAATGAACACCCAGGACTGATTTCCTTCAGGATGGACTGGTTGAATCTCCTTGCAGTCCAAGGGACTCTCAAGAGTCTCCTCCAGCACCATAGTTCAAAAGCATCAATTCTTTGGCACTCAGCTTTCTTTACAGTCCAACTCACATCCATACGTGACTACTGAAAAAACCATAGCTTTGACTAGATGGACCTTTCTTGCAAAGTAAACCCTATTTGGAGTTGACTGTTGTAAGTAATCCCCGGGGGTTCTCATTATTTTGGCCATAGCTGACATTTAAATGTAGAGAAAGACTTTGAGTTTTTCTCCCAGGATCCATGCTGCTGACTCCAGAACCTCTGGAAATCCACTTTCATGCATTCATTCATGGAATCAATCAGCCTGGGGGAGGTTACGCTGCAGTAACAGTAAGTTCTCAAACCTCATTGGCTTCACACAGAGTTTATTTCTTCCTTCTGAGAAGTTTAATGTGAGCTTGTAGCCCTCCTGGGTGGTGTCCTCCACACAGTGACTCAGGCAACCAGGCTGCTTATATCTTCAACACGTGCTCTTGGTGGAGGGAAGGAGACTGGGAGCTTCACCCTGGACACGCGGTTTTGTAGCCATTCCTCCAGCCAGAACGTAGGAGTGAGAGCCCAGGTGAGCGCAGGGTACGGCCCCCCTGGGAGCCCAGGGGAGGAAACGATGCTTCCGGCTTTGAGCCAGTCCCTTCCTGCTTCAGCGCTTGTGCTCACCTGCTTCCTCTGCTTGAAATGCTCTTTGCTTCCTTTACAATCTTTTTGTTTGTTTGTTTGTTTTGAGTATCTATTTATTTGGCTGCATCAGGCCTTAGTTGTGGCACATGGGGGTCTTTGTGGAGTCACGTGGCATCTTTGGTTTCAGTACAGGGATTCTCTAGTTGTGGCTCAGATACTCAGTTTATCCATGGCACGTAGGATCTTAGTTCCCTGACCAGGGATCGAACTTGCATCCTCTGCCTTGGTCCATTCTTAACCAATGGACCACCAGGGGAGTCCCCCTCCCTTAAATTTGAACTAAGTTCTGATGACCTCGGGTAGATGAACTGAGCTTCCCTGGATAGATTAAAGGGTAAAGAATCTGCCTGCAATGTGGGAGATCTGGGTTCAGTCTCTGGGTTGGGAAGATCCCCTGGAGAAGGAAATGGCAACCCACCCCAATATTCTTGCCTGGAGAATCCCATGGACAGAGAAGCCTGGTGGGCTACAATCCATGAGATCACAAAGAGTCGGACACGACTGAGTGACTAACAGTTTTCTGATGACCTCGGTTCCAATGCTACTTCTTCAGAAGCGCAGAGGGGAGCCACTTCACGGCCAGGGCTGGAACACTAGGGGGCGGGGGTCATGCAGGCCTGGCCCCCCATAGAGGGGAGCTCAGGTTTCATCCCATGACCTGCTACCAGTGTGCTGAAATGGAAGAGTCCTCAGCCAGGCAGGGAGAGGACGGAAATTGCATTTGAGCACAACCTCCTGGGCTGCCTTGTAGATGAAGCACTGATAATGATACTTCTATTTTTAAGAAAGGCCAGCTCTCTTGGTGGTGCCCTGAGGAAAGGGCAACCCTGCAAGACACCACTTTGATGAATAATCTCGTCTCCATTGAAATATTTTACCAATGCTCCGTGTAAGAGGCTTATACATTATTCAGCCTCACAGCTGTCTCGGCAGAGGGGACCCTGGCTGTTCCCTAACGAGCAGCCAAGGGCTGGGGAGTGGGCTGGGGCGACAGCCTTTGAATTTTCTCTGCATCTGAGCCAAGTTTTCGAGCCCCGCCATTTCCAAAACCAAACCACGTTTTCATGTCCACAGAACCTGAATGTGGACTGTCAGTAGCCCAGGGGATGCAGGGCTGGCTTCTGGGGACAGAGAGATGAGCCAAGACACAATCGTGAGCTGTCCACAGGTGGTAAGGAGACCAACAGGCAGTTGGGAGGAAGGAGGGCTCTCAGGAACAAAGGGGCTGTGGGAATCCAGGTCTGGAATGGCTGCCTGGGGTGATAAGAAAGGTGAGTTGGAGTTTTGAAGGATGAGTAGGAGTTTACCAAGTGGAGGTGGTGGGTGAAGGTCATCCTTGCCTCTGGAAGGCTGTGAGAGCACAGAGGCCAATGTGGGTGGGTCCTGGGAGTCAGGGACGTGACAGCCTCCTGCTCAAGGAGCATTGTGCATGCCCATTTTATAGATGAGCAAACTGAGGCTCTGAGAGGTGAAATTACTTGCCCAAGGTCAGGTGTCTGGTAAGTGGCAGGGTGGTGATTCGAACCCAGATCAGTCTTAAGCCGAAGCCTGTGCTGGCTTAAGGGATCCAGGACCCCAGGGTTCATGTGCTGGGAAGGGAGCCACTTCAAAGGGCCAAGTTCACCCCGCCTTGTTGGTGGACACGTGCATTCTACCCCAGCCTGTGCAGGCTCAGAGCAGAGACCATGGCTCAGAGGCTGCCCTGCATCTGATGGGGAAAGGCTGACCCTGAGAAGGTCCCAGAGCTGGAGGGGTACAACCCTGGGCTGAGCTGAAACAAGGGGGCATGAGGGGGCACGAGGCTGCACGGTCATGGGCATCAGGGAGGGCACAGGCTGGCTTCTGTGCCGAGGTGGGTGAAGGGCTGCGGCCGACGCTCCCGCCCGCCCCTCAGCACCAGAGCGCTGGGCCCTTCACAGCGTGGGGTGAGCACGTCGGCCTCCGCATTCCCTTCCCCTCAGATCACCTACAAAGTGAAGCGTTGGAACCTCTGCCGTCTTGGGCCACAAAGGATCTGAGACTGGTGGGGCATCTGTGTTTCCAGAATGGCCTAGTTTTTATGGGAAAATCCTCCCGAGGCTGCTGCTCCGATGGCTGACACTTCTGGGCCGATGGGGACGCCTTCCTGGTGGCCTGGACCGGGGGGCTCTGGCTGGCATCCGCCTCCCCCTCTTCCCTCCAGTACTTGTGCGGCTCTGTGCCACACTCTGAGACGCTAAGAAAACTCAGACCTGGTCCTCGGCCTTGGCTCTTTGCCTCCAACCCTGGGGCTGGGCCCTGACCTGTTCGATCTTAGTGGCCTTGCTGCTGGGGAAAGCAGAGGGGCTGACAGGCAATGAGCGCCAGAGGGTGGTCCACACTGGGTTGAAGGATGGGGCTGTGGGAGCCCTGGGGTGGTGCCTGGGATCAGAGGGGGCATCTGAGAAAATCTAGGGCCTAAGGGCTTCCCACGTGGCGCTAGTGGTAAAGAACCCGCCTGCCAATGCAGGAGATACGAGAGATGCAGGTTTGACCCCTGGGTCGGGAAGATCCCCTGGAGGAGGGGATGGCAACCCACTCCAGTGTTCTTGCCTGGAGAATCCCACGGACAGAGAAGCCTGGCAGGCTATGGTCCATAGGGTTGCACAGAGTCAGACACAGCTGAAGCGACTTAGAACAGGCACAAGGAGCTGTAGCCAGGCAGTGGGTGGGGATGCAGGGGGAGAGGTTAGCCCAGGCCAGGGCAGGGAGGCTGGGCCAGAGCGGGCTTCTGGGTGTTACAGGGAATAGAGTCCAGTTGGGCTGGGTCAGCAAGAGCTGGGCCTGGGCGGGGCTGGGCGGCTGGGCTGCAGGGGAGGAGGAGGCTCTGACAGCTTGCCTGGCAGGGCTGGGATCTAGTTTCTCCCAGCAAGTGACTTAACCCCTCTGTGTCTCCACTGCTCCATCCATGACCTAGGGACAGTGGTCCTGCCCATCTCATGGGGTGACTTGGCACATCAGACACCTGAGAACAGTGTCTGCATGCAGCAGGTGGTCCCCTGAGGGGAACTCTTACCCTTCTTGTCATCACTCTTCAGAGGACAGTCCTGCCTGGCCAGGGTAGCTTGGAGGCTGTGTTTAGGAGCTGGGGCTGGGGTGGAATCAGTTGGTGGCCGATGGCTGCTCAGCTCTGAGAGCATCACACCTGCGGGTATTGTGTGCTGGTGCCATCCTTCCTGCCCTCCACGCTCATTCTGACCTTCTGCCCTAGATATGCAGAGATGAACCAGGCTGGATGGGGCTGGGCGGGGGGACAGGAAGGTGGACATAGAAGGTTGAGGGTGGGGCGCACCAATCTCCTGGGACCTTCTGGAAGCCTCTCTAGAAGATGTCAGGTCTGAACAGAGTTGTGGGGCTGAGCAGGTTAGCCTGCTGGACCAGTGGAGACGGAAGTGGCAGGTGCAAAGGCCCGGGGCACATCCTGTTGCCCTTGCGTCTGATAGTACATGCGAGCATGCTAAGTTGATTTAGTCAAGTCTGACTCTTTGTGACCCTATGGACTGCAGCCCACCAGGCTCCTCTGTCCATGGAGATTCTCCAGGCAAGAACACTGGAGTGGGTGGCCACGCCCCCCTCCAGGGGGTCTTCTGGTCCTAGGGGTTGAGCCTGCGTCTCTTATGTCTCCGGTGTCGACAGTCGGGTTCTTTACCCAACTGCCACCAGTGTTCAAACCCTTGTTCTGCCGCTTACTAGACAAGCAACACTGGACACGGGACTTCTGCTCTCTGCGCCTCAGTTTCTCTGCAAGCGAGAAGATAGCAAGGAGCAGCACGTCTTACCTGTTGGCGTTGTGGGAGAGGTAAGTGATGCGTGTACAGAGATTTGAGCAGGTCCTGCAAGTGCTAGTCAAGATTAATATTCTATGAATCATCCTGAGAGCTTGCTCATAGATTCAACCCCCCTGCTCCCCAGTGGAGACCAGCTTGAGGAAATAACAGCATGAATGCAAATTCTTGACAGGCAGAGATTTCAAATCCCACTGGTGACAACCTTCTAATTGCATTGAAAGAAGTGTCTTTGATCGCCTGCTCAGACACTGGCAGCTGCTGGGTGACAAGCCACTGTCAGATGCTTCTAACAAGCCTGGGGGTTCAGGAGGCCAAGGTACCGCCTGGACCAGGGCTGGGATAATTGGGTTCTTCAAAAGGGCCACCAAGAGGAACACTGATGAAATCGCGCCCAACTTTGAGCCGGTGATGGCAGCACGGGTCTCGGTCACCACCCCCCAGCGACACGCTGCCTTTGTCAGTGCCCAAGTCTTGAGCATTGAGGGTGCCCGAGAGCCCCCAAGTGCCCACGGCCAGGTGATGCTACTGCCTGCAACGTCCTGGGGGCAGGGATGCAGGGAGCTAGGCTACCTCCGCTCCCGGGAAGGCACATCCCCTAGGGAGTGGAGGTGCGAGGGGCCCTGGCCACACTTGCCTCTGGCTGTTGAGTTAATAAACAGCTGCCACCTCCTATGGTCCAGATGGATCCCAGCTCCATTTGCACCCAAAGAGTTCTGCTAATTAAAACCAGGTTTTGACATCTGGGGCTTTTTGTTGAAGACAGGAGATCGTACTGGCATCAGGGGTGAAGGGAAGCTCTAAGTTCTGAAACGCTGGGCCCCAGACAGCTGGTGTATGACTCCAGACATTCTCATGCGTTTATTTATCAAATATGTTGGTACTCTTCCCCCACGGTCCAGAGAGGGTTCGAAGCAGCCGTAAGAAACATGTTCACCTTGACGTGGAAAAAGAAAACCCCACACAAGCATGTGTGCGCACACATGGCTTTTGGAGTTGCAAAGGACTATGTATGAACCCTGCTCTGTCGCCTTCTTGTTGTGGGTCCTTGGACAAGTCATTTCCCCTCTGAGCCTCAGTTCTGTGTCTGTACAATGGGTTCACGCTCCCCCCTGCTCCTCCTCCACACTCATACATGAGGCCAGCACAGACAAGGNGAGAAGGTAGCAAGGAGCAGCACGTCTTACCTGTTGGCGTTGTGGGAGAGGTAAGTGATGCGTGTACAGAGATTTGAGCAGGTCCTGCAAGTGCTAGTCAAGATTAATATTCTGTGAATCATCCTGAGAGCTTGCTCATAGATTCAACCCCCCTGCTCCCCAGTGGAGACCAGCTTGAGGAAATAACAGCATGAATGCAAATTCTTGACAGGCAGAGATTTCAAATCCCACTGGTGACAACCTTCTAATTGCATTGAAAGAAGTGTCTTTGATCGCCTGCTCAGACACCGGCAGCTGCTGGGTGACAAGCCGCTGTCAGATGCTTCTAACAAGCCTGGGGGTTCAGGAGGCCAAGGTACCGCCTGGACCAGGGCTAGGATAATTGGGTTCTTCAAAAGGGCCACCAAGAGGAACACTGATGAAATCGCACCCAACTTTGAGCCGGTGATGGCAGCACGGGTCTCGGTCACGACCCCCCAGCGACACGCTGCCTTTGTCAGTGCCCAAGTCTTGAGCATCGAGGGTGCCCGAGAGCCCCCAAGTGCCCACGGCCAGGTAATGCTACTGCCTGCAACGTCCTGGGGGCAGGGATGCAGGGAGCTAGGCTACCTCCGCTCCCGGGAAGGCACATCCCCTAGGGAGTGGAGGTGCGAGGGGCCCTGGCCACACTTGCCTCTGGCTGTTGAGTTAATAAACAGCTGCCACCTCCTATGGTCCAGATGGATCCCAGCTCCATTTGCACCCAAAGAGTTCTGCTAATTAAAACCAGGTTTTGACATCTGGGGCTTTTTGTTGAAGACAGGAGATCGTACTGGCATCAGGGGTGAAGGGAAGCTCTAAGTTCTGAAACGCTGGGCCCCAGACAGCTGGTGTATGACTCCAGACATTCTCATGCGTTTATTTATCAAATATGTTGGTACTCTTCCCCCACGGTCCAGAGAGGGTTCGAAGCAGCCGTAAGAAACATGTTCACCTTGACGTGGAAAAAGAAAACCCCACACAAGCATGTGTGCGCACACATGGCTTTTGGAGTTGCAAAGGACTATGTATGAACCCTGCTCTGTCGCCTTCTTGTTGTGGGTCCTTGGACAAGTCATTTCCCCTCTGAGCCTCAGTTCTGTGTCTGTACAATGGGTTCACGCTCCCCCCTGCTCCTCCTCCACACTCATACATGAGGCCAGCACAGACAAGGGGACCCAGCCATGGCGGGTTTTTTTTTCTTTCTGTTTCCGTTCTTCCTTCCTTCCTTCCCTACTTCCTTCCTGTCTTCTACCTTTGGGATCTCTCTCCCGGCCTCCCATGTCCTCCCACAGCTTTTTCTGTGCATCAGGAAACAATACCCTCCAGAATGACATTCTTCACCATTACCTGAAGGCCTGCGAGTGGTTCGCACCTGTGGTTAGTTTAAGCATTAGTGCTTTGGAAGCTCTGTTACCCTTTTCATCAATCAGAGAGGGTTCCGGGTCACTGTCAGACACAGATGCCCTGTGGACACAGATGCGCTTGTTTAGGCGGACATGAGGGGGTGGGGGTAGTGATCATGTGACAGGAACTGCAGGCCACAGCCCGCCAGGTGGGTGTGCTCACGAGGGTGGGGCTGGGGAGGCACACGGATGCCCTCCCAGTGGGAGTTCCAGCAGAAAGAAAGGGTGAGACCTGGTCACTTAAATTATGCATCTATGTCTTTCTCACGGCTGCAAACAGTTGGTTACCTGGATGCTTGATGTCTTATGTAACAGGTCTCTGTTACTGGTGTGGATAAACAGATGGCACAAGGGCCAGGCCATGTGGGCTCAGCTCTGGGCCCCACTGGGCACTGGTGATTAATCACAGACCAGTTGTTTAGCCTCTTAGGAGCTTCAGTTTTCTCATCTGTAAGCTAGGCTCACTTACTGCACAGACCACACAAGACTGCTTTCAGAATGAGCTGAGTTCCTGGCCAAGCACTTGCCAAGTGCCCGGAGCACAGTGAGCGTTTGAAATAAGTTTTTCTACCCTTTCTATGTTGTTTAAAAATTCCCCCTATTTTGGACTTCCCTGGTGGCTCCGTGGTGGAGAGCCCACCTGCCAACGCAGGGCTTCAGTCCCTGATCAAGGAGGATCCCACTGGCCGTGGAGAAACTAGGCCCATGGACCACAACTCCTGAGCCTGCGCTCAAGAGCCCAGGAACCGCAACGACTGGAGCCAGGATCCCCAGGGCCCAAGGCTCAGAGCAAGAGAAGGCCCTGCAACGAGAAGCCCACGCTGGAGAGCGGCCCCACTCGCCTCCACTAGAGAAGAGACCACGCAGCCGTGAAGACCCAACGCAGCCAGAAATGAATAGGGAAATAAAAACTTTAAAATCCCTCACATTTCATTAGTCAGCTTTTGCTGTAATAATGCTGTGTAACAAGCAGCCCGAGCCTCTCAGTGGCTTTCAGCCAGGGTGAGACTGGTCTCTGGGCTGTGGTTGGTTCGGATTTCAATCTCTTCTTATTTGAGAGCCCAGGAGGAAGGAGCAGGACCACTTGAGACGTGTCTGCTGAGGGTGGGGGCAGGAGGGGCGTCCACGAGATGCCTCTTGGGGCTGGGCCTGCACCCCGAGTACAGTCACTTTTGTCTCCATTTCAGTGCACAAAGCCAACATCATGGCTAAGCCTGGGGCCAGTGAAGTAGAAAAGCTGGTGCCAATCACAAGAAAGCGTGGCAAGGGCCATGGCTGGGAAGGGAGACTGAAAGAATCCCACGGCTTCTTAACTCCAGATAACCTGGCTATGTGGTCCCTCCTACAGGAATACGTGGGCATATGCACACCCCCACCTGATTCAATTCCTGGAAAGGTAATATCTGGCAAGTGATCTGGGCATTTTCCTGTGGCTTCAGAACACAATGCTGAGCTGCCCTCCAGAGAGACTGACCAAGTTATGTTCCTATGAAAAGTACACGAGGCTGACCTACAGCCCCAGCCAGCACTGTAAATTATCTTTTCCATCTCTGACGGGTTGCTAGGTAAGGATAATGATGTCATCACTGATGACGATGATGATGGTAAAGACGGCATCCTGTCTATTTTCGGTTTGGATTCTGATGTGAGGTCTGTGTGGATGAAGTCACTCGGACCTTGGACAGGAGTGGTCACCCTCGCGGGTCCCTCCTCACCTTCCCACACTGCCCTGCTGCAGAGCTGAGCTTTGCCTGTCCTGGGGGCTTGGCTGATGCAGCGCGCCCTGCCTGGACGGTAGCCTAGATGTGCTGCACTGGTTTGCTCTCCCCATCTTGCTCCTCCGCCTCCACCAGGAGGACAGCACATCTTGTCCTGGACGGTGGCTGTCCCTCCCCCTCGGTTCCAGAATGAGACACACAGAGTCCATTTCCGCTGAACCACGGCTTCCGTGAATGAGAACAAGAAGTGATATCTCTTGTTTAATGGCAGCAAAACCTGCCTGATACCGTGTGTGCTTCGAATCACACTCCCCGTCAGGGATGTGACGCCTCTGGGTTAACAAGTGGAAGGACCTTGCTGCTGTTCACTCGCTCAGTTGTGTCCGACTGCTTACGACCCCATGGACTGCTGTATGCCAGGCTCCCCTGGCCTTCACTATCTCCTGGAGTTTGCTGAAGCTCATGTCCAGAGTTGGTGATGAGTTGAATTGGTGATGCCATCCAACCATCTCATCCTCTGTTGTCCCCTTCTCTTATTGCCCTCAATCTTTCCCAACATTAGGGGCTTCTCAAATGAGTCAGTTCTTCGCATCAGGTGGCCAAAGGATTGGAGCTTCAGCTTCAGCATCAGTCCNGAGGCCTGGCGTGCTGCAATTCATGGGGTCGCAGAGAGTCAGACACGACTGAGCGACTGAACTGAACTAGGGTACTTTTCATACTACAATCATATGTTTATGAAAATGCCAAATATTCCAGGTCACAAACATGAAGAAAAGAGCTCTGACTCTTTCATTTTTATTGGAGCCTAGCTGAATATAACGTCCAGTACATTGTGTGGATATTTTCTGAATGAAGGAATGAACAAACTAAAACTGAAGTTCGGCTTATTTTATCACAAGGCTGTTTCCTTTGCTGTGGAGGTATGGTAAGACTAGGGAAATGTTTATACTTTCAAGGATATGTTGACATCTCTCAATCCCCTTGGCACTTTAAAACAGTGTGTAATTATCATGTTTTACAAGTGTTGAATAAACACCAAATAGGAATAGGAAGACTCGGGTTCTGGTCATGTTTCCACCACTCTCTGGTTATATAATCCCGAGACAGGTACTTATCTTGTGTTCGTAAATTTAAAAATTAGGCAGCTGAAAGGAATGACAACTAATGTATTTTAAACGTTGTTTTCCAGCAACTTTAAAAACTGAATGTAGTGCCTGAGAGACAATTTGACCGCTCAAGTTCATTATGTGGAAAATTCTGAAAGAGATGGGAATACCAGACCACCTAACCTGCCTCTTGAGAAATCTGTATGC
>SJYV01031692.1:0-13137 GCA_006410875.1 Neotragus pygmaeus | reverse complement strand
GAAACAACCTAGATGTCCATCAACAGATGAATGGATAAGCAAGCTGTGGCATATATACACAATGGAGTATTACTCTGCCATTAAAAAGAATAAATTTGAATCAGTTCTAATGAGATGGATGAAACTGGAGCCTATTATACAGAGTGAAGTAAGCCAGAAAGAAAAACACCAATACAGCATACTGACACATATATATGGAATTTAGAAAGATAGTAATGATGACCCTGTATGTGAGACAACAAAAGGACACAGACATAGACAATGGACTTTTGGCCTCAGAGGGAGTAGGAGAGGGCGGGATGATCTGCGAGAATGGCGTTGAAGAATATATACTATTATGTAAAAGCAAAGATTTTAAAGAAACAACAGGCATGAGTGAAGCCCATACAATGTAAAATTTACCTTATTAAATAAAATTCTTGAGGGTAAGTTATATATTAATACTAAATATCTTGGTGGAATTTTCACAAAGTTTAAGAAATGAAAACAGCATTGTGAAAATAATTGCATAGCAGTTTCATTAACTGAAAAGAATAACTGCTTTTTCATGAACTACCTGGATTTTGAAAGTGAAATTTGTTCAGATGTGTCTGACTCTTTGTGACCCCATGGACTGTAGCCCATCTCTGTCCGTGGAATTTTCCAGGCAAGAATGCTCGAGTGGGTAGCCATTACTTTCTCCAAACGATCTTCCTGACGTGGGGATAGAACCCAGGTTTCCTGCACTGCAGGCAGATTCCTTACCATCTAAGACAGCGTTTTGCACAATTTCAAAAGAGACACAGACATATAGAACGGACTTTTGGCCTCTGAGGGAGAGGGAGAGGGTGGGATGATTTGGGAGAATGGCATTGAAGCATGTATACTATCATGTAAGAAACGAGGCGCTGGTCTATGTTCGATGCAGGATGCTTGGGGCTGGTGCACAGGGATGATCCAGAGAGCGTTGTGGGGTAGGAGGTGGGAGGAGGATTCAGAATTGGGAGCTCGTGTACACCTGTGGTGTATTCATTTCGAAGTATGGCAAAGCCAATAAAGTATTGTAAAGTAAAATAAAGTTTAAAAAATGCCATCTTTTTTCAAAAGGCCTAATGTTGCTTAGATTGATCACGTATGTTCATGGCTAACAAACCATGACACATTGTAATCATTCATCTTAATTCTAGCAATAGGTTGAATTTTTCATGTTGTCTCAGCAGTTGTTTAATCACTACTAAAAATGTTCAAATAAGTGGCATAGTTGTGTCTTACATTCAGATAGCATTAAAGAAATATTTACTATTCTATACATTATTTTTGTAAATTAACATTGAAGCAAGGTTTGCCTTTCCTGATGACCAGATAAGCCCACTTCTTTCAACAGAGACAATCACATAACTAATTTTCCTTTTCTCTGATTAAATAAAATTCATAGCCAAATTTGCTTCCAAACGCAGCACATGCATTTTGGAGATTTTAAAACATGTTTCTGTTTGTATAAATTTAATTTTATTAGTTCTGAGTATTTGTTTTTGAGCTTATTATAATCTGGCTCACATTTTGGAATGGGGATATGCAATCATAGATCAATCTATAATATATAAAAGAACAATTTTTCCTTTGCCATGTGCTTTGTGTGGATATGCTCATGAGGTCATAAATGAATGTTTATTGATTATATATTCACTGCAATATTTTCAGTATTCAGTTGAACAGAAGGGTGTGTTTTATATATCGTATAGCTATCATTTAAGTAGATTATAAAAATTTTAGATTGTGCTAAATTAGTTCTTTGTGGCTGATAAGTCAAGCCATTTCTATGAACTGAAGCACAGTATAAAAGTTCAGCTTTAAAAATATGAGTTTCATGAACACTTGTGCTTGAAATAAAGATACTGCACAAAGATAAAATGAAGCTTGAGGGAATTTGAATTATTTAGATCGCTGGGTTTTCTGCTTCTTTCAAAATAAAAAAAAAAACAATAACTAACATTTTGATTTGTGACAATCTTCATGACAGATTTTTTGTATTGTTTTATTTCAATTAATCTTCAGATGGATAAGATACTTCACAAGAATCACTGAGAACTGTGCTCATAGTACTGGAATGATGTGCCTGCTTGCTACAGCAGCTCTGCTCTAAGAGCCTGAAGCATCTGGAAAATATTTCCCCTTCTTATTTTTAGTTTTATAGCAATGCCATGGTAGCACTGGGAAATGCGTTCAGAGTGTTTATAAATAAGTACAGGAAATGACTTTGAAACCAGCAGCTGTTCAGACACATGCTTCTGTTTAAGTGAATAGATGGATATATCTCTCTAGTAAAAAGGAGTTCTGAATATAATCCAAGTTATAAGTGTTGAAACAAGACATTACCTGTTTTTAAATGCCAAACAAATTGTTATGAAATCTTCCCAGCTGGCCAAATTCATTGCTACTTGAGAACTGACCATTGTTGGAATAAAGATGACACAAAAATTAGTGCCCCATTATAATAAAGCTAATTCACTCAGAATTTGGAAATACTTTCCCATGGTTAAGTAATCTCTTTCCCCTTTTCTAACACCTGTACATGACAATATACAATAAGTAATCCAATGTTTGAGTGCTTCAAATTATTTGTTTAACAATATAATTTTAAATTAATTATTATTTTTAGGCATAGATTGATTCAAACACTTTTAGACCAAAACAAAAATACTTTCAAATATGTTTTTGACATGTCTGTGTGGGGTTCTGATGTGGAGTGCAATGTGAACCAAACAAAATTCTCTTAAGAAACAGGAGGTTAGTAGTGAAATTTGTGTTAAATGACATTCCCCATACTTGTGAAGAACTGGGGCTGCAGAGATGTGACCCAAGGAGAGAAGCTCTGGTTCATTCCTGGTTACTGAGCTGAGAATTTCCAGATATTCATGGTTACTTGGGTCTCCCAAGTTGCCTACTTTTACTGTGAAGCACCAGTAGCAGGTGGGCCAGTTTCAGGGTGCTCCATCTTCTCTGACTATTTGCAACCCCTTGAACTGTAGCTCACCAGGTTCCTCTGTCCATGGGATTTTACAGTAAGAATACTGGAGGAAGTTGCCATTTTCCTACACCAGGGGATCTTCCTGACTCAGAGATCAAACCCGCATCTCTTGCATCATCTGCACTGGCACGTGGATTCCTTACCACTGTGCCTCCTGGGAAGCCCTATGGATGTGTGGACCAGTAATCAGGAATATATCAAGGTTAACTGGATTGCTGCTGCTCAGTGGAATGAAGAACACTGGGCCAAACAGCACCATCAGGGATATCTGAAAAGCATGACTTCATGGCACCAGGAATGGCCAGAGTCAAAAAGGCTAGGCTTGCAAAACAGATAATAAAGCAGCAGATTACATAAAAAGCACTTGCCATCTATGGCACTTGCCATCCTGAAGAAGCACTCCGAGGGTAGAGCTTCCCTAGATCATGGATGAGGCTGTAGAGTGGGAACAACAGCATTCAAATTCAGGCAGAGGTTCCAGAGACAATGTCTCAAATAATAAAGAGCATTTGGGCTTATATAGCAGAGTAGGGAGCAAGAAGCCAGATTCAGGAACATGTAGAGATAGGGTTTGGGATTTTAGAACTTTTTCTCCATATATATACATATAGAGAAGATTGTGGATGATTCTTAATATCCCATGCCTTTTATAGAGAAGCTAAATTCATATTTTTATTCATACCACAACACTGCAGTTTATAGATAAAACTAATAAAATGGTTTTAGATAAATGAGGTTCTAAAGAAACCATGGGCTTCCCCATGGCTCAGACAGTAAAGCATCTGCCTACAATGAGGGAGACCTGGGTTTGATCCCTGGGTTGGGAAGTTCCCCTGGAGAAGGAAATGGCAACCCACTCCAGTATTCTTGCCTGGAAAATCCCATGCACAGAGGAGCCCTGTAGGCTACAGTCCATGGGATCGCAAAGAATTGAACACGACTGAGTGACTTCACTTCAAACTTCACTTCAAAGAAACCATAAAAATTGAAAGTATCATGAGAACGTGGCCAGATATGAGGTGATCAGTCAGGAAAGTGAGAGCAAGTAAGAATACCACTTCGTTGCTGAAGGGGCCAGGAGCATTTACTCAGACTTGCTGGTTGGAAGAAGGAAGAGGAGGAAGGATGGGGATGGGAATGTTGAGTGAAAGAGAAAAGTGTTTGCAAGGGTTCCAATAGGAAGAACTTAGATTGGTTGTCTTAGGAAGGTCTCAGCTGAAAGCTCCTTGATTAAGAGGTGTCTGAACTAGGAGTGCAGATATGTGTAAGATCATGTTCATCCTGAGGCTACAGAGTCCATGACTTCAATGTACCCCAGAGAGTACACCAAGTTCGGGTTGAGAAGGGCAGCTGTCCTCCATGAGTCGTGCCAGAAATAGCCTTGTCCATTGTGTATGGCCAGTTCTGTGAGATCCTACATAGATTCGGGCCTGGAGTTTATCTGAAACTCTTCAGGAAGTTTCAGCAATGTTTTCCACCACCAATGAATAAACAAGCTTTAAATCAAATGGATTTAAATCTAAATCCACAGGAATTTAAATGTAAATCTAACTGGAATTAGAATGTTCTGAAAGCCGTGAAACACATTTAACTTGAAGTCAACAATGAACTAGCTACATTGTCATAGTATTTGATAATATCTATAATCTCTTTCCAAACTGGTATTTAGGGAGATAGTTGCTATTGTATATTATTAAACAGGAAAGGTCTCTAATACTTGGATTATTTGCTAGTTTAATTTTTAATATGAAAGAACACTAACAGAATGGTAGAGTATAGACACCCAAAAAATCTTTTCCTTTATAAAAATAATATTGGCAAAAATGATCCAATCTACTTTTTCATACTTAGGATATTAACCTAAGTCATGCAACAGTTGAGGACTGTGGAAGTGAAAGTGTTAGTTCCTCAGTCATGTCCAACTGCTTGCAATCCCATAAACTACAGCCTACAAGGCTCCTCTAAATTCTCCAGGCAAAAATATTAGAATGGGTAGCCATTCCTTGCACCATGGGATCTTCATCCCCCAAATCCCAAACTCTATCTCTCCACATCTTGACTGCAGGGATCAAACCTGGGTCTCCTGAACTGCAGGTGGATTCTTTACCATTTGAGCCACCAGGGAAGGACTAAATTTTTATGTGAACTATGTGGCATTGTACTTTGCCTGATTTCCATCTTTCTGTCCTTGAAACCAACAGCTTTCAAATTATGTCAGCTATGAAAGACAGCAGCCCTGGTAGGATTAAAATGAAAAGGATTGAAATAATAAAATGTTTATTAGCCAAACGCAATGAAATAAAATTAAAATCAATAACAAAATAAAATCTTTGGAAATCTTCAAATGAATAAATCTTAAAATTATACTCCTAAATAACCAATGGCTCAACAGACACACACACACACTCACACACACACACACACAGAGGTTAGAAAATAGAGATAAAATAAAATAAAAATACTACTTGTGAAAATTTATAATATGCACAAGTAGTGTTTAGAAGGCAACCTATTTGCAACGGCCTCTATTTAAAAAGAGAAAAAGAAAAGCTACACTAAATAATAAAACTCAATATATCTTAAAAAATTAGGGAGAGATGTGACTAAACCCAAAGTAGCAGAAATAAGAAGTGCAAAATATTAGAATAGAAATAATTGCAATAAAGAATGTGTAATTGAAGAATCAACAAAGTCAAAGTTGGTTCAATGAAGAGATCAATAAAACGGATAGACATTTAGTTAGACTGACAAGAACTGAAAGAGAATATTTGATTATTAATATTAACATCAGCAATGAAAAGAGGATATCATTATTGTCTTTAAGAAGTGAAAAGATTGTAAGGGAAGTTCATGGGTAATTACATACCATTATTATATTAAATAAAAAAATAATTCAAACTCAGGAAAACTATACATAGAATTGTATACTGTAACCAAGTATGATTTATCCCAGAAATGCAATAATGAATGGCTTAGTACATGAAAATCAATGTGATACACTATACTAATATCATAAGGAATAAAATTCACATGATCATCTCAATAGTCAAAAAAAAAAAAAAAAGCATTCAGTTCAGTTCAGTCGCTCAGTCATGTCCAACTCTTTGCAACCCCATGAACCGCAGCACACCAGGTCTCCCTGTCCATCACCAACTCCCGTAGTTCACTCAGACTCACGTCCCTGGAGTCAGTGATGCCATCCAGCCATCTCATCCTCTGTAGTCCCCTTCTCCTCCTGCCCCCAATCCCTCCCAGCATCAGAGTCTTTTCCAATGAGTCAACTCTTTGCATGAGGTGGCCAAAGTACTGGAGTTTCAGCTTTAGCATCATTCCTTCCAAAGAACACCCAGGGCTGATCTCCTTCACAATGGACTGGTTGGATCTCCCTGCAGTCCAAGGGACTCTCAAAAGTCTTCTGCAACAATGCAGTTCAAAGGCATCAATTCTTTGGTGCTCAGCCTTCTTTATAGTCCAACTCTCACATCTATATATGACCACAGGAAAAACCATAGCCTTGACTAGACGGACCTTAGTTGACAAAGTAATGTCTCTGCTTTTTAATATGCTATCTAGGTTGGTCACAACTTTTCTTCCAAGGACTAAGCATCTTTTAATTTCATGGCTGCAGTCACCATCTCCAGTGATTTTGCAGCCCCCCAAAATAAAGTCTGACACTGTTTCCACTTTTTCCTCATCTATTTCTCATGAAGTGATGGGACTGGATGCCATGCCCAGGGTAAAGAAACCCAAGTATGGTGGTAGTTGTTGCAAGAGGGCATCAGAGGGCAGATACACTGAAACCATGCTCACAGAAAACTAGCCAATCTGATGACACTAGGACCACAGTCTTGTCTAACTCAATGAAACTAAGCCATGCCCTCAGGGCAACCCAAGACGGGCAGGTCATGATGGAGAGGTCTGACAGAATGTGGTCCACTGGAGAAGGGAATGGCAGACCACTTCAGTATTCTTGCCTTGAGAACCCCATGAACGAAAAGGCAAAATGATAGGATACTGAAAGAGGAACTCCCCAGGTCCGTAGGTGCCCAACACACTACTGGAGATTAGTGGAGAAATAACTCCAGAAAGAATGAAGGGATGAAGCCAAAGCAACAGCAAAAATGCATTAGACAAAATCCAATACCAAATAATGATAAAAACATCAAATAAGTAGTAATAGAATGAAGCTTTCTCAGCCTAATAAAGAAAATGTTTTTAAAAACCCACAGCTAACAGCATACTTCCCAAGAAAAGCAGAAAGTTAAGCATCAAAACAAACAACAAGACATAAATGTATACTCTTGTCACTTCTATTCAATATTGTACTAAAGGTTTTAGCCAGTGTACATAGGAAAGAAAATTCAAAGTAATCCAGAATGCAAAAACTAAACAAAACTATCCCTATAAACAATTGTCATTATTTATGCTTATAGAAAATCCAAAACATCAAAAAACAAACAAACAAAAAATTATTAGAACTAGTAAATTAATTCAGTTAGTCTTTAGGATACAAAATAAATATTTTTAAATTCAATTATGTTTGTATACTAGCAGTAAATAATCAGAAGATAAAATTAAGAGGACAATTACACTAGCAATAAAAATAATAAAAATGGAATAAATTTAAAGAAAGCATGGTATTTAAAACTATAAGGCTTTTGATATTAAAAAAAGAGCGAAATAAATAGAAAGGCATCCAATAATCATGGATTCAAAGGAGAAATATTGTTAAATAGTGGTTATTTATAAATTGATCTACAATTTTAATACCATTACTATGGAAATTTCAGCTCCTATTTGAGAGATTGACAAGCTAATGTTAAAATTCATGACAATGTGAGGAACTCAAATAGCCAGACTAATCTTTAAAAAAGTACAAACTTGCAGGATTCACAATCCCTGATGTTAAAACTTACATAAAGCTAAATATCAAGAGAATTTAGTAGAATAATGACAGAGATTAATCAAAGGAATATAATGAAAAGTCCAGCAATAAAATATCACGTTTATGTTTAACAAAAATGCCAAGGCCTTTCATGGGAGACATGAGGAGAAAATTCTCTCCAACAAATTTTGTTGTGACAGCTGAATATTCACATTAAAACAACAAAGTTGTACTCTTTTGTTACGCCACTGACAAAAAGTAACTTCAAATATATCACATATATGAATGAAAGTTCTAGAACTAAATAACTCAAAAAAATGAAGTAGAAAACTATGTGACAATGGACAGTCAAAGCCTATTAGACACAATGGCAAAAGTAAAAGTAAAAATTAAAAAAGTGAAAGTGACCAAAGAAAAAACTAGATAAATTGGACTTCATCAAAATCAAAACAGTTTCTGCTCCCAGAACATTCTATCCCTTTCCTCCGTTATTATTTAGGACTTGCACTTTGCTTGACACTGAAGGAGGTGAGAATACCTAGTCTTTAGAGACAGTGCAATGATAGTTGTCGTGGTTGAGCCATGCTGCTGCTGCGGCGATTTGCTCAAACATTATTCTGGAATTTTTTGTGAACTTTTGTTGTTGTTGTTGTTGTTAATGAAAGCAACATTGATAGGGGCCTTTAAAAGAGATAGTTAGTCTCCACCATGGACAAAATGGGTGAAAACGATGTTTGTAAGGACTCAAATTTCAAACTGGAACACCACAAAGAAAGATTTATAAATTTCTATGTATGCCCCGAGAGAGACACTTATCTACTCTACTGTAGTTTTAAGGCTGAGATTGTTAAAATCAGACTCGGAATTCCATTATACAAGTGCCTGAGTTACAACACAAAGTAATTGTCAGCATCTCAAGGTGTCACTTGTTAAAGTGAGGGCATTAGGAGCAGGAATAGGATCCTGAAAGGTGGAATGAGGATATGTGAGGAGACTCTGAGTAGGGGGTAAGATTAAGATTCTAAATTCAGATGAGTATTTTTTGTTAATAGAAGTTTCCAACCTCTGTTTGCAAAGATTAACAATACATCATCTAAGGAAATTTGAATCTCTTCTGAGAAACCTTTTGCTCAGATCCATCCTCACCACCCCACTTTATTACTACAGTGAAAACTAGACTCAAGTCCAAGCAGGATCATAAAAGTGAAGTACAAAGTGTGACACAAGAAGAGGTGTGCTACATTCCAAAAGATCCACCTGATGTTTTGTAATTTATATGAACAGAAATCTGGGGGATGAGCAGGAGTGAACACTAGGGTGTGTGATCATGGTGGAGGGACTAATGGTAAAGAATCCACCTGCAATAAGGTAGACCTGGGTTCAATCCCTGTGTTGAGAAGATCCCCTAGAGGAGGGCATAGCAACCCACTCCAGTATTCTTGCCTGGAAAATCACATGGACAGAGGAGCTTGCTGGGCTACAGTCCATGAGTCAGACGTGACTGAAGCAACTTAGCACACATGCATTCAAGCAATCATGGTGGAAAAAAACATAAAGTTGGATCAGGTCAAATTTATTTATACAGGGTTCACTAATCTGAGATTCTACATCTAATTTTGCAGCTTAGGGAGTTTGAAAAAATTGTATTGTTGGCTGAAATGTAGAACCAAAACTGGTCTGCCATAGTTTAGCATAGAGGAGTGATTTAGAAGCTTAGTAAGAGAAGGTTAAAGTAGATTTTCCATTGAGGAGTTAATCACCTATGCTGAGAGGACACACAAGACACACATTTCATTATACTGTGAGAGATACATATTTGGGGGAGCCTCAATATCCTCAAAGAAGATATTCTCTTAACCAAGAGGATATTCTCTTCATTTATATTCTCTATAAACCAGAACTTAAGATTGGAATCTTATGTTCCAAAGTTCTATAAAGAAAGCTGAGTGCCAAAGGATTGATGCTTTTGAACTGTGGAGTTGGAGGCTCTTGAGAGTCACTTGGACTGCAAATAGATCCAACCAGTCCATCCAAAAGGAGATCATTGGAAGGACTGATGTTGAAGCTCGAACTCCAATACTTTGGCCACCTGATGTGAAGAGCTGTCTCATTGGAAAAGACCCTGATTCTGGGAAAGACTGAGGCAGGAGAAGAAGAGGACCACAGAGGATGAGATGGTTGGATGGCATCACCGACTCAATGGACATGAGTTTGGGTAAACTCCAGGAGTTGGTGATGGACAGGGAGGCCTGGAGTGCTACAGCCCATGGGGACTCAAAAGTCAGATACAGTGGAGCAACTCAATTGAACTGAAGATTGGAATCATTGTCACTGAAATGGGAAACTTTAATACAATGGACATAATTGGATCTCAGACTGCAGGGGCAGTGGTGGCATCAGATTGCAAAATGCAAGGTAGGCAGAGTCATCATAAAGCTAAAGCAGCAGTTAGAATATTCTGGCTGGAGTAGACCTAAGATATTGGCCATGTGACATGGCATCATGCTGTTTCTAGAATGGATAGCATTATAAAGGCTACAAAAGTCTTGCTTGGCCTGTATATGCAGAAATGCTCCAAGTCAAGTAAACAAAAATTATATTTAAAATCAAAAAAATAAAAGTCAGAGTCACTCAACCAATCTGCAGATTCGAGCCAGTT
Source organism: Neotragus pygmaeus (assembly GCA_006410875.1). Lineage (NCBI taxonomy): Eukaryota > Metazoa > Chordata > Mammalia > Artiodactyla > Bovidae > Neotragus > Neotragus pygmaeus. Next base: position 2,586 of record SJYV01031692.1, on the reverse strand, counting down.
TACCTGGCATCTTAGTAAAAAATCCACCTGCCAATGCAGGAGACATGGGCCCAATTCCTGGGTTGGGGAAAGCCCCTAGAGATGAAAATGACAACCCACTCTGGTATTCTTGCCTGGTAAATCCAATGGACAAAGGGACTTGGTGGGATAAAGTCCATGGGGTCACAAAAGAGCATATAAGACTTAGTGACTAAATCACAACAGTTCAGTTCAGTTCACTTCAGTGGCTCAGTCATGTCTGATTCTTGCTGATCCCATTGACAGCAGAAAGCCAGGCCTCCCTGTCCATGACCAACTCCTGGAGTTGACTCAAACTCTTATCCATTAAGTTGGTGTTGCGATCTAACCATCTCATCTTCTGTCATCCCCTTCCTCTCCCACCTTAAATCGTTCCTAGCATCAGGGTGTTTTCAAATGAGTCAGCCCTTCACATCAGGTGGCCAAAGTATTGGAGTTTGAGCCTCAACATCAGTCTTTACAATGAATACTAAAGACTGATCTCCTTTAGAATGGACTGGTTGGACTTCCTTGCAGTCCAAGTGACTCTCAAGAGTCTTCTCCAACACCACAGTTCAAAATCATCAATTCTTCAGTGCTCAGCTTTCTTTAGAGTCCAACTTTAGCATCCATGCATGACTACTGGGAAAATCACAGCCTTGACATGATGGACCTTTGTTGGCAAAATAATGTCTCTGTTTTCTAATATGCTGTCTTGGTTGGGCATAAATTTCCTCCCAAAGAGCAAGCATCTTTTAATTTCATGGCTGCAGTCACCATCTGCAGTGACTTCACAGCGTAAGAAAATAAAGCCTGTCACTATTTCCACTATTTGCCATGAAGTGATGGGACCGGATGCTGTGATCTTTGTTTCCTGAATGTTGAACTTTAAGCCAACTTTTTCTTTCTCAACTTTCACTTTTATCAAGAGGCTCTTTAGCTTTTCTTCACTCTCTGATATAAGGGTGGTGCCATCTGCATATCTGAGGTTATTGATATTTCTCCTGGCAATCTTCATTCCAGCTATGATTCACCCCACCCAGCATTTCTTATGATGTACTATGCATATAAGTTAAATAAGCAGGGTGACAATATTCAGCCTTGGCATACTGCTTTCCTTATTTGGAACCAGTCTGTTGTTCCATGTCTAGTTCTAACTGTTGCTTCATTATACATACAGATTTCTCAAGTGGCAGGTCAGGTGGTCTGGTATTCACATCTCTTTCAGAATTTTCCACAGTTTATTGTGATCCACACAGTCAAAGACTTTGATATAGTCAATAAATCAGAAATAGATGCTTTTCTGGAACTCTTTTGCTTTTTCGATGAATCAGGGGATGTTGGCAAGTTGATCTCTGGTTCCTCTGCCTTTTCTAAAACCAATTTGAACATCTGGAAGTTTATGGTTCACGTATTGTTGAAGCCTGGTTTGGAGAATTTTGAGGATTACTTTAGTAGCATGTGAGGTGAGTGTAATTGTATGGTAATTTGAGCATTCTTTGCCATTGCTTTTCTTAGGGATTGGAATGAAAACTGACCTTTTCATGTCCTGTGGCCACTGCTGAGTTTTCCAGATTTTATTGAGTACATCACTTTCACAGCATCATCTTTTAAGATTTGAAATAGCTCAACTGGAATTCCATCAATCTCACTAGCTTAGGAGGTAGTGTTGTTTCTTAAGGCCCACTTGACTTCACATTTCAGGATGTCTGGCTCTAGGTGAGTTATAATATCATCGTGATTATCTGGGTAATGAAGATATTTTCTGTACAGTTTACCTGTGTATTCTTGCCACCTCTTCTTAATATCTTCTGCTTCAGTTAGGTCCATGCCATTTCTGTCCTTTATTGAGCCCATCTTTGCATGAAATGTTCCTTTGGTATCTCAAATTTTCTTGACAAGATCTCTCGTCTTTCCCATTCTGTTTTTTTTTTTTTTCTCTATTTCTTTGCACTGATCACTGAGGAAGGCTTTCTTATCTCTCCTTGCTATTCTTTGGAACTCAGCATTCAAATCGGTATATTTTTCCTTTTCTCCTTCGCTTTTTGCTTGTTTTCTTTTCACAGCTATTTGTAAAGCCTCCTCACACAGCCATTTTGCTTTTTGCCTTTCTTTTTCTTGGGGATGGCTTTGATCCCTGTCTCCTGTACAGTGTCACCAACCACCATCCAAAATTCATCAGACACTCTGTCTATCAGATCTAGTCCCTCATATCTATTTCTCACTTCCACTTAATAATTGTAAGGAATTTTATTTAAGTCATACCTGAAAGGTCTAGTGGTTTTCTCTACTTTTTCAATTTAGGTCTGAATTTGGCATTAAAGAATTCATATCTATTTGCAATTTTTTAAGGAATCTCCACACTGTTTTCCACAGTGGCTGTACTAGTTTACATTCCCACCAACAGTGTAAGAGGGTTCCCCTTTCTCCACACCCCCTCCAGCATTTATTGCTTGCAGACTTTTGGATCACAGCCATTCTGACTGGTGTGAAATGGTACCTCATTGTGGTTTTGATTTGCATTTCTCTGATGATGAGTGATGTTGAGCATCTTTTCATGTGTTTGTTAGCCATCCGTATGTCTTCTTT
>SJYV01031687.1:0-14010 GCA_006410875.1 Neotragus pygmaeus | reverse complement strand
ACCTTAGGGAGGACGTCTAACCTCTCTCTCTGGGCCATAGTTTTCTCTTTCGCAAAATGGATCTAATCAGAGTAATGACCCAGACGTGTGCCCAGAGGATGCGATGAGATAATTCACGAAAAAAGCTTAGACCAGAGTCTGGCACAAAATAAGTGCCAGCGGGGCCTGAACTTTTGTTACCTATTGTTGTTCCTGGTTACCATAGTTACCACCCACACCCCACCCTTTGAGGTCTTCAGAGAGAGAATCCACTTCTAGTTCGCCCACCCAACCTCCGCACCCCGACGCAGGGAAAGGGCAGCCCCAGCAGGTCCCTGAATGACACCACTTCATCCCCTGTATTTAAAATTTCATCGGCTCTTCTCACCAACACACCAGCTGGTCTCCTTATTTTAAAAGCAGAAAATACACTCCCCTGACCCCTCCTTCCCCACAAAGCCTCTTTCCCTCTTCCCCTTCTTGGCCGACTGTCCAGAAGCAGTCCTCTCTCCCTGTCTATACCTCCTGACCTCCCAAGTTGACCCCTGACCCTGAGGTGTCCATGGGGGACCCCCTGAGCCTCCAGTGAGCGTGATGTTCTTTAGCACCTGGGGGTCCAGTTGACAGCTCCCTGCTTCTCCGAACTGGCCACCCCAGGTCCTGGCTGCCTCCAAACTCAGCCTCTGCCATGGGCATGCTTGCTAACCCCTCCACGCTGCTGTTTCCGAAACCTTGTCCTCCCCCACCTACCCTTCCTGCTGTATCCCAGGGCTCTCAGAGCATCACACCCAGTTGTCGTCGTTGCTCAGCTGCTGTCTTGTCCATCTCTTCGTGACTCCATGGACTGTAGCCCCCCAGGCTCCTCTGTTCATGGGGTTTTCCAAGCAAGAATACTGGAGTGAGTTGCCATCTCCTTCTCCAGGGGATCTTCCCAACCCAGGGAGAGAACCCACGTTGCCTATACCGGCAGGCGGATTCTTTACCACTGAGCCACCTGGGAAGCCCACCACACCCCGCACCCCCTTCTTGTACCAAACATCTTAGCAGGCCCCCTTGAAACACTGAAATGAAATTCACATGCAGCAAAACACACTAACTGCCATCTTTCAGAAACATTGAATGTGGTCCCCTGCAAGGCCAGGAGAGAGTCACTTGGAATAAAATGTGCACGGAAAGACAAAAGTGCTCAGGCCAGCGGCCCAAGAACTCTCACTGGAGTGGCTAGGTGCTCACACCTCAGCACAGGTGTGTCTCAGCCAGCGAGACAGCCCCACCCCTCCACCCCAAGTAGGACACATTAACCTCACGAGCAACGTAAGCTTCTAAACACTGGATGCTTCTTTTTCTTAAATTAATTAATTGACCTATTTGTGGCTACGCTGGGTGTTTGTTGTTGCTGTGGGCTTTCTCCAGTTGCAGAGAGCAAGGGCTAATCTTTGCTGAGGTGCACAGGCTTCCCATTGTGGTGGCTTCTCTTGTCGCAGAGCATGAGCTCTAGGGTGTGCAGACTTTACTAGCTGTAGAGCGAGCTTAGTTGCCCCACGACCAAGTGGGATCTTAGTTCCCAGATCAGGGATCAAACCTGTGTCCCCTGCATTGGCAAGTGAATTCTTAACCACTGGACAGCCAGGGAAGTTCTCCCACAATTCTTAAAGCACCCCCAGATAGCACTCAGAACGTCCAGATCAGGGATGAGGTTATGGAGAGGGATGCCCAGAGAGTTGGCAGATATAGAGGGAGCACTTGACCTGGCCTGGAATCAGGGAGGTCTTCTCGGAGGAGGTGTCACCTGAGCCGTGTCTAAAGGCAAAGATTGGCTTTTTTTTTTTTTTTTTTTGCTGCACTGAGTCTTTGCTCTTGCATGTACTCTTTCTCTAGTTGCCACAAGCGGGGCTACTCACTAGTTGAGGTAGAAGGCCTTCTCATTGTGGGGGCTTCTCGTTGCAAAGCACAGGCTCTAGGCTTCGGTAGTTGCAGCAAGCAGACTCAGGAGTTGTGGCACATAGGCTGAGTTGCTCCGCAGCATGTGGGATCTTCCCAGACCAGGGATTGAACCCGTGTCCCCCACATTGGTTGGTGGGTTATTAACCACTGGACTGGTAGGAAAGTCCCTCAGACTGGCATTATTAACCAGGCAGGAAGGATGTTCTGGGCAGAGGGCTCAACATCTGCAAAGACTTAGAGGCAAGGTAGTGAGGAACTGAAAGAGTTCTTCCTGAACTCTAGGTTACTGGTGCAGACTTAGGTGCTCAGGAAATCTCTGTGGAGGGGCTGCATGGGGATGGCAGTGATGGGAAGCCGCTGGCAGAGAGGTCATAATTGCCATCAGAGAAATTCACACTTGGGACTTCCCTGGCAGTCCAGTGGTTAAAACTGCACTTTCAGTGCAGCGGGGATGGGTTAAATCCCTAGTCAGGGAACCAAGGTCTCAAATCTGCATGGCACAGCCAATAAATAAATTAAATAACAGTAAGAATAATAAATAGTGTTCTTTTTAAAAAAAGAAAGAAAATCTCACTCTCAATAATCAGGCTAGAAACAGTCTCAGGGGCTCCAGCCCTGCCCCTTCCTCCCCTCTACCCTCCCCGAAACATCCCTCCTCTGCTTTCTCTTCCTGTCACACCTCTGCATTTGCCCTGGTGGTTCACTGTCTGATGAACCTTTTCTCCCTGTACTTGATCAAAACACTTCTCAGCTTTCACATACCATCCCCAAAGCCCCCTGGAACCCAGCCACTCGCGAATGTAGATGCAAAAACCTGGCCTTTGCTGTCAGATGACCCTAGATTTGAACCCCACATCCTTGGAACCAGGTTAGCTGCATCCTTAGTCAAGGGTCAAATCCCTCTCAGGCCCCAATCTCCTTCCCAGACTTTACCACACTGAGCTATGACGATTGCCAATAACATGGATGACGCTCTGCATGGCTGAGTCCCTTCACTGTTCACCTAAAACTATCACAACATTGTTTGTTAATCAGCTATACCCCAATGCAAAATAAGTTTTTTTTTTTAATTGGCGACACCTGCGTCCAGTATTGTGCATGTCATAGATGCTTGGTGAATGTTAATTCTGTCAAGTGTCCTTCTTCCGGGAACCCTCCCCCTACCCCACTTTGTTCCCCCAAAGCAGTTAATCTCTCTTGTCAACCCTGGGAAGTAAGGCTGCTTCTCCCATCTTACAGATGAAATCACTGAAGCTCAGAGCAATGTTAGGTCACACAGCCAGATCAGAACCCAGATCTAACCCACATCCAAAACTAGGCTCATTTCATGTCTCTGGATATTCTTCCATGAATCACCCCCCACCCCGCCCAACCTCAGGGACTGTCAGCATGACCAGAATCTGAGTTAGCACCTCCCCTGCTCAGGAACCTTTTATGGCTCCGCAATGCCCCCTGGGGAGCACTGGGGAGAGACTGACTTCTCATCTATCTCTGCCCTGGAGTTGCCCATACTGACCCTCCTGCTTGATCTCTGCCTGAATCCTCTCCCAGATGCACCCAGCACACCATCTCCATTCCCCTGGCAAGTCCTGGTCATCTTTGAAGACCTGACTTTGGTTCCCAGAATCTTTGCTCTTGAGCTTCCTAAGTGATGCTAGTGGTAAAGAACCTGCCTGTCAATACAGGGGACATAAGGACTGCAGGTTCGATCCCTGGGTCGGTAAGATCCCCTGGAGGAGGGCATGGGAACCCACTCCAATATTTTTGTCTGGAGAATCCCATGGACAGAGGACCTGGTGAGCTATAGAGTTGCAAAGAGTAGGACATGACTGAAGCGTCTTATCACATATGCATTTTTGCTCTTGAGGGCTTCCTCTGAAGCTGGATTTCTTTCTTTGCCGTTGTCCCTTGCCAGGTGCTCCCTGCAGGGGCTGAGAAAGGACTCAGTCCAGATCCCTGTCCTCCAGGAGCTCCAGGTCTGGGGCGTGTGCGGGGATTCCTGCAGGAGGGATACCTTGTCTGAGCATGAGTTACCAGCCAGGAGAGCTCCAGGTCACCACCACTCTGTGTGCCAGTCCCTCCATGACAGGGTATATTGAATGGAGGCAGAGAGGGCCTGCGAGAGCCAGTGTGCTGAAGTGTTCAAGGTGCTGGGTGAGCTCAGCTGGTCTGAAAGGAGAGAGCACTCCAGGCAGGCTTCCTGGAGGAGGAGTTTAAATGGGGAACCTGTGTCTGAGTCTCCTCCTTGGGGCCTACGGAAGGTGTCAGCTGATGAAAAGCTGAGGAGAGAATTAAAAGGGAAAGTGGGAGCTTGGAATGTGCCAGAACTGGCTCTCTAAGGATAGAGACCACGCCAGAGGTGGTGGGAAGGCTGGGGGAGCTGAGGACCAAGGTCGTAGAAGGGCACTGAGGCAGAGATCACAGACACATCGTGACTGAGAGAACCTCAGGGGGATGGGCCAGGAGGACCCCCAGGTGAGAGGAAGCAAGTAGGGGGGGAGAAGGTCATCTTGAGGTGAAAACGTTGTTGTTCAGTCACTCAGTCGTGTCCGATTTCTTTGCGACCCCATGGAGTGCAGCTCACCAGGCTTTCTTGTCCTTCACTATCCCCAGAGTTTGTTCAAACTCATATCCGTTGAGTGNAGAAGGTCATCTTGAGGTGAAAACGTTGTTGTTCAGTCACTCAGTCGTGTCCGATTTCTTTGCGACCCCATGGAGTGCAGCTCACCAGGCTTTCCTGTCCTTCACTATCCCCAGAGTTTGTTCAAACTCATATCCGTTGAGTGGGTGATGCCATCCAACCATCTCATCTTCTGCTGCCCCCTTCTTTTGCTTTCAATCTTTCTCAGATCAGAGTCTTTTCCAATGAGTCAGCTCTTCACATCAAGTGGCCAAAGTGTTGGAGCTTCAGCTTCAGCGTCAGTCCTTCCAATGAATATTCAGGGTTGATATCTTTTAGGGTTGACTAGTTTGATCTCCTTGCTGTCCAAAGGATTCTCAAGAGTCTTCTCCAGCACCACAGTTCAAAAGCATCAATTCTTCAGGACTCACCCTTCTTTATGGTCCAACTCTCACATCCATACATGACTATTGGAAAAACCATAGCTTTGACCCTATGGAACTTTGGCAGCAAAGTAATGTCTCTGATTTTTAATACACTGTTCATCATAGCTTTTCTTCCAAGGAGCAAGCGTCTTGGGTCAAATACCAGGGAGAAGTCAGGAACTCAGCCTGGGAGGGCAAGGGAGGGAGAGATGGGCTAGAGATGTGAGAGAGAGGGTGGGTGAGCTCCTCCATCAAGCCTTCCCTGATCCCCTCCTCCCCTCCCACAGTCGCCAGATCCCCAAGCACACTCTGCCCCACTGGACCAGGCATCACCCTCTGCTCCATGGCAACGGGATACAAAGTAGAGGGATGCTGGCACCAAAAGAGAGAGGGCTGAGGGACACATCCAAGCTGTCATTCTGTCTGTCCTCCTCTTATCTCCCTCTCCTGTCGTCCCTGAGATAGGGAAGGAGGTAGGGAGGTGGCAGGTGGGCAAGGGGACAGCATCAGAAGCTGATGATGTAGGTGAGCCAGGTGGGAAGGGGAGGCGTGCTCAGGCACCAGCCCCCACCACGCCCCCCGCAGGGGCTCACCGTCACCCCACCGCCCCCACCCCCAGGGCAGCAAGGAGCGCTTCCACTGGCAGAGCCACAACGTGAAGCAGAGCGGCGTGGATGACATGGTGCTTCTACCCCAGATCACTGAGGACGCCATCGTGGGCAACCTCCGCAAGCGCTTCATGGATGACTACATCTTCGTATCCTGGGCCGTGGGTGGGGTGGGCAGATGCAGGATTCAGGGACCGGAGGATGACTGACCAGCAGATGGAGGGATGGTGGGTGGATGAGGACAGGGGAGGATGAAAGAGGCTGCAGCACGGAAGGGACACACATGCCTGAGCACAGGGACAGAGTGGGGGTGGGCAGCAAGAGTAAGGGGCTTAGGGCAAGGGGACCGCGGAGTAAGGTGGGGCTCCCGCTGGGGGGTGCTGCGCCTCCCACTGCTCCCTCTGCTCAGGGGGAACTCAAGCACAGCACCCTCTGTTCCCCTCAGTCTGGATCCAGCTCAGTTTTTTGCTAAGACACCTGGAGTATCTCCATCTCTTCCTCCAAGCCACAGGGCTCTAGGAGGCCCCAAGGGAGCAGGAGGAGGGGACAGGGCCCCTTGAGGGACACAGCTTGCCAGGACGCTGCATGGCCCTTAACCATCTCCACCCCAGACCTACATTGGCTCCGTGCTCATCTCCGTAAACCCCTTCAAACAGATGCCCTACTTCACAGACCGCGAGATCGACCTCTACCAGGGCGCGGTGAGGCGGGGGCCGGGTGGGAGCCACAGCCCCAAGGCCTCCCCCCAACCTTAGACCGAGGCTGAGCCCTGCTCTCTCCCGCCAGGCCCAGTATGAAAATCCCCCGCACATCTATGCCCTCACCGACAATATGTACCGGAACATGCTTATAGACTGTGAGAACCAGTGTGTCATTATCAGGTACAGAGTGAGCCCAGACCCTCCTCCCCAAGGCCCCTCAAACAGCACCACCACCCCAGGGAGCTTTAATGGGAATTCCTGATCCAGACAGAGCCTTGCTGTTCCTCTCCTCACCCAGCCCCACTCTACTTAGCCTCTCAGCCTCTGATCCATGGTGTATTTTATGCATTCATTCTGTTGTCGCCCACCTGTTCCATCTAAATGTCGGGAGATTTAGATCCGTCTTGCTCACTATGGTATCCCCAACAGCCTGGGCTATTGCTTGGCACCCAATGGGCGTCAATGAATGAACAATCAGAGCCCCAGCTGGAAAGGGCACTTCCTCCACCCCTGGTCACTCATCAGCCTTTCCCTCACCCATCCTCAGTGGAGAGAGTGGAGCTGGGAAGACAGTGGCGGCCAAATACATCATGGGCTATATCTCCAAGGTGTCGGGCGGAGGCGAGAAGGTCCAGGTAAGGCAAAACAGGAAGAGGGGCTGGGTCTCCCCACGCGGAATTTCATCCCCTCACCTCCAAACTCCCACACCCTACCTCAGTCTGACCTCTTCCCGCCCCCACCTGCCTTTTTCCCCAGCACGTGAAAGATATCATCCTTCAATCAAACCCACTGCTGGAAGCCTTTGGCAATGCCAAGACAGTGCGCAACAATAATTCCAGTCGCTTTGTGAGTCTCTGTGGCCTCTACACTGTTTGTCTCTGTCTCTGCCTCTTTCCTTTACCTATATGCTCAAGAGTACAGGAAATACCTGCTCCTCAATGGGAGACCGGCTTCCTGTTCATGATCCCTCTGAAAAAAAAGTCCCCCATCAGCAGCTCTGTGGAGGCCAAGACATGTTCGTGTACCATTCTTGAATACTCCTCCCCTGGCTGCAACTAGGCTATGTCTGTTCCTATTTTCATTTCAGGTCCCATTTATTCCCTCATTCATTCTTTCTTTCATCAAATGCTTCTTGGAGTCCTTCTTTGTGTCAGGGGCTATGCTGAGCCTAATGAAAGAATAGGTAAATGGATTTGGGTTTGTCATCATTTTCTGTCACTGTTTGGACGTGTGGCTTGGACCAAAAAAAAAAAAAAAAAATACAATGTAACCTTGTGGGTCTCCTCTGTTGGAATGGGATGGTGTGGTGGCTCAGATGGTAAAGAAACTCCCTGCACTTCAGGAAATACAAGTTTGATCCCTGAATCGGGAAGATTCCCTGGAGGAGGGAATGGCAACCCACTCCAGTATTCTTGCCTAGAAAATCCCTTGGACAGAGGAGACTGGTGGGCTACAGTCTGTGGGATCGCAAAGAGTTGGACACGACTGAGTGACTGACACTTTCACTTTCATAGACTTCAATAATTTCAGTAAATGCTTGAACATGGAAATGGCTTAATGAATTCTGACACTAATGAGATTTTTTCCCTGGATATTATTATCTATCATATTAATTGTATTTTATTTTCTAATATATTTTAATTAAATTATATTTGAAGTATTTTCTGCAACATTTTATTTTTAAAATTTTCATATACATGGAAAAGCTAAACACTACAGTAAACACCTGTAGGCCATCTCCTAGATTCTGCCATTAATATTTTACTATTCTTGCTTAATCATATGTACATCGATCCACTTTTTTTATGCACTGTAAACTAAAACATCATGTCTTTCCTCCAAACACTTAAGCATGCAGATGATTAATCAGTCCAATATAAATCTGCAGCTCTCTTTCATTTCTTTTAAAGTTAAATTTGCATACAGAAAAATATGTAAATCTAACGGGGACTATTCATTAATTTAGACGAGTGCATATACCCATGCAACCAACACTCCTATCAGTATACAGAATATCACCATCTCTGCAGAAAGTTTCCTCTTGTCTCTTTCTAATCAACCTCGATTTCTACCTTACCCAAGAAGTCACTCTAATTTTTTTTTGCACCATAGATTAGTTTCAGCAGTTTTAGAATTTCATATAAATAGAATCACACAGTCTGTGTTTCCAGACTACTAATATACAGCAAAACATGGATGAAACACAAGACCATGTAATTCTATTTTATTTTATTTTATTCTATTGCTGCTGTTGTGCTCAGTGGTGTCCAACTCTTTTGCGACCCCATGGACTGTAGCTTGCCAGGCTCCTCTGTCGGCGGGATTTCCCAGGCAAGAATACTGGAGTGGGTTGCCACTTCCTTCTCCAGGGGATCTTTCCAATCCCCTGGATCAGACCAGGGGTCGAACTCGAGATACTTATGTCTCCTGCATTGGCAGGTAGATTCTTTACCACTGGTGCTACCTGGAAAGCCCCTTATCTTATATAGTTTGGGCTCAGACGGTAAAGAATCCACCTGCCATGCAGGAGACTCGGGTTCGATTCTTGGGTTGGGAAGATTCCCTGGAGAAGGGAATGGCAACAGGGCTAGAGGCCCCAGGTTAGGGCTTGAATCATCAGGGAGGGAGGAAAAGGTATTCCTGGCCCAGGACCCATTTTAGACAAAGGCTGGAGGGAAGGAACTGGTAAGAAGAACAGTAAGTGGAAGTTGGGGAGAGAAGAGCTACTTGAGGTCACTTGGGGAAGAAGGCTCATAAGACCCATCCCCCGTCCTTCCTCACCTGCAGCCCTGGAACCCTGGGCGGGGACTGATGTGGCTTTCTTGGGTTCAGGGCAAGTACTTTGAGATCCAGTTCAGCCGAGGTGGGGAGCCGGATGGGGGCAAGATCTCCAACTTCCTGCTGGAGAAATCCCGCGTGGTCATGCAGAATGAAAATGAGAGGAATTTCCACATCTACTATCAGGTGCAAGGAAGGTGGCCACGGGGCTGGGAGGGGACCTCACCGGAGCCCGGGGGGGATGCCACGGGAGGGTCGGCGCTTGGGAGCCCGTGACGGCGAGGACCAGCGGGTTACAAGGGCTGCACCCATCCACCACCATGTGAATGAGCTTCACCCGCCCTCCAGCTGCTGGAAGGGGCCTCTCAGGAGCAGCGGCAGAACCTAGGGCTCATGACTCCCGACTACTACTACTACCTCAACCAGTCAGACACCTACAAGGTGGACGGCACCGATGACCGGAGCGACTTCAGCGAGACTCTGGTGAGCACCGTTGACACTTCCGCCCCGGGAAACCTTCTTGTGTTACAAATTGGGAAACCAAGGCCCAAAGAGGGACAGGGACTTGCCCAAGGTCACACAGCAAAAAAAAAAAAAAAAGCCAGGAGAGGGGTCCAGGTGTCCTGCCCGTACCCCCGCCGCCCCCCCGCCCTGCCCCGCATGTTTGTGTTGTGGCCACTGAAGCCTAACCCACGGGTCGGCTGGAGGTCGGGCTTTGCACCACAGGCTCTGTGCCCCCTGTGCCTACAGAGCGCCATGCAAGTCATCGGGATCCCAGCCAACGTCCAAGAGCTGGTCCTGCAGCTCGTGGCGGGCATCTTGCACTTGGGAAACATCAGCTTCTGCGAAGACGGGAATTACGCCCGGGTGGAGAGTGCAGACCGTGAGTGTGGGTGCTGCAGAGGGTGTGGTGGAGGTGTGTGTGTGTGAACTGCTTCCTCCCAGTTGTGGCCCCCAGAAGCTGAGGACCTAAGTGTACAAGATCGATGTCACCAGGCAAAAATGGTTAGAAATGGGAGCCCCCATGTGAGGCCCAAGAACCCGATCGGCTGCTCCCTTTCTCCCCATCCCACCATCCGGCAGTCCTGGCCTTCCCTGCCTACCTCCTGGGCATTGACAGCGGGCGGCTGCAGGAGAAACTGACCAGCCGCAAGATGGACAGCCGCTGGGGCGGACGCAGCGAGTCCATTGACGTGACCCTGAACGTGGAGCAGGCAGCCTACACGCGTGATGCTCTGGCCAAGGGGCTCTACTCTCGTCTCTTTGACTTCCTTGTGGAGGCAAGTGGGGCTCTGAGGACAGGGGTAGGGGGAGAAGGGCTCTGGGGCAGCACCAGGCCCAGGGCTTGGACCAGCCAAGAGAGGGAGGGGGAGCGTCTTGAGTGTCATGACCTTGCTAATGCCCAGCTTTGGGAGGTACCACACAGGGCAGGAGATGATTTGATGGAAGATTTAAAGTCTTTCTTAAAAACTGATCTGTAGGCTTCCCTAGTGGCTCAGACAGTAAAGAATCTGCCTGCAAAGGAGTGAGATTTTTGGGTTTGATCCCTGGGTAGGAAAGATCCCCTGGAGAAGGGAATGGCAACGCACTCCAGTATTCTTGCCTAGAGAATCCCATGGACAGAGGAGCCTGATGGGCTACAGTCTATGGGGTCACAAAAGAGTTGGACACAACTGAGCGACTAATACTTTCACTTTCACTTTGGCTGTTGCATGGAGCCCAAGCAGGTGGGGGCTACTGGAAATGTCCAGGCCTGGATCAAGATGGGGGCTGCTGGAATGGAGAGGGGTGCGTGCCTTAGAGAGAGCCATGAGCGCAGCTGTCAGAAGGACAAAGTGAGATGAGAACAGGATGTGTCAAGGTCAAGAACGGTGACTAAACGTGCAATGATTGCAAACAGCAGCCTCCTTGGTAGTGTGGGTGGCCTGTTGCCTAAGTGATCTTGGAGACAGTCCTTTCCAGGGGACATTCATGATGGACATGCTGCCCCCCAGTCTAGGCTCTAGACAGGTGTATGAGGTGCCTTTGGAAAGCCCCAGGCCCCAGTGGCCAGGGTCCACCCTGGCCAAGTCATGATGTCCATCTGCACCAAGCTACAGAAAAAGGAGCATATATTTGAGGCCCTCCACAGGGCCAAGTTCAAGTTCCCTGGCTGCCAGAAGATCCATATCTCCTAGAAGTGAGGATTTACTAAGTTTAATGCGGATGAATTTTGAAATATGGTGGCAGAAAAGCGGCTCATTCCAGATGGCTGTGGGGTCAAATACAGCCCTAATCACTGCCCCCTGGACAAATGGTGGGCCCTGTGCTCACGAGAGCCTGGGCACCGTCCCCTCCTGACTCGGGCGTACTAAGTCACCTCAGTCATGCCTGACTCTGCAACCCTATGGACTGTAGCCCACCAGGCTCCTCTGTCCGTGGGATTCTCCAGGCAAGAGTACTGGAGTTAGTTGCTAGTTCCTCCTCCAGGAGGTCTTCCCAACACAGGGATCAAACCTGTCTCTTGCACTGATAGATTCTAGCGCTACCTGGGAAGCCCGCTCTTTACTCATGCCCATCAATAAATCCCACTTTCCTGTCAAAAAAAGAAAAAAAGATTGTGACTGTAGTAGCCAACACTCCATAGCAATTAATGCATGCCAGCTATGGTTCCGTTCATGCACTGATTTATTTATTCTTAAGAAAAAGCCCTCTAAGAGAGATGCTACTGTGAACCCATTTTAAAGATGAGCAAATAGAGGTGCAAAGTGGTTAAGGGCAGAGCCAGCTCCCAAAGCAGGAACCCTAATGTCCTAACACCGGTTTCTTGTAGGAATGATGAACAGGGGTGAGGGTAGGCACAGCAATGGGGAAGGCAGGAGACACACTGGTGGGGGGGGTCAAGACCATTTCAAGAGAGTGGCAGGCCTGTGTAGCCACTCACCTAGTATCCCTGTGCATCACAGGCCATCAACCGTGCCATGCAGAAGCCCCAGGAGGAGTACAGTATCGGTGTGCTTGACATCTATGGCTTTGAGATATTCCAGGTATGACCCTGTGGCCCAGTGGGAGGGGGGCCTCCAGCATCAGCCCACTGAGTGAGGCACGCTTTTCCTCCCTTGGCAGAAAAACGGCTTTGAGCAGTTCTGCATCAACTTTGTAAACGAGAAACTGCAGCAGATCTTTATTGAACTCACTCTGAAGGCTGAACAGGTGGGCAGGGGAAGACAACTGGCCAGGGCCAGGGGTCACTGGGGAGGAGGTGTGGGACAATGAAGGTTGCCAAGCAACCAGGGACGCCCCAGCCCCACATGGGCACTTCCTTCTACTGACATGTCCAAGCTCCTTTTTCACAGGAGGTTTTCTACCTCTAAAGCTCTGATGAGGGCTGGAGCATTGCCTCTTTGTTCAAACCTTCAATGGGCTTCCTGGTGGCTCAGACGGTAAAGAATCTGCCTACCAATACAGGAGACATGGGTTTGATGCCAGGGTCAGGAAGGTCCCCTGGAGGAGAGCATGACTGCCCACTCCAGGATTCTTGCCTGGAGAATCCCATGGACAGAGACGCCTGGGGGGCTACAGTCCATGAGGTTGCAAAGAGTTGGACACGACTGAGCAGCACCTGCTGTGTAGCAGGCACTGTTGGCAGCGCTGAGAAGACCCCCATGAATGAGATGGACAAAATCCTGCCATTTTCATTCTACCCATCCTGCAGAGGCAGAGCCTGAGACTAGGATTCAGGGCAAATACCAGGAGATGATTGAAGAAGTGACAAAGGGATTTTTTAAATTATTTATTTATTTTTGGCTACACCACACTGCATGTGAGATCTTAGACTCCTATTGGGGATTGAACCCATCATATGCCCTGCAGTGGAAGAGCAGGGTCTTAACCACTGGCCTGTCAGGCTCTGAAAGGGATTTTTTTTTTAAGAGCCAGATGGGATGTATTCATGAAAAGATCACACTTCAGGCAACTGGGGCTCAATTCTGGGACCCCAGGGGGAAGGTCTGACCTCCAGGAAATGAGATGTGTTATCGGAGACAGTCCTAAGTAATGAGACTGGAAGGACAAGTTATGGGAGGGACATCTGTCACACTTCCTCCACCCATGTGTGTGAAGCTAACATTCTAGAAACACTCACATCTTTGCCCAGATGCCCGGTCCCATCCCTGCCCCCTTTGCCACCCCCAGGAGGAGTACGTACAGGAGGGTATCCGCTGGACCCCCATCCAGTACTTCAACAACAAAATCGTCTGTGATCTCATCGAAAACAAGCTGGTGAGGGCTGAGCCAGATTTGGGGGTTCTCGCTGGGCCCCAGTCAGAACTGGGTTTGGGAAATCACTGTGCCCCTGAGCTGGGCTTGGAAGAGCTGGGAGAACCCTGGAGGTTCTGGGCCCCTATAGACCCTTCTAACCCACACTCCCCCTTAGGCAGATGGAGACCCACGGACATACCCATCAGCCACCACGTCCATTCACTCTGCTCACCTGTCACTTATTCACTCCACAAACATCGCCCCCAAGGCAGGCTGCGGGGGAGAGAGGGGTCAAAGTTGACAGGTCCCCCTTCATCTCCATCTGGGGAAAGGATAGAGGCATGGATCCTTTATGGGGTTCCCCGCCGCATCCTGTGCCAGAGAGCTTCCACAGCATCCCCACACATTGGAGCTTCCCATCACTTCCGCTCCCTCCCAGGAGCGGCAAGGGGTTGGGGCCAGGCCGTGCTGAGCCCTTCCCCACCTCCTCACCCCACAGAACCCCCCAGGCATCATGAGCGTCCTGGACGACGTGTGCGCCACCATGCACGCCACGGGCGGCGGCGCCGACCAGACGCTGCTGCAGAAATTGCAGGCAGCCGTGGGCAACCACGAGCACTTCAACAGCTGGAGCGCGGGCTTCGTCATCCACCACTACGCGGGCAAGGTGCGCCCCGCCCCCCGCCCCTCGGACCCCGCCCCTCGGGTCCTCGGCC